>JAUBOD010000770.1:1797005-1808824 GCA_032353885.1 Nothura maculosa | reverse complement strand
GTTGTCTTGACCAAGTCCCTCTACTCAAGAAATGAGCAGGCATCAGTAAGATCAGGACAGTTTCCTTCAGCAGCCTTGTTGCTCTCTATCTCTACTAAAAGGCACTTGGTTTCCTACCTCTGTGATCGTTCCAAGATTTCACTGATGTGCCCTGTGTTCTAGTCGTAATGTTTTTACCTTTCCAGTATCACAAAGTTTTGGGTGATTTTGGAATAAACAGGAATGGCGACGTGGCTAAATATTCCCCTTTTCTGAGAATTCTGTTGAGGTCTAAGTCTGGCTCATAAAGACAGAGAAAGGGATAGGAGATGAGCAAGCTACCCAAGCTCCATGTGTGCCCTGGGAGACCGTGTTCATCACTTTGTGCTGCAGGCTCAGAGCTGCTGCTTTGCTCCCTCCTACTCCATCTATGTGCCACTACTGTGATTTTTTTTTTTTTTTTTCCCCTCCTCTGCTTTTCCCAACATTTTTCAACTCGACTGTTTTGTCTGGCATTTGACAGACTAGGATGGGCTTGCAAGTAGCTCCTTGTTGGCCCCTTACAGCAGTAGCTCATGGCCTTCAGCAGGTGAGGAAGGGGAAATATCCCTGATACTGGTTTTTGAGACAGATACAAGATTTGTAAATTGAATTTTACTTCCTATTGATGAGGTTTAGGTGTTAAACACAGGGAAATTGAAAATACCTTCTCATCTGATGGATTAAATGTTTTAAATGTTATCAGTTGTTGTTCTGAACATCTTTTTCTTTCATGGTGCATTTCCCTGCATATTTGTGCTGGAAAGTATGATTGGAGGGGGAAAAATAAACTCCCACCTCTAATTCTTATTATTGTGACATTTCTTAGAGGCATATGTCTTAAGGCTTACTTCTGCATCTGGGCTTTATTAAATTTAAATCTTTGAAAATGATATTTAAGGTCTTTCCCAAATGCTGCTCTGTCTTCTCCAAATTTTTCCTACATTATGTATAAAATATCTATATTTTAAACATGTTTTTCTTCTTTTGGCTTTGATTATACATATTGCAAATAAAGTCTCTGCTGACATTATCTAGGTTAGAAAACTGTGAGTCTTCCCAAAATATATTGCACTCTTCCATATGTTTAACACACTCCATATGTTAATGTTCTCAAGTAGGGTTGTGGGGGGGGGAAGCCCCAAACTTTCCTTTTCTGGAGGAGGTCTGTTTTGGAGAAAAGTGCTGCCTGTGTAACAGGTCGACCAAGTAGCAGCAGAGAGGTGGCCGAGCGGCCCGAGGGGAGATTGAGCCTTTGGGAGGGTCAGCCTCTCATCTCTGCCTCCCCTCCAGTTTGTGCTGAGGACACGGTGCTAAGAATGAGGAACTGCAGGCACCATGTTTACTTTATAGAAATGTGAATCACTATTAATAGCATATGGGATAGGAGGAAATCTTTATGTGGCTCATGATGAACCATGTAGAAAATTGAATTTATCAACTCGGGCACTCCACAACCAGTCGTACTATAGGTAGAGCGCTGTGTGTATGGACATGCTATGAAATATGGTTTCTAGCAGAAGCCACTGTGTTCGATGGTAAGCAGCACTGTTCCTGCTCTTTAACCATAGCCTTTCAAAAATATCACAATGCTGTGTGTATATAGGCACATGCAGTAATATGTTTTCTTGTTAATTCCCGTGCCTGAGTGGTCAACAATTTTACTGGAAAAGTTTCTGTCTTAACAAACCCACAGTAATTGCAGGTTATGACATAGGGGAAGAAGGAATTGGACAGCCTTCCTATCCTGAAGAAACAGAAGGCAAAGGAGAGACAAAAGTTGTGTTATTAATAAAACGCAAATGCTCATTGCTTGTGAGTTTGAGTGCATAATAAGTAAGTGCATCTAACAGAAAAATGCAATTCACAATTTTTTATATACTCAAAAACTTAAATATGCATCATACAGAGCTTTTAAAGTTTAACCACAAGAGAAATTTGTACTGCTTATCGTTCACTGTGTGCAAAAAAAAAAAGTATAGTTTCTTTTTTATTTCAGTATGAACTAAAAAAGATTGTTTCCTTTAGAGACTTTGTGAGCAGTTACATATCATTGCAGGGGAGAATTGTTTTCACAAACTGGTTTCTTAGTTTTGATATATAACACACCATTTGACCTAAATCCAGGAGTTGCTAATACTTCCTATATGGCGGCAACTAAAATCAGATGTCAGTGATTTAAAACTACATCTGTGAATCACCAGACCACAACTGTAGCTTGCACTATCACTTTTTTAGTGATTAACAGACTTTATAGTGAGCTTTTTCATTCCATCTTGGAAAACCTGTGAGTTGCTGTAGAAATTATTGTGTGTTCAGGCAATACATACATCTGTGCATTATGGGGAAACCTGAAGAATATCAGCTACTGGTTGTTTACTTCAGCCTTCTGAAAACAGCCCTCACTTCTTGATCAGTGTACTGTGTCAAGGGATCCTATTACATAAAGTTTGATAAATAAACAGCATTACAGATTGCGCTGGCTGTGTAACCGGCCTGTTTGACAGTGAAAGATTCAAAAATGTCCGCTTCACACTGCAAAAAAAAATGAGCACAGCCCCATTTTATGTGCCAAATGACAAACTATAAGGATTAATAGACCTATTTAAATGAATGAATGTCCTGTGTGCTATACAAGTTTATGTTGTGCAATAGCTTGGTATATAGTGCTTGACAAACCTCTTCTATGGAGATGTAAAAGACAACAATTGCTAAAAATAATAAATAACAGGTGAGCCAGGCCAAGCTAAGAGTAGGTCTATAGAGCGTTTCAGCCGAGCTCCATGTTGTTCAGAGGTACAGGCGCTTTGCAGAACTAAGGATTAATCTGTCGCTGACTAGTGCCATCACACAGCTCTTAGCACAGACTGACACAATATGGGAAATTTAAAAAAAGAACTTAATTGGCACCTAAGGGTTTCATGTGTGCTCCCCTAGATTTATTTCCAAATGTCTTCTGGGATTTACTTTGGGGTAGAATATCACGTGTTAAAGCCCTGGAGAATTTCCAATGAGACAAACGTAGGCAAACTTTTTGCTCTATATAAAATTTTAAGTGATCTAATTCTACTGTTGTTTAATGAAGAAGGAATAAAATGCAGCTAATCTAGGAGCTTAAGAAGGACAGGAGCTTCAAGTGGATCTTTTATTTCTGCCTTACTTTTCAGTTCTCCAGCTCTGTAATGGGAATTATTTGTTGTGCATGGGACTATTAATTAACAGTGATGTAGCACATAGATATCTAAGTTTGATCAGATTTGCTTTTTTAACTCTGTTGTGTGTTATCATTCCAAATATATGATTCTCAAAGCCATAAAAAATTATCTGATAAAAAAAATGTCTGAAAAAGAGTTAAGGAAAATGAGGTTCGTACAGAACAGGGAGATTCTAACTAAAACAAAAGACTCATTCTAATGTTTCAATCACAGAACGACTTTGTTCTTATTACTGCACACTAGTATTATCCACTGCAAGTATTCTGCCTAATTTAGGTTTATATGTTTTAGATTTAGGTCCTTATGAATTTAGGGCCTCCAAATAATTTTGCTCAATTGCCATCTTTCATGATACGAAGTCTGCTGTCCTTGGCTAGAGAGCTGTTCCAGGAACTGAATCACCTCGGGGTGATGGTGGTGGTGGGGTGGTTTGGAAAAGAGGAAGTTTGATAGTCCTTATCTTATTGAGGTCTTATCTAGAATTCAAAAACTGTCACGTATAGTTTTGTTCGTTAAGAAAATATCATTAAGCTACCTTTCTTGTTCACATAACCTCTGCAGTGATAGGTAAATTACTTTAATTTTGATGTGTAACAGGAATACTTTAGGAGATACAGTAAAAATTGTTATAAGACACTACTTTTCAGTAATAGAAAAGTAACAAAATGAGAGAAATTTGATTTAGCTCTGAAATATGGCATGTTAAGTCAAAGAGCAATTTTTGATTTGTGACACAGATGTGATCAAACAATATGCTTCCCTTCAGCTGAGAGCCTCATGGTAATTCTGTATCAGGAAAAGCATAGATGGAAATTTTTCAAGATTATTCTTTCTTTTCATTTCACAAAAAAAATCAAAAACTAAAAAATAAAGGAATACATTGTGAAAGATAGAGTGTCTTTGAATACTTTCAGCTTTTGTTTTTTTTATTAGCAGGGTTATAGTCTATGTATAAATCTAAAGAAGTCTGTTATAATTGGATTGCTAAAACAAAGTTTGTGCAGTCAAAATATGACTCTGTTTGCAGTAACATTAGAAATAATCAAATCCTCCAAAAATGTGGGTGTTATCTAGTTACAAAGCTTTGAGCATTCAGCAGTCTTGGTGTTTTCAGCGTAGCCATGTGGCTTCCAGTTTTTGCAATGATTTTGGCCAAAGAAGAGAAGGTGGCCTTTGATCCTATGGTGCAATAACATTTGTGCATCTTGACTTTGAAAGCTGCTACCAAAAATCTGAAAGGCAAAAATCTTCCTCCTCCTTGTGTATGCACACTTATTCTTACAGCAATACATATGGTAAATTAGGGGCATTTCTTATATGTCTAAAGTCTTGGTGAACCTTACGATAATTTTTACTCTTTTCCCTTTTCATTTCTCTGTTGCTGCCCAAAACACTCATTGGATCTGTCTTGTACTTTATTGCATGGCAAGATTGTTTTTCTATTTTTTTGGCAAGACATACTTGTCTGCTTCTGTTTTATATTTTTCAATATGTGCAGTTCGGCCTCTTTAGGGACTACTGGGCACAGTTATAATGTAAATGCTGATAATTGACTAGGAATTGCATTGTATTGAGAAATATTTCAGTTTTGAGCTTCTGAAAAGGCAGCTGATGTGATATAAGATTATAGAAAACATATCAGTACACAATGCTGGCCCTGGGATCCAGGCTATACTTGTGGGATGTGTAAAATGGTTTGTGAAACTGAGTCTAATAAGGAACTTTCATTGCTGAATTTCCTGTTTACTGTGAATAATCCTAATACTGTATGATATTCCTAAAAGAGTGTCCCAGATTAGTAGATAGTTTAATGACTCTGTGCTTTTCAAATGTTAGAAAACACTTCATGTCCATTCAGTTCTCTGACGCGTTTGTGTGCACCTTCTCTTTTTGAAATTACAGTTTCAGGTGGAGAACTTTCCACTTTAACATTCTTTGCAATGCTCTTTCCTTCTCGTTCTAAAATATGTTCTATGAAGGTAATACAGTTAGAATTTTTTTTTTCATTTTTTGTCTCCTTTAGCTGTATTTCTTTCACTTACTAATTTGTAAGTGGAAGTCTACACCTCCACATAAGAACTTGAGCAGATTGAGATTACCTGTATTTCTTGAATTTATAACCAAGTCTGAGAGCTGGAATCAAATCTTTTACCAGCTTCCTGAGCCTCATATATTCAGCCTAGCTTAGCTTATTATTTTTTTTTCTTAAAGCTTTCCATTGTATACTTTGCAGTATTGTAATAAGAGATTCAGTGATGCTTAAATCCTAGCCTTCAGCTTAATTCAAAGCTATGCATATTTTTTTCCTCCTTCTGCCCTCATTAGCTGCATACTTCCTATGCAATTAGATTCTAACTTGTTACCTTGTGTGCTTTTTGGGAAAGATATGCCCAGGAAAGGCCTAATGAGAGGAGAAAAAAAAACCCCAAAAATCACTTCCTGAAGTTTTAGTTCTGGTTTAGTACTGGTATTTTGGCATGTTTTTGGTGGGAGCCATGGTACATTGAATAGTGACAGAAGGTGATGGCTTCAGTACATGGGATGGGAATAACTGTCAGTCAGTTACTCCCAAATTGGAGACTGATTCCCAATTCTGTGCAGTGGAATTGATCCACTGTAAACAAAAGTGGAACTTATTTTATAAGTTAAGGCTACAATATACAGGTAAGGCACTAATGTTATCAGAATGACCTAATCCTCAACTTATTGTCATATTTAAAGCACATTTTGGACATATACTTTAGTCACTACAGAGTCACGTTAAGCATAGGTTTTCATATACTACGGCATAGGTATTTTTGTCGAGTTTAGTTCCATTTTCTACTTGAACAAAGAGGAATACTCTATTCTTAAATAACTTTAGTGTTCTAGCTGAACAAGCTTTCTATTAAGTGAACAGATTTCATATCTAAATGAGATATTTGCTTCAGCTTCCTAAGACAAAAATATGTTTATTTAAAAATAAGCCTTTAATCCTGTAAAGTACTATAGTGTACTGGATAGCCTTTTTTTATGTACAATGATTTGTACCAAATAGACTTAATGGAATTGAGCATCATATAAAGCTAAGCATATATAGAAGGGGATTAGACAAAGTGTTAAGACTTCCCTCCCTCCTATGAAATGGCCACTTAAAATTGCTACTGCTAAAATTGGGTGTTAATGTGTTACTTGTAATAGTTAATTGGCTTGTACGTTATTTGGATTAGAGAGTGAGAATGAATTTATAACCTTGGTGTTTGCCTTGAAAACCCTGCCGAAACTGATATTTTTATTATAGCTCATGGAAGCAGCCTCCCTTTGAAAGTAGGCGTTGTGGGCTGAGAACTCTACTGTGTGGTGGCTAATCCTGGTGAGGCTGGAAAGAATCCTGGTGTGAATCTTGGTCCTGGGAGAGACTGAAGATTTGGGGGGCTCAGTTTTAAGTGGTGAAGCTTAGCTGGTGTGAGTAAGCTTCTTGATTTCAGAACTGAACAAGAACCTGCAAATCTTTGGAAATATATATTTACTATTAACTCACTGATGTTTCTTTAGGGCTTAATTCAATATCCACTGATATCCATGTTAAGATTTAAAATTTAAGCTCATAATAAGGCATACAGTTGTGATGAACAACCATAGAATATCCCCGCTTTCTTCTTGGTTTCACTTTTTTAAGCTAAAAATACTTCTAGTATGTTTAGAATCTCTTAACATACTTTAATGGTCCTGGGAAGGTCTGTGAAAGAGGAAAAGATGAAACTAAATGGCCACTAAACCTGCAATGCCCTTTTGCAGTATATTTGCTATTGTTCTGAAGCACCTTGTCATCCTTTGAAGGCATTTTGTCAACAACAACAAAAAACAACTGGAAAATAATCTTCAGGTGATAATATATGCCCCTGAGGACACACCAAGTGCAATCTGCCGAAAGAATGACCTAACTTAAAATATTTCATTTCAAAAACTTGCTTTTACAATATGTATGCATCTAATAACTGTATGGACTAGCTCACTACTGCAAACAGTCCAGGCAACTTTATTCATCTTGATGCTTTTGTCCTTTCGGGCCTTCACAGAATGATGAGGTAGTCATGTCATAACTCCTCCAATGTTTTCCCACGTGAAGCTCACTCTGCTCTTATTTATTTTAGGCAGTGAGTGATTTCTCTTATTGTCCTTTTTTTCTTTTTTCTTTTTTTTTCCTACGAGGTTTGCTTTGTTTTGTTTTAGCAAATTTTACTGTTGTACTGGGAAGTCTCTTCTTATACATACAAAAATCATCCTTTCTGTGCTTTTGCTATATCTCTGTCCTTATTGAAGAAAAGCCCAGAATTTTCTTTTTCTGATAGAGTAAATGTAAACTGTAAATGTAAAGAAAATATGTAATGGAAATTTGGGGGTTTTATTGTGGCATTCAAACCTGTTTGTTCAGTTTTAATGCACTACATAAAGCTCTTTCTAAATGTGAACTCTCAAGACGTTTCTTCTGATCTGTCAGATCATTACCAGAAATACATTTTTCTTGGTCAGGTTGTATCAGGACTGGCACTTTTACATCCCTGGCCTTTTTAGTTTGTTTGCACATTTGATAGTGATCCTGGTTTAGTACATGATTCTTATGATACTAAAGTGAAATATAATCTGAAATACTGCTCAGCAGGGATAAACACGATTTAAGATAATTATTAAAAAATCTAAAGTGCCATGCATTTGAAATGTAACAGATGCAGAGAAACAATTCTGTTGCATAACAGCAGAATCCTATTGTTTATAGTTGTTTTCGGATTAGAATTACCCTTTCATATAAACTCATAACCTGCTGCTGGTTTCTTTATCTTTTATGAGCCTATAGTAGCTATGTATCAACTTTATATGGAGATGGGAGTTGGTAAAGAAATATCCCTTTACAGTCAGGCAGGTCTGGAGAGAAAAGGAAGCCACCTGATGAATAAAGCAGATTCTGTATTTTTTCATCATTTGACTGCCTCACAAAGCAGTATTTGGGAACTGTTACTTTGCTAATCCAGTTGCTTGTTAATTTTCTCCTGAAGTCTCTTTCTACTTGTTACATGTAGTATGTTTGGTAGCTGTCTAGACTTAATCTAAGTCCTTAGCCTGAGATACTTATTGTGTAATATGGATATAGATTATCAAAGTAGACTATTCTTGAGCATAATGCAAGTCATGCCTCTCACTCACTCCTCTGACTTGCATAAATTTAAAAGTCTGAAAGAAAGACCATGGAAAATACTTCATTTTGAGACCAGTTCTCACATTTCTCGCAGCTTCTTACAGTATGTTTTCTGTAAACTGTACAAAAGTGCATTTTGTATCTTTCTATGTCCCTTCCTTTAACTGTTGGGTCGAGGGGTTCCTGCGAGGAGAATGCTTTTCATTTTCTGAGCATGCCTCTCAAGTAATGGAAAGTATTACAGCCTTGAGTTGTATAGGAAATCTGCCTCATGGCAAGGCAAGAGAGCCTTGGAAAGTTGCATCCGAGTGATCCAAAACCGGCATTGAAATGCTGCTGCAGCTCTCCAGCAAGATGAAAGGGCTTTTTACTTTCTTGCCACTATTATAATTTCAGAGTGACAAGTGATAAAAGCAGCGTTGGACTGAGTGCTTCCCACAGGTTTTAACAGCACTTCTGAACTATATGTAACGCTTCCCTTATTGATAGTGATACAGAAGGTGAGTTGTTCATTCTGAGAAATGGAGTTCTGGAGGTTTTGGTTGCCTGTGCAACTTGACGGGCACAGAGGATATAGCAATTAGCTGTACAGACATGAGTAACGATGAGATCACTTTATTCACAGCTGTTTGAATGCCAGTTAGTTTGAACAGGTAAACAGCGATAATGATAAAGTGCCAATCCAAGTGTTGGGAAGGCAGCAAGTGTGACAGGAGATGACAAGAAAGAAAGAGAGCTAGCAAAGGCCTGAGGGAGACAAAGAGAATGATGCAAACCTCCCAGCGTGCTGACTTTGAAATGTATTTTGGAGAGAACAGCGAATGCATGGTGTAAAGCCCACACAAGTTAAAAGCTCCTCTTCCTTGCAAGCATCAGAAACAATCCTTGCCACGTTGTTTTAGAGGCTGAGCCGTCCAGGTTTGCTTTTCATTTAAAATGTTGTATGTGTGGCCTTCTCGGTTATTGGTCACGCCGACGATGCCGTATGACTGAATACTTGGGAGTCTTCAACAGAGACTTTGAGGGGAGAGAGAAAGATGTGACCATTTTCCTGAAACCAAAACTGATTTTCTCAGGGAGCTTGCTAGAGAGAAAGCAAGTGTAATAAAATAACAAATAACCCTATTACTGTTATTTTGAAGTATATATTTAGTGTTCCCATAATCAACAAGTTGATTTAATAGTCAGAAATATGCCTATCTCTGACAGTGTGTATCCAACCTGCCAACATATAAGTCTTTAGGCTTTTCATAAATCATTCCAAAGAAAGGAAAGCACCACTTGCACCGCTGCAAGGAAAAGAAGTTATATTCTGGTTCAGCAATACAACTGAAATAGCAACTTTGTCTACTAAAACAAAACAAAATTTATATTAACTAAATTAGTTTAATAATGTAAAATTAATTCACAGATTTACAAAATTTTGTTTCACTGTTGAAAAATAGAAACATTTGTTGAATGAAGTGCTTAAGCAGATGTTTATTATCATATTGAAATGTGAGTATGAGAAGTCTGCATTATCTTTGTGCCAGTAAATGCTGCAGTGCAGGGCACTAGTATAACGTATAAAAATAAGTGTAATTATAGAAATTGTATTAAGCCTCTCCAGTGAATATGATGCATGCTTATTGATAACATATTTTTCATCCAATTTCCATTCAAAACATCTTACATATGTTAAGAACGAAACCTCAATTCTTTTTATATAAGGTTTTTAATAAGCTATTTAAAATGTGCTGCAAAGGGAAACACATTATTCACGTGGAGATGGACACACTAAGGGTGAAGGGGAGCACTGGCAGATTTTAAAAGACTTCGATGTGCTGTTCAAATAGACCTTTAGGATATGAAGTCTATATTTAACAGTGGCTAATGCTGGACAAATATGGGATATTTCAACAGTTATGACTGTCCATGAGGATCTGTGTTTTTAATGGGAAATTGGATAATTCAAGTGTCTGAGTGTAATGTTAGGCTAGTAAACTTGGGATATAAATTCCTTCGATGGCAAAAGAGAGCTGCATTACTTGGAGAACTGTGATATGTTTTTCCTACTCGGGTTATGGCTTCTTAAAAAGAAACCTCACAAACTCCCTCTGCTGAAAGTTTCTGTAATGTTTGAGATGTGTTGGACACAATTAGTGGTGTTATTAACTTACCTCATTGAAATGTGTATATCCTTTGATTTAAGGTATGTAATGATATTTTATGTCATTTTTTTGTTACCTGTTTCTCTAAGTAATGGAGGTGAGCTATTATTTTTTGTTATGCCTAAATTGGCTTGCAATCTTTTTTGTCTTTGCTCATAACTTTAAAACAGCTATAAAATTTGGTCAGAAAGCAATAACAGCAAACATAAACACATAAAACTTGACATGGAAAATATGACCAAGACTAGCTGAATTAATATGTTGTGACATTCATTGCATAGTTTGAAGAAAGTGTAGATTTTTTTAAACAATTCATTTTATTTTGCAAGATATACCTTAAAATTTTGGGAGTGATTAAAATAAATTGAGTTGTAGTATATTGAATATAGCTTGAGTGATCTGGCTGGAAAGCTTCCAAGGAGAGGTTGTGGGGGAAGTTCTCGCAAGTATTTTACAGTCTTGACTGCTAATAATTATGGTTCCTAGTATTCGTCTGGGCTGACCCAAGTAATTAGGATGCCTTGTGCTTTGCCAGGATCTCAGGTTATTTTGAAGCCAGCAGCTACTTTCTGCCTGGCTTTTGGGTAGGCTGAGGCTTTCCGTGCACGCACCTGTATTCCTCCTGTCCTCATGAAACTAACTGTTTGGTAGGAAAATATTTCACTGTTTATTTCTTCACTTATGACTTTTTTCAAGATGCAATGCACATCCATAGCTGTGCATATTATTGGCTGAATAGTTTGGTCAACGAACTATAATGTAATTTTATTCTATACTCTAGGATTTCAACAGGGAATAGATGCACTGTTATTCAAAGCAACTTATCAGCCGGATACGGACTTTGCTCACTTTTAAATCAGCATTTCAAGTTTCTCTACAAATACTATTTTGGAGGGCTTTTGATGCATTTTTTTTCTTCCTTTTGTGGACATGAAGGTGTGGAGTTTTGTTTCCCCCTACTCTCCTGGTCACCTTGGCATTTGGATCTGCCCTGTTTCTCAAGAACTTTCTGTTCTGCAAAGTGGAAAGACTTCCTTAGTAAAAAATTAGTAATAAAAGATATTTAATACTGAGAGATTATTTTTTTTTTGTTTCCTTGTCTAGTCAGCTTGGTGAATTGAGATCGCAATTATGCTTGTTTTAAAGGTGAATTAAAATGGTACTGTTTCAGTATATTATTCAGAGTCAAAATCATAAGATGGTAATTTTAGCTATGATTAAAATAGTAATGTTATTGATTCCCAGGCTGCATTTATTACCTTC
>JAUBOD010000770.1:1744014-1794565 GCA_032353885.1 Nothura maculosa | reverse complement strand
GTCAACTAATAAAAAGTGCTTTTATTTCTTATCATTTAATATAAAAATAAAGGAGGGTTTTTGTTGTGTGTGTGTGTAACTCTCGATATACATGTATATGTGTTGTCTTTATGCTATGTTTTTGTTGAAATGAATTTTATTAGTATTTCTGATTGCTATTTCCTGTATCTAAGGTCTGATTCTCTACATGTGTCTACATGCCTGATACATGTTATTACATACAGTGTATATATACATACTGCATATACCCACCATATGTGTGTGTATTGGTATACATTTAAACACTTAATGTTTAATTCAGTTATGCTATGTTATTAAACTTTATTAGTTTAAATACCAGGAGGGACTTTCTGAGAGTCTAAGTTACTGTATCAAAATTATAAATCTTGTTACACAAACAAAAACTAATGTTTTACATGGCACCACAGTTAAGATGCTGTGGGAATTTGCACTCTTTTTTGAGATATTAAAGTCTCCTGCCTGATGCTTTATTTGTTGCACATGGAACAAAATGAAGGGTTGATACAAATATAGAGACAGTTGACGCAGAAACTGAGCAGAAATTCAGGGCACTGGTATGGAAATTGCAGCAGTAATTTTAAGTAGGACTTCCTTAAAGAAGGGCATATCTTTCCTATTTCTGCAACGCTCTTCCAAACTTTGGTTGAGAAAAGTGAGAAAAGTAGAATAAACTGAGCAATTTAAGACCAGGTCATAATTATTTATACACTTACTAGTAGCTCTGTGAAATCTAGTGTAGAACAGACAAAATGAGGAAATTAGGCAAGATTGTATATTTTATTCATTTAAATTATCACTTAGAGGCGTAATGGCATTGAAATTATATGTTGATGTGTCTTATAATTTAACTGCTTGGCAGTATCTTTGACACTAAATTGTTTTAGAACAATACATTGGGTGGCGTGTGGAGCAGATTGGTTTATTCAAGATGCTTAGGCTCCTATTACTGCTCTTCCGTGAAAGTGGGTTTAATTCACTAGCTATATCTTATAATTGGAAAATAATCTATCAACATTTTTGGGAAGACAAATCATGATTGCAAGCGTAGGTTCCAGAAGATACTGTAATTACTCTTAAAATCAGTTCTACAAGATCATACAATTACTTCAGCTGATGTTTGACTTGTAGCAGTAAAGAATACCAACACTTTCAGTGGAAAAAAGCTAAATAGCCCAGGGTAAATCAGACAAAGTGGTTAACTCTAAATTTCACCTTAAGAATATGGAAAATGCAAATGGGAGAAGATATTCACATTGACGTTAGGTAGGTATTTTAAATATGCGAAAGCACCCAAGTTTAGCGAAAACCATTAAAGAGGAAAGATTTTACACTTTTTAAATTACTACTTGGTACTGATTCTTCTAAGTACTCTTTAAAACCTCAGAGCTGTGCATACTGCCAGACATGGGAGCCACTTGTGTGTGATGATTAAAGTACAAGAGAGATTAATATCGATTTGCCTTTTTCATCTTTTTGCTTCCAAGCCATTATTGTCTTTGTGCCCAGGTGACTGGGAGCAGCTTGTTGCTAAATAGATTGCTTTATGGGTTAACTCTGATTTTTTTCTTGATGTTCAAATTAATAGTAGAGATTTTGTCTTAGCTTAGAATATGTTTGGGGGGTTGAGTTAATTGACTTGTGTCACTGATGGACAGATTTTTAAAAAATATAATTGCAGATGTGAACTGCCACAGTGCAGTTCTTGTGATCTCGAAGAGATGGGATGGGTTTCTAAAGAACTTTAGTGTTTAGCTGCTGTTTAAAATGATAAAGCGAATTAAAGCCGTAGTGAATCCATATCTCGTCCTCTTTCCTGTAAATATAAGGAGGTACCATTGAAGTGAATGGCATAACTTCAGATTTACATTAGTTCAACAGAGCTGAATGCAAGTTGACCTTGATGTCTATTACTTTTATCACCAGTGTGACAATATAAATATATTGCTTAACTAGGCCAACTGACGGTTGTGATAAATTGAAAGGATGCTCTAGTTCTTTATTGCTTCGCACAAGAAGTAGGACTTAAATCTATATAGATTAAAAACCAGATGTTAAAAGATGCAAGGCTTATTGCAGTAAATTATCTACTTATGACATCCAATAGTGAATGTAATTTGAAAACAATTTTTCCATTCTCTTGTTTTGGGTTTTTTTGTTGTTGTTGTTGTTGTTTTTGCCTTAGAAGTCCCCCTTGGCAGAAGCTGCAGTTGTCAGCTATGAGGAGAAATTCTGTATTTTGAGAGAAAATGCTCAGGAGGCTGGTACATAGATGGCAGATTTTCAGGGAGGTTGAACTTGTCGTGTGTGAGACAGACCTACCTCTGAAGATGTCAATTTTAAGCTGCTATTTAAGTGGGGAGGGATACAAGCTGCAGAGGACTCTGGCCAGTAGTCTTGGGTTGCACTCTGCCAGATTGGGCAGTGCTGGTCTTCTGGTCTGGAAATTGGAGGATCAAGAGAACTGAAAAATTGCATATACTGATGGTAATAGTGGATACATTTTGTGGATGAGTGCTTGTGATAGTTGGAGGTTTCAGTCCCTCTGTGGGATGGACAAAATAGAATTTAAGCATGAGATTCTAACTGATCTGAATCAGTGATTCTATTCAAGTTATGTATTATTATACAACTGCTGACAGTGATATAGGTGACATGTAATAATCCTTACAAAACTCTTTAACTGTTTTTATAAATAATCATTTTGGAAGATGAATCTTAAAATCATATTTTTCTTAGCTAAGTCATCCCTAGGATATCGATCTGTGACTTCTAGAAAAATATAATTACAGAAAAAAGTACTGAATGCTTTGTTAGTGTGTCCTATGTAAAATGTCAACTACTTTAAACTTGCAAACAAAGCTGTAATGCATAATATTTCACAAAGGGTAGCATTTTGACTTGTTGGTATTTTAATCTGAAAACTCTGGATGTCTCTCTATAATCACAGAAGACATATTAAGCATGACAGTTAGAAATTATCAGTCCTCCCCTCCTGCCTGAGATGACTCCAAAAAAAGCAATCATAAGCTATTGAGTGTTTGAAATATTAGGTGTTGATTGGGAAGCTACTGGGCAGCACAATAGTGTGGAGAATGGAAGCCTTAAATTTCATATTTGTAATGTTTCCTGCAGATCTGTTTATGATTCTTTGTATACTAATGGCACCAATAACTTTCTCCTGGGATGCAGTGAACATATTCCTTGTGCAGTATAGCAAATCCTCAAAGTGGTACACTATGTTCTCTGATTTCCTCAGAATTGATTTGAGATATTTGTCAACATGTGCAGGTTCCACAGTAGGAGGAGCTTGAAACCTTTATATAAGAATGTCCTTTCATACTTATATGCAATTCATTATTTTTACAATTTAAAGACTTTTATATACATATTACATTTTTCCTCCTTCCAAGTAGGATCTCATTAAAGGTATTCTCTGCTTTTCAAGCAATTGATGTATTCTCTGCTGTTTCAAGCTTGCCCCAATGTCGCAACTTTTTTTTTCTTTCTCTCTTTTTTTTTGTAAAAGGAGCCCTGACTTTTCCACCTTTTCCACGTGGTATGACGAGATCTTACTTTTAGGAGACAGTCTTCATCAATGCTGTTTAATAGCCATGCTCTAAAAACATCGTGAAGTCCAGTGTGTTACTTCTTCTAATGTTAGCAGTAGTGCTGGGTGGATAAATGCAGTTCTTAAATGAGAGCACTGCGTTTTGGACAAAGTTTTGGTGGTTTGATTTTTTTGATGAAGTATAATAGCATGTTAGAGATGACAGTCAATGGCGAATCAATTTATAAAGGATGCTGCTATACTGATGAGGACCTTCATTATATTTCAATTGGATTTGAGTCCCAAAACAAGCTGATATCAATGATTCATTGTATTAATTGCAGAAAGAGACATCTCAAATGTTTTGGTTCAAGATGGGTGTTCCACAATCAAGAAAGAAGAAATGTTAAACCAACCTCATTATGTTTCAAGGAAGCATCATTTGTGTTTAGGAAGAGGTGGAAAAATCAGTTAATATTTTGTCAAGAGTTAACACAACAGACTGTAGTCTCTCTCTCTAAACAGTTGGCAGTCAATTTTCTACATTATGTGGAAGGTGGAGTTGTGAGAGAATGACTTGAATTCATCATGTGCAGAAGGGCCCAATATTAAACTGGGTAATACTGAACTTGAGAATTTGCCAGCACACAGATAATGAGGATGCTGTATTTCAGTGGGCTTTTTGTTTTGTTCATTTTTACTCATAGAAAAAAAACAAAACTCTGTCAAAGACTTAAGTTTGCATTCCCAGTGGGAATTCCTGCCATAAGTGTTGAATGTGATTACCCAACCTGAAATTTTTGGTAAATAAAAGCAAAATCAATAAACATGAAAAAAGATAGTATACATCTGCTTTTGTCAGGAAACATTCAAAGCTAGTTGATGAGAGTACTCTGAATCCAAAACACTTTGAATCTCAGACTTGCTGGAATTGAATCAGGCTCCTCTTGCATGCAGTGGGCTTTGTAGTAAGCTCTAATTCGTCAGAATTCTTTGATGCAGGAGCTTAATATTAAGCTTATTGATACTTTCATTAGGTTTCCTGGAGCTGCTCGTGCTCTTGAGTGCCTTTGAGGCTATGTAAGCAGATGGGAGTTTGCATAGGTGCAAACTCTTGCCCAAGAACTGGGGCAGAACATAAATGGCTGGCGGAGAACCTGTTTCTAAAACATCTTTACAGAGCTGATCTGTTCCTGCTCTTCCTCACCAGGGCTGTGTGTTCTTGTCGTGCACACTCACCCTCCTTTATTCATTCTTCTCTTTTCTGAAGAAGCAAGAGGTGGTTTCTAGTAGTACAGCTAGGTGAGGTCACCCTTAAAATAAGCCCCTTCATGTCTCTCTTGACAAGTGATGCCTAGAAAATACTACTTTGCATTGAGTTGTTATGTAGAAGAGATGCATTTCCTCTGTATTCAACCATGTTAAAATTTCATCTTTTTTAATTATGCTTGTTACATATAGTTGCATGTTTACCTTTTAGAGAAGGCTGCTATCCTGCTCATATAAGACAGGAATTCTTGGTTGTAGGTATACATTTTCTTCAGCAAGTTTTATTCTCATGAGATTGTTTTTGTAGTCAGATTTTCCTATTCTGTAAGCAATGAGAATCTGAATGCTTTTCATTGATTTGTACTTTTTTTTCCTTTTTCTCTTTTAATGCAGCTAACATAGTTTGTCTGTGAACAGGGCTCACAGACAACTAAAAAAATCTTGGTTTTCATAACAAATACGAATATAAAACAAGATAGTTCAGGGTATTTTCTGCCTTGCTTTGCATAGTACCCACTTGTATCTGGGAATAAGAGCTGTACAATCAAGTTCTGTCGATATTTATCTTCACTTTGTGCTGTGGATATTTCTGTAAAATCTAGAGGAGCAGACACAGTGGTTTGAGGATGAAGAGCAAGGGAAACAACTCCTTAGAGTGGAGGGAAAAAGGAATAAGAGTTCTTGTGCGTACTGTTAGATGTTATGTTCTTAAATATATATGTTGCTGAAGTTGCAATATAAATATATATGTTGCTGAAATTGCATTGTATACATATGTATACATGTAGATAGTTTATACAATTACCTAACTGTAATGTTTGAGATGTGAGTTAATTCCAATTATCAAAAAAAGATTGGTAACGTTTTGCTGAACTATCAGCAGTAATTACTAACAAAACAAAAAAGACATGGTGAGCACTGAGGAGGAGGAAAAAATGTTGGAAATATTTTGTTTCAGGAGTTTTCAGTAAGTAAAGAGCAATGGGATATTTGAGAACCCTCAGTATCTGTGCTCTGTTGTATCCTTTTTTTTCAGTCACTATTTTTACAGATTCTTCTGATTCAACACTTAGATGCTTGTTGGACAGAAGGTGACTCTGGAGTCATGGCAGGAATGTTCTTTTGATGCTGATGGGCTGAATTTGGACTAAGAGTCTAAAGAGGAAACGTATTCTAGGAATAAACGGAAAACTTCTTGCCTAGAGTCAGGTTTTATTTTTTATACTGGCACAACACAAGGCTCAGGGCAAGGCAGTGGGTGAATAATTATTGAAGTATTTCTCAAATGTATATGCAACTTTATTCAGAATGGATTTGCCTCCTTAGATAATGTACAAGACTTGGAAATTAAATCTTTCATTTAATTGAAAAAATATTCAAATTATAGAATTGAATATAAAGCTAAAGGCCTCTTCTTAGCAAAGCAGTGAACAAAAATGTTTGCCTATTTAGAAAGAATGAAAAATAAAAACTACCTAGAATAAAAGGGTTTGCAGTATGATTAAAACTTTCAAATGAAAATATTCTTCCAACAGATGTATTTGAAATTCAGCTACTCAAGAAATGTTGCATTTAACTTGTAGTTGCAGCCATTTATATTCTGAAGCTGATATATTCCTGCTAATGGCAGCTTTTAGTTTAGGAAAAGCATATGCTGTTCTTGAGTCAGAAACGAAGAAGCTGATTGTAATTATTTGGAGGAAAAAACAGCTGTTATGTCCCAGTGGTCAGTAAAATTCCTAGGCTTCAACAGCCAGCCACATATATGTAACAGATAAGAAAATACTCTCACCAAACTACAACCAGTTTTAGAAAGGAATCTATAAAGAAATTTCTCTAAAATACTTTTTGTAATGTAGGCTTCTCTCAGTTAAGTTTAGAGTCCAAAAGTACTAATGTGTAGCCAAGATAGACTAATTATTTACATATATGTCTGCAGCTGTGCTTTATGGAAGCCCAGTAATTATTCACATGTAACTTCTGGGTAATCTCTTTGGCTTTTATGGTAGTTTCCTTGCCGAACTTTCTGAGGCTGTGGGACTCCTGTAATTTCTCCTTTTCAAGCTTTTCCTCTTGACCCAATTGTTTGTTTCCGCAGGTTTCCGCGGTGTCGCCAGGCTGACCACTGTGACTTCATAACGTTGAGGGGTTCCAGGGTTGTGCCCTGCCCGCCTGGCACGGTGACCGCGAGGGAGAGGAGCCACGTCCTTCACTTAGGAGAGCATCCAGAGAGCAGGTATGCACAGGCACCATGAAAATAGCACATCAGTTTGGCTACGTTCATCTGAACCTCAGGCCACTGAATGCAGACTGGGTTTTTTATTTTTATCTTCTCCAGTAAAAGCTAGGATTATATCCTAGGAGAGATGAAGAATCTATAATGCTTCAAACTTGAAAAACTGAAGAGATAATAGGGCAACAGTTAAGGTTCTTGAGGTGCTCAGCATTAGCCACGTCAGATCTTCCCTTATTTGTCTAAACACTGATAAACTGTGAAGCGTAAATACTGATGTATGCATCTGTGGTGTACTGATCTACAATCAGTGTACCACAGATACTGATGGTTCGTGTTTAAAAAATACAGACCTACTTAAAGTTTAGACTTGCTAGTACTGAAACTGGTAAAACTCCCTTCAGTGGTGCAAGAGTAGAATTTAATTTGCAAGTAGTCTGCAGATACAGAGATATTTTTTCACTTGTCAGCCCTATTCTGCAGCATCAGTGATAAGAGCACTTGATGCTGAACTCAGACCTGCCTGTATTTATTCTTAGTTGTCTATTGTATTTAATGTGAAACTGCAAAATAATGTATAGCACTCTCAGTCCAAAAATGAATAGATGTCTGTGGTGCTAATAGTGGATTGCTGCTAATGATGCACACGCTCATGTATGAGATTGGTGCTGTCAAGGTAAATGGGACTGTCACACCCTGGATTTAATTAACCAACGTGATTGAGGAAGCTTCTTCCACAACAAGCAGGGCTCTGCTATATATAGGTCTTGCAGAATCTATAAGTGTTTAATCATTGTCACTGCCTGCGTGCTAAGTGGTGCTTTGATTTTTCTAAAAGTATGTGCCCACATACACAATGAACTTGATTTTAGAGCTCATACAAATTGCAGTGAATTGGTGCAGCATTTGAGTAGAATTACATGCATTTATAATATTACTTTGCTGTTTAAAAGCAAACTATGTTTAGAAGTAAAAAGTGAAGAATTATTTTGAGGAAGGAATTTTGTCCTACCAGTGTTCTCTGAAAGACAGAGCAGGGAACAAAGGAAGGAAAATAGAAATAGAAAATAGACTTTCTGATATAATCCACAAGGTGTGCTAACTTTTTATCTTTAAATGCTCTTCAATTTTTTGGGGAGGGTTAGGAGGAGAGCAGTGCAAAAATTCTGGCAAGTCACTTTTACAGTGCTTTTTATAATAACAAGCTATTTTACTTAACATGACTTACCCTCCTGATAGGGAAGACCAAAAAAAAAAAAAAAATTGTCTTAACAATAAATAGGCAGTAAGTAATAAAATAAACTGTTTGCAAATATCTGTGGATTGTTAAAATTTAAAAAGTTTCCCTTAATCTACTTCGAGTGATGTGGGAAAAGTTTAGCTAGCTACTTGACTTCATCTTTTTTTTTTTTTTTGCCTCTCTTATTCTCCCTTATTTCTTTTTCCTCCTGTAGCTCTCCTTATCATATCTGCCCCTGCATAAATTCAGGGAGCTGAGAAAATAAAGGAAGATGATAATAATCCTTGTCCAGTCTTCCTGCAAATAATTAAAATGTCAAAATTCAACTAAAATATTGTTAATAAGAGTTGACAGATCTTTATCACAGACTTGCCCTTTTATTTTTAAGGCCAGAAGGATATCATTAGAAAATCTAGTTTGATTAATATGTAACGAGTAAATTATTTCCTAGCAGATTGTTTGAGCTATGGCCAACAGTCAGAAGCATTTGGAGTGAAGGCAAACATAATTTGCAATTGGTATATGAAATCACAGGACTCTGAGATGAGATGTTGAACACTCTCAAATGCTGGCAGATGGCATCTCCTTTCCTTCCCCACAGCATTCGTTTTTGTGTGCTAGGAAGGATTGTTCTCTAGCAAGCTACAGTTTTATCTGGTGACAGATGTATGTGTGCATATAAATATATAGAAGTGTGTGTGTGTGTGTATAGATAGTTTTGCCTGGGAAGAAAGAGGAATATATGATTCTTTTTTTTAAAAAAAAAAAAAAAACAAAAAAAAAAAACGCAACTACCACAAAAAATCCCAATGTGTCAAATCTTTTTTTCTGGGATCTGATGTTTTTGACCTGCACGTTTAGGTTAAATGTGTATTTGCAATTAAGAGAATACTGAGAATATCAAGTCTGAGCTTTGTTGAAAGTTTCACAGTGCAGTTCTGAGAAGATTTGGTGCTCTTCGGGGGTGAATCCTCATTTTATGATCAGTAGTATGTACACTGATGTCCATGAAGAAAAGTTCAGAAAAATAAATGAAAGCTCCTCAGATTACAAAAATGTGCACAAATGTGTAGTCATGGCTAGTACAGTTAGGGCTTTTTACTTGCTTCAAAATGATGTCATGGTTTCACGACAAATACATCTTTGAAGCTACAGAATTTTCCACCTGCATTTAGATAATGGCAGTAACACAAATCACCATAAATGGTGAATAAAATTGTAATACATTGATAATGACTTAAGTTGTTAATTTTAACTTCGCCATAACAAAAAGCTCTTCCTGCATGTTGGGGAAAACAGTCTCTGGGAGAGAGTATTTTGTGTTGTCTGTCAGCAAAAGTCATGAAAAATGCACCCGCCCTTATTTCTGTGCACAGTTTTCTTTTTTCCTTTTTGGTGATGTGTCTTATAATTCTAGATTAGAATTTCTACCTTTATGAGATAAATTATTCAACTGTATTTGGGAAAAAGAGAGAGAGAGGCAATGGTGATTTCTGCAGCTAAACCTTGTTGGCTTTGCTTAGTGACTGGCTGAAGGCTCTCCAGGAAATGAGTAGATGCCAAAGAAGCTGCTGAGGGTGATTCAGCTGCTTACATTGCTTGAGGAAACCTGTACAATTAGTATTTGGCAGTGCTTTTTAGGGTGACTTCAGAAATTTTTACTGAAGACCTAATAAAAAATAGGAATTAATTGAAACTCCTTTTCATTAGGAAAAGTTTTATCTGCGAAATTTTGTGCTCAAAACCAAGCCAAAAATAACTACTCATATGGGTTTTTTGTTGTTGTTGGTTGTTTGTTTTTGTTTGTTTGTTTTGAGCAAGGGAAGGAGATGAATCCAATTTACCAGCATAAGTAGTGCCAGAGCAAATCTGCCTTTATCATCATCATTGTAAAGAATTGATGAGACTTGGTTTTTCATCTGAATTAGATATTCATGCGCTCTGACCTGGTTTCAAGATTTACTTGGTGCTCTATAGAATTAAAGACTGTTTTCATTCAGGCTGGATTGATCCCTATGTAGAATTTTTAGAGCCACTGGCCTTCTGTGGTATAAGAAGCACTATCAAAGTGCCAGCTATTAAAACTATGAAATTTTAGTGGCAGCTATATACTGGAAAATATATTGATTACAGATCTGCTTACTGTTATGTTTCTAGCTGTAACAGGATTTGTTTTGTATTTATAGAGCAGAGTATGGACTAATTTCTTTGTAACATAGGGTTTTCTAAGCTTTAAGAGTGTACAATACAACATAACCTGATTATTCTTTGCAGTGCAGAACACATACAGAATTCAAGGCAGTTTAGTATTAGTTGAGGTCCATTAATAAACTGAGAATTTGGCAGGATACAAGACTGCTCTCTGAATGTTGATTATTTATTAGCTGTTTAATCTCAGAAATTCACTGATTAAAAACTTTACTTTGATGTTAACCATTGATTTGGAGCAAAACCCATGCATTCAATTTTTAGAGCTGTATAATTTAATCAGTGTTCAGAAATAAAATCTAAAGTCTAATTCTTTAATGAATATGATATGTGAACTAACAATAATTTTAGATAATCATTTTAAATTGAGGACTCAAAATGAGTTTGGCAGGAAACGTTACTGCTTTTGTATGATTTTATTTTATATAAATGTATTAAGCACAGCAGTTTAAATATTTGGTAAAGAGAAGTATTCTTTATTTAGTTGAAACTGTGTGATTGGGAACAACTATAAATAGGTGAAGAGAGGCTAAGATGAAGTTGTGCTGGTAATTTAGGGTGTTATCAATGTTGTAGCATGTGAGCAACATTTGTCTGTGAAGGAAATATTAGTAAAGGACGTTGAGAAAGCAAAGAGGACTAGAAAGAGAAGAGCTGAAGCAAACCAACTGTTGAATTTCCATTTATTTGCAGGGTTTAAGTATGTGCTAATTAAATGCTTTGGCAAAATATAGCCTTTATAAAAGGTTGTGTTCATTTGTTTTGGAAGAAATCAGTAGCATTGAAAGGTTATTGACACACTCTCCCATTGCTAGGTGAAAGCAATAAAAACTTAAGCACAACAGCTAACTGATTAAATTTTTAAGTGAATTAGGCCTTTAAGTCCTGTTTTCAAAAGCAATAGAAGCAACTTTGAAAAATTTTACCACTTCTAAAGGATCTTTAACTTTGATGTTATATTACATAAGAAAAATCAAACACATTGGGATTTTCTATCTTCAAAAATTTTGACTTTTTTGCACTTAAGGCTTGGATCCTTATACCAGGAAATTGCTTTTCTTACAGCAACTTGTAATTATCTGTTCTCCATTTCCTATTTCAAAATAGATTCTGGAGCTTACAGAAAATGTGATAAAGCAATAATACACTTTTCAAAATTGTTTTGGTATTTTACAACATGTTTTCCTTCCACTTGATGATTTTTTTCTGAAGTAGAAAGCATCTATAGAATTCTGGATTTTCATAAAGGGCTTAATTGCTACGCTAGTTTTGGAACTGAAGAATTTCAGTTACTGATGGTAAATTACAAGAAAAAGACACTAATTTGGCTCCTGTTTATTTCACAAAATGCACAAGCACTTTGTGAAAGGCAGCAAAGCAACTGGGCTGAATTATATCCTAAAATATTTAACTTGGAGAAGTAAAAAAGCCCACACTTTTTAGCTCAAATAATGTCTCATTTTACGGAGGATGGTGAGTCACACAGGTCTTCAAAGCAAAAGCATTTTACTGTAGATAAGTTAGTGTTAAACAGACAAATACAAATTGTAAAACTTGTTTTTTTCCTCAAGACAAAATATGTGCCCTATTGTAAGGAAAAAGGCTTTTTAACTAAAACATGACATAATGTTAGTATGGTCTGCAATACTAAGGTTTGCATATGAATATATTGAATTGCAAAATGACTTCACTAAAACAGTACAGAATATATGCAACATACTGAAACTTAAATATTTTTAAGGACCTTTATAATATATAAGTACTTTGTGTAATTGTTATTTATGTATTTATTTATGAAATGAATGCTAATGGCAGCTTGTTTGTGTTGTAGTTTGATTCACTGTCATAAAATAGTACCTGATATAAACCTTAATAAACAAATGGGCATTAACTCAAGTTCATTCACCTGCATTCCTGAGAAGTTTTTTGTGTTGTATTTCAAGCTAAGTAATGTCAACTGATATACTTTTCCCAGATCAAATACGAAAAATGGAAATTGTTTTTATTTTTAATGAGTAGGCCCCATGATGCTTGTTTTCTGTTAAATATATATTTTTTTCAATGCTGGGTAACACAGTGAGTTTTCAGTGCATTAGGTGAAAATGCATATTTTTAATGAAAATTTAAGGGCAGTACAGGAGTCTAGATACTGATGTTGTGCATAAATACAGCATGTCTTTATTCTACTATGAAATTTATTTGGAAAATATCGTAGACAATTTTATGAAAATAGAATTTTAAATGTAAGCATTTTGTACGTCCCCATATGACAAGCTGACAAAAGGCTGTTACGCTGTGCGACAGAAAACTGGAAACTATGGCCTGGACAGGATCTTCTATCTCTGTTCAGTGTCTATGAATTGCTGCAATGATGAATGACATCCACACTTTTTCCTTTCTTGGCATTAACAAATTTTCATTCAATGCCAATCTTTTATGTCAGGCAGACTGGACCTCTCAAGCTGAGAAGTCCCATTATGGGGCTGTTTGAGAACTCTGCTGACAGCAGTAAACTAAACTAGACTCAATGTTTGCAACGTGTCACTCTGCATTGTACACTAGCTCCTGTAATGAACTCCACTGCTGTAGTGTGAGCAGTAGTGTCCATTGCCAGCTCATGATTACTCATATGCATATGCATGCTTCTGGTATGTATTGGTGATGTGCTCTTGCACACACTGATGGGGCTGCGGTTGATCGAATAAACTCTTGAGAATATCTAGCGATACTTCAGCCTAAGCCATAAAGGGCTGTGATTATTGTGGAATACCAGAAACATGAAATGAAATTTAAGATCTCCCAGATAAAAGCATTTCAAAATTCTTACAGAAATAAGAAAGTTTTTTTTTCTCCAAGTGTCTGTGTTCATAAAATTTGTGCAATAAAGAAAATATAGCATTTTTGCAAGTTGGGTTGTAGCGTGCTACAAGAAAAAGTTTAGCATAAAATTGTTTAGTATACATGATGACTTTTAATCTAGATCATCTTATGTCTCTGCTGCATAAATGTCAGTATCCATTTTTTTTTTACAGTAATGCTTCCTACAGTAGTGCTTTTTTTTACAGTGCTTTACATTTACAGTAATGCTTAGGTTAGAGAATGCTTAAAAGAGTGAACTGGTTTGCAAAGCATCTAGGCTTGGTGAATATGGTTAGGGAATACCTTCTGTTGGCTGATATGATCTCAAAAGTGGCTTTCTTAATTACCTAAGCAGGGCTGATATGAGACCTATGATTAATAGAATGACAATGATGGGTTCAACTGAGCTGGCTGAGCTTCTGAGCTGAACTTCAATTGCTGAAGAATTATTAGAACAATACTTAAAGTATTTGCTACTGCTCAGGAAATGTAAAACCAGTGAGAATGAAAAAGTAAACAGCCTGTGTGGATTTATCGTCATTAGAGGTTTGAATGGATTTTCAGGAATAAATTGTAATAAGATTTGGTTGCGACAGTGTCATGTAACTGTGGGCAGAGTGCAAGAGCAGGTGCAATATATTTGATGTATTGTATTCCACATGATGCACTGTAGAAAAGTAGGCAGTACAGTCTAAATGAAATTGGTGTATTGCAATAGAGGTCAGAAAACTGTACAAAGAAAGTGTGACTTTCAGACAGGAATTGTTTGGAAAACTGCTGATATTTCAGCCCACAACTATTCTTTGCTTTTGGGTGTGTGTATGTTAACTGCTTTGAATGATAGTAAAGAAGGATTTTTAAATGAAATCAAGGTGGAAGAATTACCAATACATTGGAATATAAGCTTAGAATTCAAAAATGATCTTCTTAAATGGTGGATCTGACTGGGGATAGAGGTGGGATTTGGAGGATGTTGCTCAATGGAGAGAAGCATATATATACTTAAACCAGCAACCCACATACACACAAATAAAGGGCAGGGAACACCTTGTCAAACTGTGGTTTGGCAATAAAGGTTGTAGTTGACTCACCAGTGGTGAAACCTCATCCAGTTGCTAGAGAATCAAAGAGTTAATTCCTCTATAATCTTACAAACACTGATGTAGCTTAAAAAAAAATGAGTCTGTGTTCAAAACAGTGTGCTATTATCATGGGATTGGTTCCAATTTAGTCCTGCTTCAGTCAAAGTAAACGCAGCCACATATGTTTCACTTCTGATAGGAGCTGCTGTGAATGCTAACAGAGGACAGGGAGAAAGCGAATTCTCATCCATCATTTTAACACACTCTACTGTGGACTAAGCTGAGATAAGGGATTCTTGTCACACTGTAATTTCCAGCTTTCTGAAACACTCCTTTCTGCTCTGTGCTTTCTAAGGGGGCAACAGAGGATGGGGAGAGCACAGCGTAAACACTTGTGCAAGAGCTTCACTGAAACTGCTGTGAAGTTGCTTCTGTGATGTAGCTGCTTGGACTGTATTGATGATTCATAAGTGACAGCACAAGTTTAAAACATGGCTTTTAAAAGTTTGCTTTTTTTATTTTTATGGTGTAATTTTTGCATCTTCAACGGCTTTGTATCATTTTGCATGTAAACATGTCAGACTTCATGCACGAAATTGGTAACAATAAGCCAAATATCAGCTGCACTAATATTGAAACCAGGTAAATTATGCTGCAGTGCGTCAAGACAAATTAGAGCACAGAGACTTGGTAATTATGTATACTTTATGAGGGTTTTTTATTACATCCTGTTAAGTGGAAAACATAGGTGAGCATCTGCGTTCTGTTAGTGAGGGCTGGGCTCTGTACATTGTAAATAAAGGAGATAGTAATTGCGCTACTCATGCATTGCAGAGCAAAATAAAACTTGTTCGCATTTACTTTAAGCTAGGAACCCCTTTATTATTTATTCTCTCCTCCCAAGGTTAGGATTAGCAAGCTATTTCACTGAATGTTAATTATCCTCGTTGCATCATTTCTCGGTAAGCTTCACACTGCACATAATGATTTGCAAAGTATTTTACAAAACAAACATGATGCCAAAGGAAAGGTACATCTTTTCCTCCTAAATCAAAATTTCCCTTCTGGTTAGAATCAGTGTTTCAATGTGCTTTATGTGCTAGCAAATGTTGAAAATTTCAATTAAATATTTTGTAATGTATTTCATAGTGAAAAGATCTAGCAAATACAAAATACAAATGCTTCTTGCCTTTATTTTTAAACTGAAGTTCCGTGCTTTGAATATCCCATCAGCACAGTCCTGTTTCAGTCATCATTATACCTTGGTTGATATGAATGTCATATTTCATTGCTTATCATCTTTAGAATATGTTCTCAGCAATACTCTCATTGTTCTTCAATTGTGCTTTGAAAATCCTTGTAAAAGTAGTATTCCTGAATACTAACACATTTTTTAACATTGCATGACACTATTAAAAAAAAAGTTTGGTCAATTATGAAACATCCAGGAGGACTGAGAGGGACTTTTTAAAGTAGGCCACCATTATATAATGTGAGGCGGCAGCATATGCCGTGCATATAAATAATGAATATATATATAATGAAAAATGCAAGTGTGTGTTCTTAAAATCCCAAGTGTTACACCTTTATGAAATAATTAACTAAATAACATCTTAAAGCCATTAATTAGAAGCACTTATTGAACTATACATTGTATTAATGGGATATATTATTTTCCAGAAGTATTTGGGTAGTAATTCTATCAGGTGCATTTGCAAACCTTTCAATTAATCACTGAAGATCTCAAATTATTTAATGCCTAATGCATTTGGCTGCAAATTGAACGCACTGCATGTTCTAGCACTAGTTCCAGTGCTCATCTAATGCAATTCCTGGTTCTCTTCAGTAAAGTCAAAACTGAAAATTTTGTTTGTAATGTAGTGTCTTTTATTAGTATCTAGAGTCTTCATATGCAAGAGATGTAAAATAGCAAGTGTGCAAATAGATGTTTACTTTTCAAGAGTAGAGTGAGCGCGAGTAGAATGTGTAAATGTGCTTTTAAAGCCTAAAGAATGCTGTATAACATAGCATGGTCAAAACAGCTATGTTGTTGATTTAAATCAAAAACTAGAAATGCTTGATAAAGCTTCATGCTTTTCTTTTACATGCAATTAGATGGAAATGTCAGGAGTCAGAGGTTATCACAAGTTCAGCAGCAAGTTTTATTTTTATTATTGTTATTTTATTTTTGTCCTCCATTCTGAATAGTGTTTTGCAGGTCAGCAGGCATTTGCTGTTATCGCTCATGAAGCCCTCTGGCTATGGGATTTGGAAGTAGTGACAACTTTACCAAAATTCCTTTCTATTTTAGATCACTGATAAAATAGGTTACTTAGTTGGCTGAACAGAAATAGCACTAGGAGGCTGGGGTGATGGAGACCACAAAGATGACAATTAGATAGCAAAATTTCTAATTTTATAACATCAATTACAATGATTAAGAGCACTTTGTATTTAAAAATTGTAGCAAGGACAAACATTTTTTTCAAATCGTTATTACATTGTATTTTACCCTGGGTTAGTGTTTTGTTCATTAATTATGGTAGGATGCACTCCATTTATAAAATTTTGCCTACAGGCTTGTGTTCAAAAGAAAGGTAGCTGTAATGAAAGCAAGACTGCAGCTTAGCAGTTTGCTATTTAGAATCTTTCTACTAAGTAACTGATTCCGTATTTCTTTCCTCTTTCTTCGTATCTGGTCAATAGATGATATACTGCTTTTGGTTTTGATTTCTGTTGAAAAAGGGAGAGTTTCTTGGACAAAAGAAATGTGATATCCCATAATTCTTTTGTTACACCTAATCTACTTTTTTTTCTCTGCCTATCTGTTCCTGTTTTGTTCCTTGATTAACTTCTTTTCACAGTAAGACTGATATGGTTTTATAACTATGCTAGAATCATATAGGATGATGGAGACTTTTCGACCCTTTCAGGTTTGAGGGAATCTTACAGGGCTTATTTGGCTGTTGCTAGTTCCTCTTTTGGTTTTTAAATCTGTTTTCCTTTTTTTTAGGATGGATGGCAAATGGTACAATTTTCTGCTGTAGTCCAAAACAAAGAACTTTTTGGTGAATTATTTTTACCTTTGTGTTGGCTGGTGCCTGTGCTACATTGCTTACAAAGCTGAGAGGGCATTATGGCTGTTTCTTGGCAGCTTTAAAAACCGGTGGTATTAACGCTGTTCTGGAAGACAGAAACCATAGCAACCTGTTTCGTAAAACCTGTATGTACAATCAATTATTAAGGCAGCTATCATGGTGGCCCATTGTTTTCTTCAAGCAGATAGAGATGTGGGAAGGACTGAGAGTCACTAACAGCCTGAAGTCTTTACTGGCAGGAGTTTGATATCCGTGGTCCCTTCTTTCTCCAAAGTCTTCACCATTTTTGTTGAGGTGAATGAACTGAGGCCTAGGAAGGCCACCAAGTTCCGAGGTCTCGTTTTCTCCTGTCAATTCAAGCTTGTAGCCTTTCGCTGCTAATGGCAAAAGTGACATTTACCAAGTGCAACCTTTGGCCATGCTTCCCTGATTGACAGATAGCAATTACAGCCAAGAGCCTCAGCTTCTAGAAGATTCTCTAGGCCTATATTTGTACTCTGGCTCACTACTAAGATTTTAACCTGTGTTATTTGGCTTTCCAATATGAACTGTGCTCCTTGAGGTTCCCTGGTACTTAGCTCATGTGGTTGTCCCTTTCTGTCTACCTGAGCACATACCCAAAATCCCCCTGCCCCAAGCATCAAAAAGGCCCGTGTATCTGTGTCAGGAGTAGAGAAAACTCCATTTCACTCCACTGTTTCTGAGGAATAAATCAGTCTTTTCCTTTCACACATGCAAATCCTCATTACTGTCTAATATCAAGGACAGCCAACTCAGTTGTTGTTAAAAAAAATTGCATTTATTTACTTTAATCTTTCAGTTGGCCAGTTCATTTATGACTTTATTGCGTGACTGTGAACAATGTTGCATGCTTCCTCCCTGTGCAGCATTAGCTTTAGGCTAGAAGTCATTAGATCAAAGAGAAACTATACAATGGTTCCTTTGACTAAAATAAATCTTTAAATTGTGAAAAAGGAGTGTGTGTGGGGGGGAAAAACAAGTATAAATTTGGATCAAAAAGTAGAAAAGCAAATATATAAAGCAGGTGAATAGTATATTTCAAAGTATAATATACAATGCCTTGTAAAGTGATCACTGTGACAAGTAATCAATCTAGTGGCATTTAATTCTGGGATAGTATTATTGGCCAGGGGAAACTATTTTGTACTAATATGGAGATATTCTATGATATAATTTTTCCTTTGTTTTGAACAGCCAAATAATCTAGAAACCACTAGTCAGAACTAGGCACGAAGGTCTTTCACAACTTTAAAATAATACCGTCTTTTCCTATTTTCTTCCCTCAATATTTTGTTCATCTCATTGCAAATGAATGACTATTTTTGCAACTTATACAAAAATAACAATATTCAAATCATTCTTATTGCAAAACACACATATTTAGAGTAAGAAGTAGTTTGATGTAAAATACAAAAGTGCTTCTTAGGGATTTTATTTGCTGAAATCATATATCTTCTTTACAAGCAAGGAAGAGCAGGACTTAAGAATAAAATCACAATTACAGTAAGAAACTTGTAAATCAACAATAAAAGGTGTTATCAGCTTTCACTATAGTACTCTGATGGTATTTATTCTTAGGAAAACATTTCCTTTCCCTTTTTTTTTTTTTTTTTGGGTTCCTCAAAGAGATTAACCATTTTAGAGTTACATGGATTTGAATACAAGTTATAAATTTTTGGTTTTCAGATGCTCTTTGGTGTTCACAAACTTTTAGCAATTGGTGGTTCAGTAAAAATAAATTATTTTTAAACAAAATAGGTCTGTCCTGAGAAGGTGGAAAAGTTAATTTAAAAGTCTGTGATTCTTCCTTTAAAGTATGCAATGAGAACATTCTGAAATATTTATGAAAGCATCAGCAAACTATAAAAGCATTTGAAAAAAAGATAGCAAATTTGCCACATAAGTCTGGTACACCTTTAACTTCCACAAACTAATCTTACTCTATATATCATTATTGTTACAAATGGTTCTTTCTTTCCTCATTGCTACCAAATTTAAACCACTCATTTTTAAGCAATTTTTATTTTGGAATGTGAAACTATGAGGCTTATAAAATGAGATTTTTCAGACTCACTGTGTCTGCAGAGGCATAAAATTTTTACAGCCATCTACTCAGTTTTCTACTACATGTCTCTTGTAGAGAAAGAAATCTTCATGTTCCCTCTGTAATAGGACAAGGTACATATTGCAGGCTAAATATTAAAAAGGAATTACTTGGAGGGATTTGCAGGGATGAGCAATTCTTTTTTAGAAAGACATTTGTTTGTTTTTTACATAGAATGACAGCTAAAGCCTTTCTTCTATAAACCACTCTAGCAGAGCAGTATTTCAGTAACTTTTAACATTTTATACTTCATATAAAATGACTGCTTTTAGAAATTCCTGCTTTAATAGCAATGCTTTTTTCCAGAGGCATGCTATTTGGAGTGTTGCTTGCATATGATGCAGGGAACAACTGCAACTGCATACGTGTTTCTTGGGTGAATGTGTTTTTTTCCTTCCCCGCTCTCACACAAGTGCTCCATGACTGCCTCCATTGCAGCGCTTATCAGAGAGCAGCACTGGTCCAATCTAATGGGAGATGATGAACCAGCATAGAAAGGCCGAGAGGAATTGCATCCTTGAAATGTGTTCTGGAGGTACCAAGAGAGCAAGTCCCTATAATGCTTTTAAAAACCACCCTTGCAAACAGTAAATTTCTTCATGTTGGTGCCTTTCTTATGAGGAAAAGATACTTGAGCTACCGAGTAGGTCAGTTGGATGCATAGACAATAGATGGGATGATGTTTACTTTTCTATATTTTTTCTCATTGCAGTTTTGATTTGTTTAGCTGGTATGTTAAAGGAGGCAATTGGAATGACCTACTTTATGAATCCAACCTGAATGGACAGTGTTTTTTTTTATATAAATACAGCAAACTATGGCTACATGTAGCTCTGGGAAAAGGTAATCCATGAAAAGGTGCAGCAGCGAAATGCAGGTTTGAGCGGGTCTCTGTCGAGCTCTCCTTTTGGAGCCTTAGACTCCTGCAAGGTTCCCCCGGCCTGGCCGCTCAGTCTCCCGCACTGCAGCACAAGTGAGGCCTCCAGCAGCCGCTCCTGGACGCCCGCTCTGGCAGAGTCCTTGAACAGAGTGAACTGCAAGAGGTAGCCTTAAATCACTTCCCATCCCTTCGCTTTGGCCTCTAATAAATCATTCAAACAATGCTTCACAGTATGTTTCCCTACAGTAGCTCTAAAACATCACTTCTTGCCTAGAAGAGCACTCAGTTTTGCAAAGTGCTGGCCCAGCGCATCCTGCACTTTCTTGATTGTTCTTTGTTTTCTTTAGTTTCTATTTTCTTTTTACCTTCCAGTTAATACACTAGATGTTGCTGTGTAATTTGCGCAACAGCAAAATACAGTGCAAATAAGTTATCTGTGTCCCCTCCAAGCATGTGCACGCTTGCATAAATACATTTCTGAATATGTATATCTATCTACATGCTTTTATACTGTAGAAGAGAAAAATATTTTTTCTGGACTGGATTAGATTGCATAATGTTCTTAAACCTCCTCCTATTGCCACTAATCATGTTCTCATGTTAACTGCGTGCAGTATATTGCTTTTGAGTACTGCTGCTTAGTGCATTTCTAAAACTTACTTCTACATAAGAGCCACATGGTACTGCTTATGGGAAATGATAAAAGGTGATAGAGATGATTTTTTAGTACCTTCTGCAAAGAATTCCAAGTTTGTGTGATGCTTGGTGATACTAACTGAGCAATGACAGGACTGCAGTTAGTGCTTAATTAGGCTAGATTGCAGGTATGCTACCGAAAGGAAATGGGAATGTACATTTTGAAAAGCTAGAGAAGTCTCTGGGAAATAAGAATAAAAAATCACAGTTCTTGTTACTAGTCTATCTTGAATCTTTTGATATACTCTAACAGTAACTCCTGACCATAGCCTGGTTATTGTTACTTATAGCAATTTACACAGGAAGGAAGTACCACTATGAATTTCTGAGCTCAGTTCCTTTTCCTGCATTTTGCTGTTATCTGTCTTGCCTCATGTGATGTGTTTTGGATGAACTGAGCAGGGAGGTCGTTCATCCTGGCAAAAAAGAAAAGGAGGAGGCTCAGTTAAAACATCATTTGTCAAATAAATGAAAATTGTCTTTATTCCGGTCAGTTGCTATTTGTGAATTTGGGATAATTTCAGAGTTCTTTTTACCAAAAAAAAAAAAAAAAAAGGCTCACTGTTTCAATTAGAGCTCCTTGAGAAGTATTAATTATTATCCTTCGCAGAAGTGGAAAAAAAAGTAATGAGCTCTTTTATATTGTCACCACTAACCTTGATTAGTCCTTAAGATTTCAAAAAATGCTTCATATGTTCATTTCATACAATATTCATTACACTTCTAATTGGCAGCATTTAATAATTTATAAGTATTTGGTAGCTTTAATATTTTCTTTCTTCTAATTCCTATTGCCAATGGGCTCCAAAAGTCCCTGTACAGTACAGAAGTCTTTTCTCCTGTTGCTGTCTGTTCTGCCTTGCTCTCAAAGACCCATCAGCATCTCTGTGGAACAGGTTTACCAAAATAGAGCTTTGTAATGTGCCTTAATTTAATATGGGACTTAACCTATTGTATTGGGGATGCTCACCTGAATAGAGATGTTTCAGTGCCAAACTTGCACTGTTAGGATTTGAACAAAGTGCTATTGAAATATGATTCTCAAAGTTTACTTTAAAGCATTCAGCCAAATAAACACACACAGATTCGTAGAAAAACATTTTACTCATTACAGGCAGCACAAGTCTGCTCAAGTAAAACCAGGCAAACAAATCAATGCTGAACTTTGTTTACATTAGGCAGTGTAACATTAATGTCAAGATTTCAGCCACGCCTGACCTGAAAAGTTGACAATGCTGTCAAGTTCCCTAAATTAAAAACAAAAGTAATTAAGCCCTTGTTACCCTGCTGCATGGAAATGTTGCAGGTTTTACTTGGTGGTTTTATTTCTGTGTTTCATGAGCCTAAGCGTATGGGGTTGGTTGTTGTTTCCCCGAATGCTTTTTCTATTCTTGCACAAGGGTCTGGTTGCTTTAGGTCTTTCTGGGTTTGTTTTAGAAAGAAACAGCCTCATTTAGGACTGTGAATGTGAAATTGCCTCACCCTTTTTGTTTACTTTTATTAGATCTCAGTGGAGAGAATAGGGCCACTGAAATATGTCCAAAAGGCACAATTTCAGTTTAGATAAACTGAATGGAGAGGGAGACGGAAAGCTGGGCAGAATCTGGAGCAGGAAGTTAAATGCTTCAGAAATTGGATGCTCAGCTTTTGGATACGAGCAGAAGCTTGAGCTTCAGTGAAATGGGTAAAGTATCATTTCCATCAAAAGCCCGGGGATGAAGATGGAGTGGCCTGAGTTCCAGGGAGCAGGTTGCCTTTGTTAGCCAGTTCTAGGTACTTTGAAAGAAAAGTGAAAAACTGGAGAGTGTCACTAGAACCTTAATTATCTTCTTATAAGGTGTTGTTACTTAAGATCTACGTGTCAATGCACCAGGGCAAGTAAATTTGGTGCTCTCTTCATTAATAATAATTTGAGGTTATTGTCTTAGAATATTTCGAAAACATTAAAATCTTTTAATATATCCCATTGCATGAATTAAATATCACTGTTTACTTAGAAGAATGAGGGATTTTATTTCTTGTGTGAATGAAGAGAGAATAGTGCCCGATCAGGACAAGAGAAAGCTGTAGTATTAGCACAGCAGCCAAGTGGGATGTGAATGTGCATGAGGATGTGACAGGTTCTGGACAGGAAAGTGTGAAGTTCCCGCAGAGCATCTCCCACAGGAAGCCTTAAGGAGGAGCAGGATGAGCAAGACTTCTTCCATGCCCACCCTTTTCTAGCTTGCCCTGTGTGCCAACCCTGCACCCCGCCGTGTGGATTCCTGCCACAAAGGGGAGCTGGGACCTCTGGTCACTTTGGAAGTGAACAGCAAGAACATTAGGAGCAGCAACCTAAAGTTGTTCCATGGCACAGAACTGAGCCACTGGAGACTAGAAATTTCTGTTAGTGTGTATTAGTAGGCAAAGACAGCCTGATTTTATTTCTTGCTACATATCCTGTTAGCAGCTGGTTATGGTACTTCTATAAGATTGCTTCATTATTGCCGATGGCAGAAGTGGTACAACGTTGCTTTCAGATGCATTTTTACAAGATATAGAACCTCTTTAAGTACCCATGAAGTTTTGTTAATGCCCATGAGGCTTCTGTCCATTTTGTTAAACTTTATTAATGCTGCCTATACTGTTAAAGAAAAAGTCATCTTAGGCACACTTTAATATTAGTTTTATAAGCACTGAATGATGAGAGAATCCTGATTACTGCAAAGAGAATTGGTGCTGCTGGTGTAGAATGACCTCTACTAAGTAACAAGTTTTTTTGGAGAGGAATAAAGGCTGGGGAGAATTTAAAGGGAAAGAAATCTTTTTTGGGGAGGGGAATTGATGAGCTGTGAACCTTCAGTGAAGAGAGGTCACTCATGAAATATTTTCAGCAATAATTTCCTAAGTAATGGATCCCGCAACCCCAAAGTAATTTTCTAAGTAGTGAGTTTTTCTTGCCAACTGTTTGTGATTTTGATTTTCTTTTTGAGTTTTTAGCATCATAAGTACTAGTGCAATAAAAAAAAAATTGGACAAGAATTGGAAAGCGGAGGAGAAAGGCGAGTCTGTGCCTGTGTTGGTGGTGATAAGCTCTACTAATAACAACAAAAAAGTGTGTGTAGCTTTGTTAAAATGCATGTTTTCAGTCAGTTTTAAAATAACACTTAAATGTTCCCTTTCCCACATAGACTAACATTGGTTAAAGAGGAAATAGAAGGGACAGAAAAATCTGCAAGAGTAAGATACAGATTTCATCTGTGATTAGGCCCTTGTTCATTAACTCTGGGTAAAAATTATCTGGTTGGAAAAACAGATTATTTCCATGACTATTTAAGTCTGTGCTGAATGCAAATGCTAAGGAAAATAAGAAATGTGTCAGTTTTATAGTCCACATGTATAGACGCCTCCTTCCGTTTGAAAAGTCAGTGATCTTTAGTATTTTCCTAATCATAACATTTGTTTTGTAATATTTATTACTTTACTATCATTGGCTTAAAAAATATGCTAATCATAGTGGATAGTAGCTTTTTTTTTTTTTTTTTTTTAGCATTTCTTCTTGATGTGGTTAATTACAAGTCAAAAAGATGTAGAAATCTTGTTTAGTGAGCATGATGATCCTTAGTCATACACAGTACAGGAGAACTGTTTGCAAATCTCACAATTCACTACACAGGATTCACACATATGCAGACAAAAAGAAAGCCAAAAGGCTTGTCATTTCATTTACTTTTCCCAGGTCAATTTAATTTGGAAGTCTTCAAAGTAATTACAGCTATTGGCCTAAAGTTAAACTATAATTGGGTGGAACAAAGAAAAACAAGTCTATGTTGTTATAAGAATAAATCTTTTAGGGATATTTGACTTAATTTAGAAAATAGAGAAGGAAGATTTTTCAAGTTATTTAAGCATTTCAGTAAGTGTAGCTGAGGCTCTTCAAGATAATTCATCCCTTTTCTCCCCTAAATGCTTCATTTTATGAGTCTTTTTTCACTTGTAGACGGTCTTTGCACCTTGAGCACTGAAACAAATTTTGTTTAGGAGTGATAACTTGATTCAGCTTGAAACCTTCTTGAGTTCATCATATTAAATAATGGAAAAATCAAATACAATTCATGTCATACCCATTAATAACATTTCTTAAAAATGAGCATTTGTGCTAAAAAATTTTAGCTGTGTTTGCTAAAAACAGAACAGAAATGAGTAAATAACATAGATTTATCATTCTTAGCATGTTTGCTTTAGTTTAGGTGAATATTAATAGCATTTATTCAGATAAAGAGACTTGCTGCTGAGGAGCTGACTGTGCATGATTTATTCCAGCCATCCTTCAAGCCTCAGACATAAATGCAGTGTCGTCATGAAGGATGAAGCTTCAGCAGACACTCACACAACTGTCGCCCCAAAGGCAAGGGCAGTCATCTCTGTTCCTGCTATGCAGGATTGCTTCCTATCTCAGCAATTGCATAACATTTCACTGAAAGATGATACTATAAACTGAGGTGTAAACTGTACTGTGATCCTAAAGTTAAGGGAAAAGTCCTAATGAGGTCAGTAGGATTCAGCTGACGTGTGTGTCAGGGGAGGCAAAACTATCTCCTGTCACTTCAGAAATGTGAATTACATTGTCATGAGCAACATGAACAACTTCTATCATTTAAGAAAGTGTAGTAATATCTTTAAATTTTCTACCTGCTTGTTCAAATTTCATAATTATGATTCTCTTTATTACCCACATCCCTAGTACTCATATTCAGGCAATTTTCATAATGACTCCAAGCAGATTCTTTTTTTCTTTCGTAACATTTTGATGTTTGCTAAATGAGCATACTCACGGTACCTTCTGCTCAACCTTTCCCCACTCTTAGCTTAACTGAGCTTCCTTATGAACTTGTCTCCTCTAAGGCTGTCTTTCCCTTGCAGCAGAAAGCCTGCAAAGTCCTTCAGGACATTTGAGCCATCTCTGTATAAGCCTTTTCCCAGTGGCAGCGTCTATCAAAGCATGGTAGACGATTTGCCTTCAGAACCTGCTGGATTATTTGAGAGGTGCCAGTAGTAATTTAAGAGCAGGGCTATAGTGAATGCATTTTTTTCATCTTATGTTCTGTTTCAGGGTAAAATTATCAGCACTGGGAAGTATTGTTTCAGCTAGTAAGACGCTGCATAAAAAATATGTACTGCTTTATTCTCACAAAATGTTCCTTTCTCATTTTTTTTTAAACTCTTTTGTTTTTTCCTCATTCCTTTTTAGTGGAACAGAGAAACTTAATGTGGCAGAAAATGAACCCAACATTAGGAGGTGACAAAATAAACAAGTCAGTCTGGATTTGCCTCTTCTCTGACTTTGTGCTAGGATTTCATATGTTTATGTCGTTCAGTAATTTGTCATGTGAGACTAGGGAATTACTAGTTGTTAAATTGTTTCACTGTAAATTGGCAGTGTTCAGAAGATGGATTCACCCAGGACTATTGCACTGATGGATGTTTTTGAACTTAGTGTTTTTGGCCAGCTGAGGTCTGATCTTGTATAAAATGTTGAGGAGTTAAAATGAAGGTGGTGTTTAATTCCATTAATAGTTTATATTTATTTCTAGCAGAAAAAAAACTCCTATTACACTATTTTTGAGGCATCAGATCAGATTACCTGAAATATTCTCTGGAATAGAAGTTATTTCAGGTTTTTTTGTAGGAAATTATTTTAGCGAAGACATTTTTGAGTAACCCGTGAAGAACTGTCATGTTTAGATATTCTATTAATTTATATTGAGGAGAAAAAAAGAAAAAAAAACACTATCTTTGTTAGAATGACCAAATAAGACCTGGGTTTTTTAAATGTATTGGTTTGATATTTGGCTTGAGTTCCAAGATGAGCAGCAGTGGAGTTGTGTTAACTCCAGTAAACTACTCGTTCTTAAAATCAGAAGATGATTGCACAGGGACTATGTTTGTGCTGGATATACAATAGCAGGAGCTTTCATCAGTTACTGGAGGAAGAGCAAAAATGCAATTCCCAAGTAATTCAAAAGTGCTTTAACTACCCTAAAGCAGCTAATCCCATAATGATGCTTTATTCCAAGTAAGTGAAACTTGCAGGTCCAGGCACACATATTCACAGGTTTTGAGAGTTTTTTAGAATTATGTGTAAGTAGCTTATTTGCCAAAGATATGAACTCTGATTAACAAGCACATTCAAGGTTTGGAGCTTACTCCCTGCTGTTTACTCATTAGACTCGCATCTGGCTCCCTCCATTCCTTTGTGTTGCTGAGTTTCTGTGATTGCTTCATTTGGATATGAAAACAGGACACAGCTGCTATGTCAACCCTGAGCTCTCTGATGTTGCTTGCCAGTTAAAATCAGCATGAACTTGGTCTGCAGAGACAGCAAGCAGAGAACAGCTTTTCTTCTCTGCTTATGATTCTCTCCTAGGGTTTTACTTTGTGGAGAAATTTGGTCATCAGTGCTAATGATAGAAGATTGCTGGTACTTCCAATGTGGCTTTCTGGAAAGATGAGAGGAAGAGGCAAATCTGTTGAAATAATTGGCCTTAAGACATAGGAAAAACGCGTGTTCGTCATACCTGTATCCAGTAACATTCCCTGCAGTACATAGAGGACTGTAAATAAAAATAGTTGCCTCTATTTCAATATTCACAAGTAAAAGATATTGTATTCAGTTCTTGCAGACAGTCATTGGTGCTTGTCAATGCAGTGTCTGACACAGTTGTGCACCACTTGCTATAAGGAAGTTCTTATTTGTGGGAAGTCTATTCATGTATCTCCTATTCTTAGTATAGTTGTAATCTCAATCAATTGCTTGTGTATATTATGTACTTAATTTGTGCCTTAATATTTAGCCTCCTTTTTCTGCAAAATAATGAAAATTTTAAAATTTCTTTTTAACAGGAAGGACAAAGGGTATGCCACATACCTGGCAGACTGTTCAGGAGAGGGAAAGATAAGAGATAGTTGAAGAGACAGTCTCTCCAGCACAAATTTCATTTTAGTAAACCAATTTGATTTCCAAGCTTATTTTTAAGCAAATATATCAATGGAATTTACCACAGTATTCATGTCATTAGTCAAAATTTAAAATAGCCATTGACAAATAACAGTTTCCAGCATGATATCCAAATTGCGTAACTTTGTTGATGACACTATGCGAAAATAATCTGTACCTTTGCACTGCTAAATTTCTGAGCTATTACCCATCTAGCACTGTTTGACATTAAAATTTAGAACTAGAAAGTTGATCTAAAAAAAAAAGGTAAAAAAAACCCTTAAACTCTATTTTTTAAAAAATAATTAGCTGCTGAAAATGCCGATCTCTAATTGTGACCTCATGATTTCATACCATTCCATCCCACATGCATAGGAGCCAAAACTCTCCAGAATAGCTAAAAAATTCCATGAATCTTGAAACGATGCAGCAAGATGGTTTACTATGAGACATGACTTAGGAGTCTATAAGGAAAGGTCCCTTCCGCCCACCCAACTGATTAGGAAGAATAGGCCCCCCCTTTCCAACTGAAAGAGTTATCTAACGGAGTGAAGCTACTTAATGGCACATGTGTGTCCGTGCATCCACAGGAGCACTACTTATGTGCTTCATTTCACAGAATTCAGACTTCGTAAGTCTCCAGAAACAATGGTCTCTTTCAGGGACCATTGTTACTATTTGACCTCAAACAGGTACAGCATTCTGGCTTGCTCCAAGAAATATTTTGGAGCTGAACGTAAGAGCCTAAGCTTAACTGCTTTTTCAGATTTTATAAGAAAAATACGTACCACCTAGTACTCATACCTTGTTCATATTAAATACATTTCCAATTTCAATATGTCCTTCTCTTTCTTTATTGTGCTGTCTGTTTTGGTATTGATTTTTTTTCTTTTTTTAATCTTCGCTTCATAGAAGTTACTTTAGTAATCCTATTTCGATGATGCACTTGTAGTTGAATTCCTGGAATCAAACTCATGGAATTGCTTTTGTTTTTTTCTTTTTTTAATGATAGCCTGCTTTCCTCCGGGGTGTTAGCTGGTGAGGTTGTGCAATATGTTTTAGAAACAACATTGCTTTCTTTGGGAAATGGTTTATTCATACAGCAATAACCCAAACACATTTTATTGTCAGAGATTGCATAAAGTTCATTTGTTGTACAAAAGAAAATTTGCAGAGGCACAAAGAATGAAATTGCGTCTTCAAAGAACGAAGGACCGTGACTCGCTGGTGGTGGTAATTGCACAGCCTTTATATGTTAGCACGAAAAATATTTCCCCCTTCCTAAAGCTGCCTAGTTCTAATCTCATTGTCACAGAGAGTAACGCAGTAAATCAGGAACGTGATAATGAAGGGAATCCACTGCATTTGTAAAATGTTAAGAAAATTCACAAATTCTTTTCACCATCACTGGCAACAGTGTGTCTGGTTCAGGTAACACCCAATCAGTTGAGAATAGGTAGCATAGAAGGTCTAAAAAATTACTTGGATTTTTATTGACGTTTTTTATGTTCATATATTGCTATATACAATTCTTTAAAATGATGTTATACGCTCTACCTACATTTGTACCTCAGAATTTTCACAGATCCAATTGGAAAGGTCATTGAAAACAAAAACAAAACAACAACCACCCTATGCTTATCTTGATTCAGTGGTATTTCAGTATCCCACAGCATTCATGTTATTACGGTACCTAGCATATAATTTCTTTTCTATACTCCTGTTCTAATCACAAATTTTAACTTAGCCTGATACATCACAACTCTTCAGTTTTTGCATATAGCTCTTGTGGTTTTAAAATGCCACTAGTGAATGGGATAGTCTTTGAATATTATCTGAACATTTTATATTCTTAGTGCTGCTCTAGTAATAACAGTAGTCTTAGCATATTCCTTGTGACTCCCTTTCCTTGGTGTCTTTTCAGAAGTGATGCCTGATTGTTTCCCTTGGTGTGTGTGCAATAGTGCCCTTAGAGGAGGGATGCTTGCTGATTGCACTTGATTCAATTTGGCCTTTATTTTATTTTTTTTCCTCAGAACCTTTTCACAGTAACTTCACATCAGTCCATAGGAATTTCTTTCACCTGTATGATGCTTGTAGATTTTCCTTGGGGGAGCAGAGAGAAAATGATTGAAGCTTTTTTAGAAATTGTCTTTCTTTGGAGCAAGGTGAAATTTGAAAAGTTCACTTAAGTAATAATGATTTAACCTGAACAAAGGTAAAACCAGTGTAGGTATTTTACCTTGGAAAATATGTCTGTCTGGTTTGTGTGGCTAGACAGCCAAGAGGGGACTTCAGTTCTAAAACTAAAATAATTCAAGTTGTTCCTTGTGCCCAAATATTAACTAGTGAGTAGACTTGCAAATAAATTAGGTATTTCAGCAGCAGTGGTCATGTAGCTTAAATCACTTTGATGATATTTTCCTAACATTGTCTGTGATTGCATTTTTTTTTCATTATAGCCACCAAAAAAAAAAAAAACAAAAAACCCTGACTTTGTGAATACATTTTTTTTCCTCCTATGAAACACACTGTGAATTTGAGATTTCAGATCTGAGAATCTGACTCTTTACTAGATAAAAATTTGTGACTTGTGGTTGGCTAAAGTGAATATTTTTTGCTTCAAGTATGTTTTTAAGAATTTGCTAACATTTTCATATAAGCGTTAGTACAGCAGTTGCAATTCTCAAACTTTGTTGCTCTTTAAATATATAAATACTTTAATTGAGATGTTATGTTTTACATCTTTAGGGTTAAGATGGTTGATCATTAATTAGTATATCTATCTATAGACAATGCATATATCCTGAAAAAAATAACACTATTGTTACATTTTTAAACAATTTTAAGAAATGAGTGGATGCATAAGTAAAGTTCCATAAAGTGCAAGTTCTTCCAGTTCCCTCTGTTGATGAGGGTACTTTCTTTTATATTTAGTCCCTGATCTGCTGCCCTGTGTTTTATTCTTAGAAAATGCAGAATCATCGAAGGCAACTCTTATTACAGAAAAAGGTGTAGGTTTCTAGGACATGTTCAGCTTGTGGCCAAAAGAATCAAGGAGACAAAGACACAATTCATCAGTATTCTGATTTTTGCAGAAGGTTCCTGCTCTTTTTCTGGGGTGGTGCTTGAGGGCAAGAGGCTGAGGAGAAAAAACTGCTTCTAATATATCCTCATCTGTCAGAGCTGTGGCTTCTGGTGATGTCCACTGTGTCCTTTGTAAGTTATATAGTACCAATCAGTAAAAAAAAACCCCAAATCTTGTCGTCTCCTTACTTATCTGAAATCACAGTTAGTTTGGACTTTATGCTGGACATGGTTATTTGGATGTGAGCTATTTTCAGACAATGTCTCTAAAGAATTGATCAGTTGTACTGTTGGAAACATGGAGCAAGAATGCTTCAGAAGTGGTGAAATAATTTTTGAGGATGACTGGTTTGTTTTGTTGCTATGTCTTTTTCAATCAGTCTTTTTAAAAAATAACTATGTAAGAGCTAAATCTGATTTTTATTGTTTTTCTTCTCTTCCCCCTTCCTTTCTAAGTATCTGATACTGAAATTCAGAATTATTTGGTGATATACATAGAAAGAATTGGAAAATTGTTTTGTGATTAGATGAACAAAGCTTTCAAGCCAAGTTATTTGTCTAGCATTTGTTTTCTGTAATGGTTGCTCGAAGTTTATTGCTTCTTACACTGTTACTAGAATAGCTTTGGGAAGTGTACCAAAAAAGTCTCTGCAATCTTGTCAAAGTCCATTCCATCTAGAATTTAAATTCACATTTGAGAGAGTCATCTATTTTTAATTGTCTTTCACTGTAGCACAGCAAACAACTGAGTCTGGAGTGTGACACAGTTGCAGAAACTTTTAAGCCTCAAAAAAAAAAAAAAAAAAAAGGGACACAAAAAGCCCTTGAAATGCGAGATTGGTCACGTACAGCAAGTTATCCCAGCCCCCATTAAGGTGACAGGAAATAAAGCATACCTTGCCTGGAGCTAACGTCAGGGAATGAATCATGTTGGGCTGTGGGTGCTCTCCCAAGGGGGCCAGGCACAGGGACTTGGTGTGGATGGAGCTTCGCTTTTTGCTCACGCTTAGAGGTGGTGGGAGAGGGTTTCAGGGGAGACTCGTCTTCCCTATAAAAATGTTTAACGAAAGGAAGTGATGCTTTGCTGGGATTAAATAATGAAGCTGTAAATTCTGGTTGTCACAGCTGCAGACAAAACCAGGAATTTTCTTGTCCTTGTTAGTAGAACTAAAACATCCTGGGAGGGCAGGGAGGGGCTTTTGGTGGTTGCGCTGGGTGCAAGTTGGTTTATTTCATTTACTGAATTACTTTTTTTGTGATGCCAGAGGTAAGTGCAGATCCATGGGGTGGTGAGCCAAAGAGATGATATAGTGTATCTGACTCTCTGGAAGCAAGTTGGGAATCCAGTGGTGGACGCTTTGGAAGCAGAACTTCTATGGCTGCTTGCTTGCTTTGCTGGGTATAGAAAAATTTTAAGGCCACACGTTGGTGTAGTATGTGCTTGAAAGAAATAGAATTGCTGTAAAGGGTCTTTGTAATAACCGCATTTGTCAGGAAAAGTCTAAGCAGCATGCATTCTTTCCTTATGCTTTTCTCCTGTATTTTCATCTGTACAAAACTCTCACATTTCTCCTGTTTTTTTATCATTTTTTTTATCATCCACTCAAGCATCACTGATATTTTTCTCTTCTCTGTTAAAGCCTGTTCATTATCCTTCCTGTTGTTATTTTCATTTTGCAGTGTTGGTGTCCCTGGTTCTGCAGCTTGCAGACTAGTCTCGGGTTTTTGAGCCTCCCTTGCCAGGTTTGTGGATGCCCTGGTTTTCCAAGCTCTTAACTGCATCCTATGACTTGAAAGGATTTCTTTAAACAGAAAATGTGCTGATTTTCACACCCACCCATACACAGAAAGGGGAGGGAATGGAGAATAAACGTAATGATAAAGCATCCTTTAATCTCCTCCCACCAACCTTCGGGTGAAGTGTACTCTGCGTTGCACCTGGGGCATGTGTCCTACAGGATAAATCCTGTAGCAGAAAATGCAAGTCATGATATCTGTGTGGAAAGAACTTCCTGAGCCCACTGCAACACTTGTGCATCTCATAAGTGGTTTGTTAGGGAGCTGTTTAGCTTTAGTCTCAAATCGGGCATATGGGGATTGTCAAGTTCTGTCCTTCTGAATACTAATCAATTCAACTTGTGATGACAACATAATATAAATACCATTTTTTCAGTCCTATTCTGCATAGTGAAATAAGAATATGGAGCAGCAAGGTGTATTTGTGACAAGGGTTACTGGAACTAGGAGATGACCAACATTTTGCCATTACACAGAAGGATTAAAAGGAGACTCTCTAGATCCTTTTCATTATAGTTTGTGTGAGTGACTTAAGGATTCAGGAGATATTAGAACTTACTCCTCTTTCCATGGTAACTTTCAGTAGGAGCAAGTTAAAGTAGGAACTAAGATTTTCTAACAGTTTTATGTTTGCATTACACTTCTAATAATCTCTGCTTTTAATGCCAGCAGGCTGTCAGCAGTGCAGCTACTTGCTGTCCCTGAAGGTAACAGCTCAGGCTCTCAGCAGCCTGTTCTGCTTCGTGTGAGGAATAAGGGCAGGTGCCTTAAGTAGCTCCTTTTCCCCCACTAATGTGCTGGCAGAGATGAGAAAGCAAAGCATTTGAATACAGCAGTGTCAGTCTAGTAGAGCATCCCCAACTGGGGGATGGTGTTTTCAGCCAGAAGGGTAATTTAAAGCAACCCTGACATTTAATTTTACAGTCTGCATTGCTGCCTTGGAGGGAGAAATGATTTAGTGGTAGATGCTTGGGGGTGAAATGCAAGATCAGAGCACATGCAGTTGACCTCAGCTGCAATCAGTTTTAGCAGGGTGTACTTTTCTTGAGGCCTAACAAGCAGCAGTGCGGCTGCAAATGTTTGAATGCAGGTGCTGTGAAATGCTGTTACCCTGTCAGTGCCTGGGGATAAGTGTCCATGGTGGGGAAAAACAAGAAGTCTGTGCTCTCATTTAATGGTAAGACTGCGGTGGAGCTTCAAAGTGTGATTAGTGGTCAAGATTACCCCTAGCAGCAAACTTGGATTTGGATGTGCCATGGGGATGCTCTTTTCCATACATGCATTATGGCTTAGTAATTATTAGGCTTTCAGGGGCTGTAATTCCAACTTAGTACAAGTGTTTCTCTATTGTTCTGTTTCCATCACTCAGGGAAACTTCAATCACGAGAAGGAAAGTTTTCAGACATTATTACTGTATGAGACTCAGGATGCTGCTTAATGTAAAGAACCCTGAAGTGCACGGGTAATATTTGCACTGTGATTTCAATCCAGACAGCTAAACACAGTTATGTAACACAATTACTGCTATGGCGTAACCTTAATTTACACAGCTCCTGTTTCTGCTAAATGGATTTGTCTCATTCAAAGCCTGGTGCTCTCATCAGCAGGGAGGGCAATCCTTCTATGCAGTAATGTTTACTGAAGTGGACACTCTGAATCCAAACAAATCTCAAAGTTGTACATGAGCTCCAGGCTCCATAGCAACTAAGCAATAGTGCAAAATTTTAATGAGAAAGTAAATACTGCAACTTTAGAAATATCTAGAAATATTCCTGAGGTGTTTCTTTTTGAAATATTAGAAAATAAAAAGCTACCTAATTCAGGTAGCCAGGCAGCAGAATAGTAGCAGATGAGCATTTCATTCTGCACAAGGAAAGGAAGTCCAGTGTGGACTCCGATCAGGGTAAAAATATAGCTTCTAAATTTATGTTTTACAGCCTTTTTTTTTTTCCAAAAATATTATAGCTTAAAGTGCTGAAGATCAGCATTTTCTAGGTGAGCTACCCCTAGGTGGGATGCTCTCTGCACCTGCAACATGAGACTAAAAATCCTTGACCTGTCTTGCAAGATGAGTTCAGTCCTCTTTGCATTTCCAGCCTCCTAGGAAGTGATCATCCTGTGGTCCAAATCCTTCCTAGCTTGAGTCTTGCAAATTCCACTTTTGTGCTAAGCCAAAAGTAGCTGAGAAAATTCAGTGTTCCATATGTTATGAGAAATAATGGTTTCTGGGCTCTTTTATTGAAAAGTACAGCTATTTATAGCATTTTCACTCTTCCATAAAATTAGGTTGCAAACAGCTGAATCTTATAAATAATTATGCAAAGTTCTGGTGGAGATTGGACTTACTAACACTAACTGAGTAACCAAGCATGATACATATTTTAGTATTATTTCTCTGGTTAAAAGCTATTGTAGAATATATTAATTTGCTCATTGTTCAGTAGTTTGACTCCATCTCATATAACATAGGAGTTGTGGGGCAAAGACGTGAGAGCTGTGAAGGGTGGTGATAGAACTGGGCAAAGGAGCTGTGCCCGTGCATTGGATGGGCCTGGGAAGGACTAGGGTGCTGGTGGGGCTGAATTATTGATCATAGAATTTTGCTGTATACATAGGAAAGTGTTTCCGGGGCTTTTCAGCAATTAAATGGAGTCTTTGGTAAAATATTGCCTTTCAGTTTGTTACATTTTTATGTTCACTGTGCTGAAACTTGTGATCCAAAAAATCTTAATTGGCAAAACATAAATGTGAGCCATTCCTGCAGTAGCCTAAAGCACCTCAGAAATTAAATGCTATTAGAAGACAACACAAACTGCCTTGTATTGTCCTGGTTTTAGAAAGCATTGGGCTGTTGCAATGAATCACAGTCAGAGCTAAGGTGGGATCATGATTTATTTCAGATAATTCCTTGAATCTTTTGTTCATTTGCAAACATAATTGAAAACCAGCCCTTTCTATAAATGACATTTTAAAGAGTCTGACATTTAGTCAAGGTGACCAACAAGCTGCTAACTTTTGAGAGATCAATAATGCAAATAGTGTTCTGTTAGGAGAAATACGAATATGAGGTCAGCTTCAAAAGGCAACTCACTTTGCTTGCATCATTGCATCCTCCTTTGTAAGAAGTGAAAAAGTCACTGGCTTAATTAATATCTATGTTAGGTGACACTAAAGTGACTGCTTATATAGGCAGTCTGCCAGTAAGGAGCTCTTACTTTGCTTTGTTAATATGGGGGAACAGTCTAATTTTAAGCCCATATACGTGTCTCTCTTCGCAGCAAAACTGTCAGCACAATAAATGTAAGCAAAGAGGGTGACTTGGAAATGGTTGGAATTGCATAGATTTAGCTAAGGAAATGGGATTTTTATTTTTATTTTTATTTTTTTTTCTCCCTGAGGTTAAAACCCATTAGAAAAGCAGTTTGCTAAATAGGGCTGTAAATAGTCTGCATTCAGATACTTTCCAGATGATGTATACCTTATGTACAAGTAGAACGTTTAGGTTCCAATTTCTACTGATTATTACAGAAATAGATATATATGTTAATGTTATTACACATAATACTGTGTGAGACAACAGCCTCTCTCTGAAAGGGGCAGCAGGTTTTATAGGAGTTGCATGAGGAAATGCACATGCAGGAATTTCTTCTGCAGCCTCTGAATAATTTGGTTATAGTTAAGAAACACAGATTTGAGGAGGATAGGATGCTCTTGGGATAAGCGTAAGCCTAAATATTGTAGAAAATAGTGACTATAGAGTATCACTAAAACTTTCTATAGCAATTTAATACTTCTAATATCACTAGTAAATGTGATTTTCAATTATGTTATGTACAGTTGGTGTATGTGAAATTTTACACCTGTTCAGGTTGTGTGTGTGTCAGGGGAGGGAAAGACAGAGACCAGTTCAGGAAACATATATGTGTTTTGCTGATAAATATTGCTCTGATCCCTATACTTTCTTCATGTTGGTTGCCTGAACTGTTTCTTAGAGATTTTTTAAGACCCTTGTGTAAGAGTTTAGCTTTGTAAGTTTTTCTAACAGTTAATATTAGTTAGAAATGTGGGGAAAGCACAGCAGATGTGTCAAATTAGGAGAATCAGTCTGTGTTTCCGTTTCTAAGTAAAATACCATCGCTGTGTCAATGTGACTGGATTTTTCTGAAGGCAAAGCAATCATCCCTGCTGTGTTTTGGGCTACAACGTGGCATCGTGAGTCAAGTGTAGTTGCACTCTTGCTTACCAGCAGTGCTTTTGGTCTGCTTTCACTTCTTGACAGTATTATATACTTAAAGGAAAATATAAAGATACATTGGAAGATGTCTCTTAGCAAGCATGTGCATTATTCAAAGGAATAATGAAGTACTTGGGTTCATTCCTATTCATGAAAGTACAACTAGTGTCACATCAGTCTGTCCACAAATATAGAGCTAAGATAAAATGCAGCATATAAATTTTAAAACAAGTTCATTATTTTGACCTTTAGGTCCAAAGTTTAAAAACTTCAAAATGCCATGATTTTTACAGCTCAAGAATAATTGGGACTAGAAAGTTGCTTTTTACCAGACTACTGCTACTAAGAGGAAAAAAATCTAAGACTCACATCTAAACACTGATCTTCATAGGGAGGAAAAAAAAGCAATTTTCAAATGTTGAGGCTCGTAGTAAAATTATAGGAGGTGGCACATGCTCCTTCTATATTCAGTTTAGATGCATATAGAGACATTAGAAGGTAATTTTTTACCATGTAGTGGCCATAGCATGCAGACAATGTATGTAGTACACATAGGGTGTGTAAAAGCAGCGTTTCAGGAACTGCTCCATAGGTGTGGCTCTTGGATACCATATCAAAAACTTGGCTGGCTAATTTTTGTTGTGGTGCGATTCAAGAGTCTGTTCAAGTGCACTGATATCTTCTGGGTATTATTGTCACATATTATAATTGTATTGGATGAGATAAAACATGACTGGTACAGTAGATGGACCCCCTGGAGGTGGTACAGCTCGTCACGCTAGATAAGACATGTCCTTTGCCTCTGTGTTCATCATCTGTATCCACTCGGCTGGGATAAAATTAAACAAGAGAAGCTCAGGAAAGAAACCTCTGACTCAGGGCCTGAAAGAAAAGCTACATAATGCACCAAAATGAATAATATTTGATAACTAGGTTGAAACGCTTATTTGCAAATTACTAAAAATTTCATGAAGATAAATATAGTAAATGACCAACACAGTTTGTTTTCATTTACTCTTCAGAGTTTTAATGCTGTTCCAGCTCTGTGAAAGGCACTAAATTGTTGTTGAAGATGGTAATTCCCTGTTCATAAAAAAGAAAAAGTAAGCTTTTAGCACTCCTACTTTTCCCTCTTCATCCTCCATTAGTATGAATTGTATTTAGAGTTGGAGTGCCTAGTAAACATGTTATGAATAATGTAGTTACTTCTTCTTTGTACATGAAGTGGTGGATGCTCCTAAGCATGATTTGTTATCTATGATTTGTTAATCTTTCGTTTGCTTAATATTTGTGCCTTGCCTTAGATCTAGGTCAGTTTTAGCATCCCTTAGCTTCTGAGATTTCGTTTTGCACTGTATATTAGGGCTCCAGATTCTGATGGCTTGCACTTGCATGTTGCAGTAGTAGTAATTACTCATGTTGCTCTTCCCTCATGAAGCTTAGTCCCTTCCAGCTTCATGGAGCTTTTTCTCTCTCTGTCTCTATGTGTGGCTTCCTTCATGCTTGATTTGCATATGGGCATGCCACAGTGAATATCTAATATGTAACTAAAAGTATTAAAAGTATTAAAGTATTAAAACAGAAGCGCTAATTGTAGATATCTGAACCAGCTTCGTGCAGTAGGAATATTTAAATTTCTAGGGCAAAATGTAGCTTAAATAATTCTAATAGCACACCATATGATTTGCTAAAGCAAAAGAAAGCTACTCTCTGATTGTGGATTACTATAATATTAATTATTGTAGAGGATTTTTTTCAATTACAATCTTGAGGAGACAGCTATCATGTCAGATAATGAATTAATAATATACACTTTTTTCATTATTCTTTGAAGGGCATTTGGTTCAGTCTAATGCCTGTGTGGCTTAGTAGTTATCAGTTAAACAAAAACATCCTTTCCACAGGTGCTGTGCCTGGAATTGAGTGCCACCCCTTTTGATTTGCAGCTTACCATAAAGAGTAACATTTGGACAATGGCTGTTCAATGATATTGTATATGCAGTTTTCAACATCCATAATATGTTTAGAGCAGAGGGAGTTCTCAAGGGCAGGGACACTGCTTGCTGGGCCTTTTCTCCTGAATATATTATAATAATTTGGATATTGGTGCTTTCAGTCACAAAGCTTTCATGTTTTGCCACTCTTCCAAAGAGGCTGATATGACTGGAAGTGATTACTGTTTCTTAGAACACATTGCAGATAAAAGCAACAGTGTAATTGCTTCAGACTGGAACGTTAACCATAACAAATGTTGTCATCTTTTATCAATGGTAACAACAGGTGAAACCAAGAAGCAGCAGCAGCATTTTCTTAAAGTTCCATAGTGTGTATTGTAATCATCTGTGACAGGCTGAACTTGAGGCTCCTGCTGACCCTTTCATTTATTCTCTCATAGGAGGGACAAGACCAAATAGAAAAGAAGTTGGTCCTACGCAGGCTGGGATGGTTTGGGGATTTTTTTCATAATTTTTCCTCATGAAATAGTCCTGTCATGTTCAGATACATACACTTATTTGATCCTGTATTCTACTACACAAAAATCAGGTCATATTAGTCTGCAGACAACAACCTGTATTTGGTAGAGTATTTACAAAATGTTTAATAGAGTAATTATGGGAAGAGATGCACTGTATACAAAGCCTTGCCCTCTTTTTATGCTATTCTAAGTGTACTTGGTGGCATGGTGGTGTGGAAGAGATGTTTTACATGACCTTGCTGCAGTAAGACATGACCTGATTGTGTAGGACACTGAATAATGCAGACAAAGTGAAAAATACGTTGGGAGGAAGGACAAGAAATTATTTTTAATTCAAATAAAAAACTAATCTTGTGCTACTAATTGCTTTCATTCACTATGCTTACATAATTCCAGACAGACTAACTTTTCAAACACATCAATTATGGAATCTCTTAATCCATTCCTTTAAGATTATTATGTTGCTGTCTCGCATGATTTCTTTTTGCTTTTCTAGAAAGGCCTCTGTGCAAGGTTTTATTCTGGAAACAGAGACAACACTGATTTACTCATGCAGTCTTCTTCTTTAGTCTGTGTTTGTATTGGGCAAATACCAGATGTCCTAAATATCAACTACTGCCTGAGTAAATCAGTGTAGTTTAGTTCCCAGAAGCAACTTTATTCTTATTGGTTTTATTTCATCTTGGATAAACTTTTGGTCTTGTCAACAGCTCTGTGAAATGAGAAGTCTTTTGGATGTCATGTCACTTACCTTTTCTTTTCCATTAACATTCAGCTCAACAAAAGATCACGGAGACTGTATTTGTCATCAATTCCTCAGCTGATTTGAAGGACACTTTCTGTATTTTATTTTTAACTGTTCTGCCTATTTTTGACCAGTGAAAACAAAATCATGTGGTCAGATCAGTGTTATTTTGCTTCTCTAATTAGCTACCCCTGTACTTCCTCCAAGTGAAACAGCCTTTTTGGTTAAGGCTGAATTTTCAAATAGTCATATAGCAGCATAGGCAAATCTCTGACCATGGTTTGCTCATTAGTGATACATGGTCTGGTCCTAGTAGAAAAGTGTCTCTTGAACTTAGAAGAGCTAGGACTGGCACTGCCATAGGATGTATTTATGAAAAATACTGCATTCTGTTCAGTCCAGCAATTTTTTTATGTTTGTATATCAGGTGATGTATATAAATATGAAGTGTCTGATATATATATATTTTATATATCCATTACATCTAAATATCTGGTGATTTGTACCTCTAAATTCCTTAGCAGCCAATTCATTGGATTTATCGTGTATGTATTCTTTTAATCTGAAGTGAACTTTGTGGGAGCTTCAGGTGTAAAGTTGATGCTCTTTAAGACAAATTCTATATCTGTGGGCCAATTGCCACCGCTCTAGTGTTAGTGTGACCTCAGAAATCTCCTGCACAGTGTCCGAGTGGATGAGAACTAGTAGCTACTTTACATGTTGTCATTCCAGTTCTCATGGTTATAGGGACCCCGTTTATTAAACTAACCAAAGGGCTTGTAATATTTATTGCAGAAAATGTTTTAAGGGATTAAGCTGAATTTGAGGGAATATCATGTTGTTGCATGTCCCCTAATAACCAGTAATCATGCATAACTTTTAGGTGTTTCTACAATGCTTTATATTTTCTTCTCATGAGCATTGTTATGAGAATTAGTGTGCATGGCAGTAAACATGTATTTATCTGAAAAAAGTAGTAAATAGTCACATAGGTGGATATTGAATTTTATGGAATCTTTTAAGCTTCTATATGATGTACAAGATTAAAAAAAAATCTGGTGTAAAATGAGGCCATCCGCAATGTGTGAAGTGGCCACTTTTAAAGTAACTATTCCAGGTTTATGTGGTCTGCTTGGGAATTCCAGTGCTTATGTTGAGCACTCAGTTTTCTAAGTACAAGCTTTAAAAATAGAGATTAGCTCAAAGCTTCACAGGGAGTCTCACCAGAGTTCAGTACTGAAGCCAAGATATTTTGCCTAGTCTAGTAGCTAAAAAAAGCATCCTTCTAGATTTCTGGTGCTACAACACTGAACTCAGAGGGCCCCAACTATTAGCTGCCTATAGTTTGACCCTTAAATGTGAGAGCTTTTCCTTCCTCTTGGTGAGGAAGCTACCCAAGATCATAACCAAAGTTTTGTTTATGTTAATTCAAATGCGTACATTTTTGCGGATTCGGAAATCCTTTATTATTCTATCACCAGACTTGCATAATGATATATCCAATATAATATTATGCAAGTGCATTACACTCTGATTATCTTCCAACATTAAATATGTTTCTTATTGGATTTACAAACTATTTCAGGCAAAAATGGTAATTGGCACCAAAGATTCTAATGTCCCAATCATGTAGTTCTCTAGGTGCCATAGCAGGATAATGATTTTCATTGCGTACATGAGGAAAACCATAGAAAAAGATTTTAGCAAAGCTGGATAGTACCAGTTTCCCAGTATTTGATCAGCAAAGTGCCTTGAGTATGAACCCCTAGTAGATTAAGGAAAGAAAAGGTCAAGCAGTTTTTGCTTGGAAGTTGAGGTATCTAACAAGATCTCCGGAACTGCTACTCAGTGAACTAGGAAAGAATCAATATTGTCAGCCCAATTTTACTAACTGAACTTTTTAAAAATTATTATTTTTCCTGATTAGTCAAAGCTACCACTACCTACAAACAGGTGGATTTTAGAACCTACAGACAGGTTTTAGAACCTACAAACAGGTATCTGATTTTAGAACCATGTGTGATGGAGCAATAAAATGACAGATGACATTTGAAATTCCTAGTCACACTAAGGAACATGGAACGAGTTGTTGCACAGATTTTATTCCAATTTAGTTATTAAACACAAAATCAGATTATAATAAAAGTCTTAGCTGAGTTCTCAGCAGTAGAAAGACAACAAAATAAAATACTGAGAAATGTCAGGAAAGATTTGAGTGCTAAAACTAATGAGATATGCAACAGAAACTGGATGCTGTATTTAAATTTTTACAAGAGTGAATTTGTTAGGAATGTCTTTTTCCTACTGATCAGGAAGGAGCACACAAAAATCAGTTTTGCTACTGATGCAAATATACAAAATATTTCTCCTCATCCACCAATTAAGTTCACAATTTCTATTCTGAGTTATAATAATGTAAGAAAAAAGGCTATTCAAAGTAAATAAGGATCAGAATGTAAAGCAGAGAACCATATTCTGTTGGAGTAATATCTAAAATGAAAAAATGAAGTAAAATACCTGTAGTCAGCACATAAAAGGTATTACTGTACCTGGATTGATGCTGAAAGGACAAGTGATTTGTGTGAGCAGTCATAGCGGGATATTTGGATTGATAGGTGAAAGGTTTTTCCTTTTCTGAGTTATGAGGAAATAAATGCTCCTCCTCGACTATATCTATAGTTCAAAGACTCTGGACTTACCAGGCTGAGCGAAACTGAGCACTTCCTGGCTAAGAAGTAAAATTGGCTGAAGCTTCCATTTTTGGGGTGCCATTTTCATTCCTACCAAGTATGTCAAGCAATATTTTGTTCTTTTAGCTATTATTTAAACCAGGGGTTAGGAAATGACTACAAATCTAAGCATTTCTTCAAAAGTGAATTTATATAATGGAAAATTAGACTAGATTGTTTGCAGGTGGCAAAATAAGGAATATCATGCAGAAATAATAACTAGTAGAAGAGGGATTTTTTTTCCTCCCTGTGGAAAAGCAAAACCTCTACTGTTCTGCCGGGCTAATGGTATGCTTTTGAATATATTAAGAAAATTAGTACTGAACTAAATCTCACCTGTGCTGCTAAGCCGTTAACAGCTGTCTCATGCTAGGGTTTCCACATCCCTCAAAAAAGCTCCAAACTAATGATAGCACATTAAATTTTGTCTCTGTGAAAAACAGAAATTACCCAACTTAAATAAACCAGTAAAAGGAAGATGAGATTGCAGCTGAGGCGGAGAGGGTTGTCTTGCTTCCCCATGTCTGTATCTCATCACACTACTCGTTTCAGGGACCTGCTGTTTCTGCCATCCCTGCTAATGGGCTTTGTAACGAAAGGAATTACTGCTGCTGATCTTGGGGATGCTATTGACACACTGTACAAGAGTATGATTAGTTTTAGTGCGATAGTTGTTGCTCTCCAGTTCTGGTTGTAGTTTTTATTACAGCAAACTTTGTAGGTGACTTTTTTTCTTTTAATTATTTGCATTCTCCTTGGGCAGAAACAGTCTTCTGCACACTGTCCCCCTTTCCAAATAGGGCCCAGTAAATAAAGATGCAGATTTTAATAAGCAGTTTTAGATGAATTCACAATTTTTTAAATATGAAAGGAGTTCAGTTTCATATCTTCTATTTCCTACTTAGTCCTGAAAGTGTTGCTGATAATGCATATTGATAGAGATGTTAGACCCTGGACTTCTTAATATTTCTAGATTTAGCTTTAATGTTTTGATTACTCCCTCTTACACCAGTGATAAAGTATTGTGTACTTGTGTAAATGTAAAGTATTTATGGGATTCAGTAGTACTACTCTTGTGACCTTCCTAGTGGGTAGTCCTAATCAGGAGTTTCCCCTTAGGTTCCTGTACTGCTTAGTATTCCCTTCTGGAAAACAGTGAACCTTAGGCTCAGATTTTCATTATTTAGGTGCATAAGAAGTTTAATAGGAGTCTATAAGACATTCAGAAGTACTTAATTTCCTAACAATCGCTTAATAAATTGAGATTTAAATCTCTCTGAAAATCTGAGTATTTAATCTTAACTTTTTTGAAAGTTTGGTCTTATTGCACTCCATTTCCAGACCATTTAGTGCACAACTAAATGTTCTTCAACAAAGAGTGTTGATATGCACAGCTTGAGAGTATAATGTGATTATTTACTGGCTAATATATGCCAAGGATGGCTAGGATTTAATGACCTACTAAAGCAATTGCTTTATTGATAATCAGTAATAATCAGTTTAAGTTGTTGCCAAAATGTTCTGTTATGAGCCAGTTTATTTTCCTTTATACGTGAATAAGATTTAGTAACTCTAATTAAAGGTACTTTTCGAGACTGAAGGGATTCTTGAGGTGTTGTTAATTACTGTATATATACTTTGAAAGCTCTGAAGAGCTCTGAGTCACACGTACTGAGAGCCATAGCTGAGGAGCGCTGAGGCCTCCAACGTGTGTGTGCTGGGCTGTCATGTGGGCCTGCCAGACACTTCAAACAGTCACCACTGACGTGGCTGTTTGACGGCGTCTGCGGTGTTTGGGTTTCTGTAGCATTAGTTTGTGGTTTCTACCATATGTAACTTCAGAAAAACTGTGCAGATCTGGTTTAGACTTGATCCAAATACAGCATTTGCACACTGTTCTGTTCCTGTCAAAACAACCTGAAACTGAGGATGTATATGACAGCAGTGGTGACAACTTAATGCAAAACTTAGTAAAATACATTAGTAGCCCAGTAATGTATTTCTATGCAGTATATGTGGGTTTTCTGCCTTTAAATGTATATACATGCCAACACAAATGCAAACAGGTCGACTTTTCAGAGGGATTTTTTTTACTGCTGTTGTCTATCAAGTTTGCTAAGATTACTGGTGCAGCGGTGATGAGCGTTGCTTCCCTGCGTTGCTACTGAGGTTGATGATAGTCATCATCACGGGAGGGCATCGTTACCTGCTGACAATTCAGAACCTGGCTGAGGCCTAAGAGCAAATGAAGTTCAGACCAAGAGACAGACCTCCTGATTCTGTGGCTGGAGTAGCCGGCCTCTGGCTTGAGGATGGGGCAGCATAGTTGGTGTGTTGGAGCCTTGAAGAAAAAGGTACTGAGACTCTTGCGTTGCCCGGAATACTTTCTTTTGCTCTGCTTAGCTAAATTTAAATTGTGTAAGCAGTGCACTGAGCCAGGAACAACATTTTGCTATTTTTGTAATGCACTGCATCTGACCTTTTGTCTTAGTAATACTGTTGTTAGTTTTAAATGGCTTCTATTTACTTCATCTATTAATTTTACATGTGTTCATTAAAGTTATATTGCATTTTTATATTCACGCTATAAAATTCCTCTTAGAGAGTTGTAATCCTGAATTGTTTGCAATACTTCAGTAACTGGCAGACAGGTGGAGGGAACCACCATGTGCTTGTGTGTGTTTTTGGGATGGGAAGGATGGTTGTTCTGGGTAACTTCACCAAATCTTTACTCTGAGGCAACTGCCTCACCGTAATGGTTAGATAGAAGATGCGTCTTCAGAAAAACAGTCCAATTAGCAGAATAAAAATCACTGAAACTTCTGTATTATTCTCTGTATGCTAGTTGTTTCATCAGAATTACGAAAGCAGGCACTTCTAGAAGCAGCATTTCCAGGCCTAAAGAGGACTGTTAAGAAACTGAGCACAGAGAGAAGGGAGGAGACAGATTAAGACTGAGAAGCACCATAGACCAGAAGAGTAGTGAAAGGCAGAGAGAAAAAAAAACAATAATTTCTTCTTAGAAGTGCTGCCTGGAAAGTGGGCTGCTGTGACGCTGAAGATAGATGGGCCGTGCTGGGGGGCGCTGTGCGTTGCCATTGGTGTTTGCAGTGCAGAGGAGGTAACTGCAAGGGCTTTATCTTCACTGTTTTCATCATTAAGCTGTTTTTGCTTAATTTTTTTGAAAGGAGTGTATAGGGTATCTGGAAAGTTCTCTAATGTTATGTGATTAATGATGATGAAAAAAGTTAAAGAAAACATTTTTTTTCTGCAAAAAGAACTTCACAGAGGAGCTCTCCGCTCCTGCTGATGAAGGGGCTTTGCATGTGAGTGGCAACAATAGTGGTCCAGGGTTAAACCAGTGCTGAGTTTCTTCAAAGGCAAGGCCAACAGCAGAGTCACTAATTCTGAGCTGGCTCCTGCAGCCTCATTTTACAACAGATCAGTTTGACACTTCCATGTAGATGTGTCCAAAACAAATGAGCAGAATTTGCTAGGAGTGGATATGCTTGGATATTTGACAAGCACACTAATTTAAAATTTTACACGTGGTTTCATCCACAATTAATAGTGAACTATTGCCAGTTCTGTTAAAGAAACACAGCAGATAGAGTTTATTCATAAGTTCCTTGAGTGGCAAGTGCATGTTAGGCTTTCCCTTGCCCTGGTTTGAGGCTGCCTGCTGACTAGGATGCCCGGGGCTGCCCCTGGCAGAGCAGAGCGCACACGCCGGGACATGGTGCAGGAAAGCAGACACATCCTGCCCCGGAGCGGTGACGGGGATGTGCTGCAGGCGCTGCTGCAGCTTCACTCCTGCCCCTGCTGCAGAAGGGGCGGGTGAAGGTATTCCAGGCAGCAGAGACAGCTCTGGGCATCCTTGCCCAGCGCTTGTGCTTCTGCGATAGCTTTGCTTGGCAGAGTTTCCCCAGCGCCTCGCTGTCCTTGTGCCTCTCTCTTGCCCTTCTTGCATATGTCTCGTATGTCTTTCAGAAGAAACTCTGCATAGCCTTTCACAAAATACTTGTTGGAAGTGCAAAGCTCTCTGCAGTGCTCTGCTGCCAGCAGCCTTTTGTCTAAAATTGAGAGGGTTCTGGAGCTGCATCCCTGTCATTTTGGTACAAATGATTGCAAGTATTTAGTGCAATTACTTTGTTCTCCTCCAGATCCAGCATTAGCATGGCTGTCACGGGACTGCCCTTGCCTTTATATGATGTTTCTGGAGCAACTGCCTGAGGGTAACATCCTCCTCTCTATCACAAGGACCTAAAATTGTAAAACTGTCTGGCCACAAAGAAACTTGCAGTATCATCCAGTCCATTCCTCTCCCTAAGCAGCACCAAGTGCTCCTCACCAGTATTTGTCCAGTTCTTTTTGAAAACTACCACCGAAGATATGTCCAGTCTACTTACATGTCATGGCCTAAAAGTCTCATTTGAAAAACTTGGCTATGTAACTGCTATTGATCGCTTTTGCTGCAAACTGCAAACTGCTTAATTTTTGCTTTACACTGGGTGTAATGGTCAATGTTGTCTATACACTGCTCTTGGATTATCAGTCTTTTCAGTTCGATTCAAATTCATCTGTTTTGATTCTTTCTTAGAAAATATATTTTTAAATGTTTTATAATATTCTCCTATTTGGCTACATCTTTATTTTGAAGCACAGTACTCAGTACTCCAGAGGATATTGGTGAATATCCTATGAGACATTCCATCTTCACACTTTCCTCCTGCGCTGCTCTGGATTGGTCTGTATGAATTTACACATCTGTTCCAGAATTCAGTGCCTATTTACACGTGCATAGGAGATTGTTAGGAAAGCACCGAGTGGTGCAGGTCTTCATTTCTATTTTGCAATATAGCAAAACAAATTACTCCTCCAGAAAGGTTTTAGCTCACTGTGGTAAAATCTAACAACCGAAAGATAATCTTTTCATATTTGCTTTGATAAGATATGTTTTAATCTTCAAGATATATAATCATTTTCAAACATTTTGCAAATACAAGAATATGGACTTTGAAGTATTTTGTTTATAATTTTGTAACCAGCACCTCTGATTTCACAAAACAGAATTTAAACAGAAGCACTTTTAATCTGTTGCATCTTTATTCCACTTATACACTGAAGATTAAAATTTGCCTCTATCAAATTTGCTTTGTCATTTATTATCCATAATATCCATTCTACATTCCAAATAAAAATGCTTGGTTTGGATTCTCAAGCCACCAAATGTAGTGCTCAGGTTCAACATATTCAACATGCACCACATTTACATAGGACAACTGCCCTTCCTTCTCTGGTGCTCTCTGCTTTTGTCTATAATGAAAATGTAGCTTTGGGGGAAGTAGTATTGATTGACAGAGAAGAAATTTTGCAGAGGTGGTTGCAGCGCCAGTAGCTGTTTGTTGTGTAGCTGAATGACTCACCTAGCGAAAGTCAAACACGTAGGTTGAATAAGTATTCAAATAAATTAAGGAGAGTTTAAAATACTGGAGAATAAATGCCCTATTGTTTGTGCTGTGCACAGGAGTTGTTCATCTTGGTGTTAATGTATTCACAGTTGATAATCTGCAGCTAGAGCTTGTTTGCAAATTTATTCTAATCAGTGTTGTTAAAATACAGTCTTCAGTCTTTAATGTTTCTTAGGAATTACAATACCTTTGTATAGAATGAAATTAATTCCATATAATCTTGCTAAAACCTCAGCATATATTTTTTTTCTTGCAATTGCCAGTGATTCATTTAGTCTGGTGGCAACAAAAGAAAGGTAAACATGTATTAAATAGGAAACTTAGCAGTGTGCCTGATGGTGAACTTGTAAGAGGGGTGACTCTGTAAGGCTACTCATTTAATTAAGCTGACAGCTTGGGTAATTAAGGCTTTGCTTGAATCTTGACATTTAAAAAAGTACACGGATTAAAATAATGTGAATGGTTATGAACACTTGTATGAGTGCTCTTAGAATATTAGCAAGTGCACCATCACAAGGCTTAGGAAAAGTTTTGGGAAGAAAAGAGATTAAAAATAGTCTGAATTGAAAAGTGGGAAAAGTATGTTTACATTACTGAGTAACCAAGTTTGGATTTTTCTGGTGCTGTATCGTTTGATTCTTCACAACTGCATTCCATTAGATTCAAGCTATAAAATTGGTGTTTCTAATCACTATTACTTGCTTTTAAGGCAGGTGTATTCACTTGATTTTTGTGCTCCATATTCTCTCTCTGTGGTTATTAATTTAACATGCAATAAATGTCTCTTTGGTTAATGCTTTCTATAATATCCGCATATAAGAAATCTGAATGTAAACTTCTGCATTTAGGGATCTCCCCAAACTACAGGGAAACCTCAAGCTCCTGTAAACTGGCATTGCAGCTTTTCAAACTGTGCCCATTTACATTTGCAAAAGTCCCCAAATGATTTGGAAGCTCTTAACAGCAAATGGAGCTGAAGGATCTATAAAGCTTGCTTGGGGGTGTGTATGTGTGTATATACAATGATTAACACAAATGAGTTATGAAAGCAAATTCTAAAGATTTCACAGTAAAATCCCTTGATTTTATTTACCTTTTAGAAAAGCAGTCACAACTCAAGAAGATATAATTTACTAACATAAAATTCAAGTAAAACAGGAACTCCCACAGGACTCTCTGCAAGGCTCGTGCTGTAACATTTCTCAGATAGATTGCTTTGCTCTTTGTGAACATGACTAATCAGAAAAAAAAGGCAAATAGTACAAGTGTACATGCATGGGGCAGAGGGATAGTGGAGTTGAAGGGCTGCAGACCTTACAGACAGTGCTGACATGTGCTGTGTTGAATAGTTGCCAACTATTAGAAAGTTTAATGCCAATTTGGAAATCTCATCTGTAGCCATCACCCGGCTGAGTTCATATTCTCTATCATCAATTGCCCCTCATGCAACTTTTTTCACCCATAAAATTAAGTAAAATATTTTCCTGAATCTTTACATTTAAAATGAAATAGAAATCCAAAGTTGGCAAAATTTTGAATATGAGATAGCTGGAGTACTTATGAACCACCCCTGCAGAGGCTCAGGTTGTGCCCTCTCAGCTGCAGCACTTGGGGTTAATTGTTAATTGCTGCTACGTTCCCCAGAGCCAAGGCCCTGATTACACCGGTGCGCTTGCCTGGGAACGCACTGCAGTGGTTGCGTTGCCTTGTGTGCCAGGCACGAAAGGAAATCAATGCTGCCCATAAGCAAAAATAGAATCCTGAGGGAAAGAAACATT
>JAUBOD010000770.1:1715939-1732697 GCA_032353885.1 Nothura maculosa | reverse complement strand
ATGACAGCACTGGAAGGCAAAGTACTTGGAGAACCATGAGGTTAAACTGTAGCACTCTCTTCTTTATTTCATTACTCGGTCTAATGTATGACCTGGAAACCTGATCTGCCTGGGTCAAGTGCAGACTGCTGCTGTGCTCGCCCTGCTGACCCTGCAAGCCCAGGAGACCTCCCGAGCGCAGGCGCTGCTGCTCCTGGCTGTGCAGATACCCGGCTCTGTCCCTTGCAGGGCAGGCTAAGAGGAGTTTTTAATGCATTTAGGCTTTGATCCTTGCAAAATAAATCTAGTTTCCACCCAGGTGAATTTGGTGGTGACATGTTAACATTGTTAGTCCACATTTCTAGCAATTATATTTTAAAGAAAACTCCTGGGAAATTGATCCTGAATTAAATTTGCTCAAGTTGTTCCTGCCAATGTAATAGGAATCTGACTGTATTATGCAGAGATCTATCTTCATGAAACTCATGTGTTGATCAAAATAATAGTGTCAGGTTTCCCATACATCTATTTAAATCTACAGGAATCATATATTTCCAGTGCTATTTAATATTTAGTGTCAACAGAATATTGGCTCAAATTCTATCTGTATGAGTCAATCTGTGAACTCTTACCTGGGATTAAAATTAATAAATAAAACTCTGAATCATTTAATGTGAGATGCAAATCATTCATATAACTCTGCATAGAAAGGTCAGTGTTGTTTGTATTGTGTCAGTGAAATTCTTCACGTAAATGAATCCCAATTCTATTTAAGATTATTTAATATATAGGATGTGTACCATTTTTCTCTTCTCAATACCTTTAAATTTCTGTCTGTTCATTCCAACACTATCTGAGGAGACATACAACCAGAACAAAAGATGGACAAAAATATAGAGATGCCATAAAGAGCTCATGTGCATTAGCTAAAATTGAATTCTAAACAACTCTGTCAAATGAGGATACTTCTTTACCTTTGGTTAAAGGATATAGATTGTTCATTCTAATTTATTCTTGATTTTTTTAAAAAAAAGAAAAAGAGGAGGAGAGGGGTGGTGGAACAAAAAAAAAAGGAACAAAATACCAGATAATATCATTTTCCCTATCTTTAATAACTGTCTTATCTTTTTTTGTAGGTACGGAGAAATAAAGCTCTGTAGATGCTATCCTCAAAGCTATCCCGTGGCTATCCACGGGAAGCTTGCAGTGGACACAAATTTAAGGAAAAGAAAGAATGTTATGGAAAAGCTGGACACAAAAGGCAGGTCTGCAGCCTCCAGAGGTACTCCAGAACTGAAGCCTGTATGTAAGCTATGATGACTATTTTCAAATCTATAAATGCATCAGTTAATATCTCTATTTGATCAGGAAGTGTGGAGAGATAAGCGAGATCTAAATAGAGGCAAAATTATTTTTGCAGGAATTTAACAGTTATGATAGGGTACATGGGGAAGGGAAGGAAAAAAAGAAAATTCATCAGCTTTCCTGCAAGAGTATTAGTGGGGCAGTTTATGTTCTATGATTGACACCATCTTTAAGGTTCGTACCCAAAAATGAACATAATATTTGACTCTTGGGAAACTTATAGTTTAGCTACTAATCTGCAAGTACTCAGAGCCTTTAGTGTGAGGAGAATCTAGAAATTTGAGATTAACTGGGACCTTACGTGTGGATTACTGTCATTTTTAATAAGGCACTTGCTGCTTTAGAATGTCCTGGTCAGATTTTTCAGCAGTTCTGCTCTAAATACTGCTTTGCTGACCCCTAGAGCTGCTGCAACATCAGGCTAGCACAGATGTCTGCAGTTAAGTGTAAGAAAGGGAAACAAACAGTTGAAACTGTGTGGTGAATTAAAAAAAGTGAAGAAAAAGAGCTGTTCTGGGGAGGAATTTTTGGAGGAAAAAAACCCATTCTTTTCCGGAGAGACACCTCTTGACTCATTGCAGATAACCTTTCCTTTAGCAATCTCGTAAGGATCTCTATGCCCTGTAGGAAGCACAGTATCTTCATTCTGAAGCATTCAGATGCTTCTTCAAAGCCTTTCTGAGTTCACAAAGCACTCAGATGTTGTGAATGTGCAAGTAAAGAAAATACTGTGTTTATTTGCATTGAAATGAAGGGAATAAAGCCCTTATCTAGCCTGTGGTGTCCAGGAAAGGCATGCAAGCTGAACAAGTGTGCTCTTGGTAGTGAATATATCTATATGGAAAGCTAAGGCTGTATGTGCCTCAGTGACATTGCTTGAGAAAACAGTGGTGACTTGGTTTTAATTTCCCTGCATTCATACAGGAAAAAAAGCTAATCATGAATGCCAGTGTTGCCGACAGGCTACAGAACTGTAAATCTCACCAGCTGACATCTAATTTATCTGCTATTGATTTATATGAATGGCAACTAATTTATGAGCTACAGACTTGAGAAGTTTATGGTGAAAAAAGTAAAGCTTTTTTATGGAGTTTATAGGTCCTGATAATCATTTTATCAGACTCATATAGACCATTATGATCAGCATAGTTCAGGTTACTTGTTTTCGTTCTTTGACAAAACTGTGTCGCAGGTTCTGACTGTCCCCTTCTCTTTGTGGACATTGTCATTGGAATAGTGGACTGCCAAATTGGCTCACATCCAGAGTCTGGATAATTCAGCATCCTGCTTCTATGAGCATATACCTTCTCCTTAGCTCTGCTCCTTGTCTCTGAAATGCCAATCACCTGAAGCAGGAAATTTTATCTCTCTTGGCACTGTGATAACTGACCATTATGGAAACTGACAGAGGGATCCAACTCCCCTGGCTTTGAAAAGCTTGGCTTCAGTCAGCTGCTTTGGCAATCTGCTTCCATGTTTATTTAATGTTGGGTAGACATCTCTATTTTGTTGAAACTTGAAAAATTGTTGCTAAAGCTTTTTAGAGGGTTGGAGACAGCTATGAGAAATAGGAAGAGCAAGTCAAAACTGATAAACATCCTTGTCTCCTTAGACTCAGTTTTGGCTTAATTTAGAGGCCTTTTGTCTTTGTCACTAAGTGTTAAGATCTCCTACTGTATGTACTATTTAATAACAAATATATTCAGTATTTGGTCAGGTAAGTCAAGTAAAAGCTGATCAGCTCTTTACTGAGAAAGATCAAGTTTGCAACATAAAGCAGAGTTCATAGCTCCGACATTAACCATTTAGACTGCACATTTGAAAAATCAATATTAAGTTCTGTATTAGAAGTGTCATGACCCAGTTTTAGGCGAAAATAAAAAGCCTGGCAAAAGATATGAAGAGTTTTTAGGTTGAAAAGGCTAGATCCATCCTATTACAAGCAGGCAAAATGACCAATGTGAATGCTACATTTGGCTTTTGGCACTGTTACATGAACATGATTTGTTTCTGGTATTAATGTAATCAATGCTAAGTAAATTAAGAAAGTAAGTATTTACTGCTGTGTGCAGCTGGGATCTGAGGCTTTGTTACCCTTTATTTTTTAAATAGCTTCCTTTTTCAAACCTCACAGCTCGAATAATTTCTTTACTCAAATCTTATGGGTTCTGCTCAAGATATTATTTGCTATAATCAAGATGAAGGACTCAAACTTTCAAACTGGCTTCCTAGTGCAAATTAAAAGGCTGAGCTAAATTCTGGGCTATGTTAAACACATCTAGTACTTCAGTTGCAACCTGGTTACAGATCATTTATAGAGTTTGCACAGTATAGTGTTAGCCATAACCTGCCAGTTGTCCCCTTGTTTGCATTGCTCTTCCTTCCTAAGGCAATGACAAGGCTGCTCAGGATGAGATGTCTTGGAGATGCTATGCAAGTAAAGACTGAAATTTATTTTATCAATTTTTGTGAGGCTAGTGTATATTAGTGAGTCTGCATATCAGCTTGTGACTCTCAGTGTACAGATTTCATAACCAGGCCAGACTATTTTTGAAGTTTTGAATGAAAAAAAGGCATTCCTTCATTGTGCCTGGATGATAATGCAATAGGGATTATTGCATGAATCCTATTCATTTTACTCTCAAAAATTAGGAAGTGAATTTTAGTGAACCTTTTTTCTTTACCCAAAGGTATTTAATTAGCTTAAGAAAGCTGGTAAATTAGAAGTAAACTACCATGCTTTTTTTTCCTGACAGAAGTTGTGAATATTTCACATGCATACAGACAGAGAGCTGACACTTGTGCCAACTATGTTTGTCGGAGATCCAAGCATAGTTCAGAAATCCATAATGAGAGCTTTCCAAGCTGCCCAATGTGTTTCTTTTTCCGTGCTTATTTGACATTTTTCTGGCTTGGCTTCACTCTTGCTTCAGAGTGCTCTGTGCTGTCTTTGCAATCAGCAGCGCTGCAGTGATGGAAAAGGAAACCTCGTGCTTATGAAGTTAAAATTGAATATCTATTCATACATGTAAAATTACACAATAAAAGCCCACAGGTACGAGTCCATGCAATCAAATTCAGAAGTGCTCTTGAAAGAAAGATCTAATAGATTTTTCCCCCCTCCCCTTGTTATCTGTAAAGCAGCAAATTGCATCTGCAGGCACTATAGTTAGGATGATAGTTTGTGGTTCTCTGGTTTTAGCTCCTCTCCCCTCTTCTTTTTAAAGGAGCACCCTAAAAAAGATTTTATACATTTTTCTCTGCAAAAATTAAATTAACCTTCTACTGCTCGGTTTTCCTGTCCACACAGTCAGGACAAGACCTGGGCACACCTTGAGCTGCTAAACCATGGCCTCTGAAGTCAATGGGAGTTAGATCATTGAAAAACTACATTCTCAAAGGGTAAATTAGTGAAGTAGTATGAATTCTGCTGAGTGCTGGTTTGTAGCAAATGGCACCAGAGCCCAGCGGAAGAGATTTGTCCTACTCGAGCAATTGAATCCCATGGCAGAAGGGGCAGTTCCAGCACGAAGGCGCAGCGTTTGTCGAGCACATCTGCGTTATCGGTGCTGGGAATGTGTGAGGCGAAATACCTGAGAGCAATATGCTAGTCATCTAGTCATCTTGTAACAGAAAAAGATCCAAATGGTAGTGTGTAAGGACTAGTATATGAAAGAATTTATGTTCTAAAGTTATTCTTTTTAATATATTCTACTGAAGAGTGTAAGTTTCTCTGCTGAAGTCAGGTAAACTGGAAAACTGATAAATTATATGTGTCCAACCTGCTGCTTTTAAACAAAGAAACACCTAGTGGTAAGGGGTAATAGAAACGTGTTCTATGTTTTGGCTTAAATTCCTCCCCTGTGGCCCTGTGAATAGGTGTGTTACTCGATCTTTTTCAGCATGATTAAAAGGTTAGTGTGTTTAATTCCAAATTTTAATTAATTTCTGAAAGAATTGTCTTACATCTGGAAAAACATAGAAAATTCTATCTAAAATCAATTAACCCCCTGACCTCTTATATGCCTATAAATATAGGGAAGAAACCTTTTATTATGTTTAAACAGAAATGTGTATTTCATATTTTACAAATATATCAACCTTTCTATCAACCTATATATCATGCTTTTATAGCTTGAGAGCTAATATTGAGTTTATTGTTATATGTACATACCTGCCTTTCAAATTTATCTTTGCTTTTTTGTAAGATTTTGAGCATTGACGTTATCTTTTGTTTCATTATTTTACTAAAAAAATGAATTTCTGAATTCAAGTACTACTAGAAACTTAAATACTCCTGCTTCAGCTGCCATTTAATTCATTTTTCTACCCTCCTCCCTGCATTGCCTTTGATTTTTACCAGTGACGGTATTATATTTGTATCAGTAAGAAAAATCTTCCTTCATAGTTAAGACCCTTGTTTCATTCTGCGTTTTAAGGATGCCACAGACTCTAGAATTCACTATTGCAATGATTTTGATTGTGCTGCCTCCTTACTTTCAAATATCATCTTCAATTCTTACCCTGATATAATAACAATTGATAAGGTTAATCAATGTTGAGTAGTGGGATATGTGTCATGAGTTTTGGCGTTTATTTGTTGTTGTTGTTTTTTGTTTCAATTAATGCTTCTGGTACTTTTGCGTTGTGGCTATGTGGTTTGTCTTTCCTGGTCTACCCCAGAGCAAACTAGAAATGATTTGCTGCTATAACATCATGCTTAATTCTTGTGATGAAAACCTTATCAAATATTTTCTGTTAACTTTAAGTACTTCCATCTTAATTAAAATGACTGAAGAATAGAACTGTCAGAGCAGCTCAAGTCATCTTTTACCCCGAGGTTGTTATAATGATTCATTTCCTGTGACGAGAACAGGTTAAAATGAGCTTCCAACAAGGTTTCTAACAGGCTGTTTTGGTGCTTCTCCCAAGACCTTCAGCTACTTGTGCCAGAAGAAGCAGGCACATAGAAAATCCCTAATTCTTTCTTTTCAAAAGCAGTACTGTGTAACCTGTCTTCTCTTTACTGATTTCTCCTGGCACCTTGCGGTAAGCTATTCATAAACCCCAGTTCTTAGCCTGTCTGTATAATTGACTCAGGATTAAATACATACTTACATGTATTCCCATGCCTACAGCAGCTTACGATTTGTCTTCATCCTGTCAGGTACCTTTTTCCCTTTTACCTCTTGTGCACTGATGTCGGTGGTGTCCGATTTGCTGTTTCTCTTTTGGTACATTAGCCAAAGTGGTAGTTAACTGGAAAGACAGAGCAGACACAACCTCGTCTTTCTAAGAATGCAACAGTTTTTAAGCTCCACTAAATTAGTGGAGTTTCTATTTTCCATTCGATGTAAACTCAGCACAACTCAAAAAAGGATGAACCTTGCAAAAAAAATTGCAAAGGGGTTTGTGTGCATTGTAGTGGAAAAAAATCCTTCTTCTTATTATGGGTTCTGTGACACCTATTAACATAAAACCTTGACTTTCCTGGAATGGTTAAAAGTGTTTAGCTCTTGATTGTTTATTTTCTGGTTATGTTCAAACCATCTGTGATGATCATCTTGATTCTGAAAATAGTATAATGTAAATATTTCCTGATATGGATTTCTATTCTTTATTTACAGGCTTGCTGAAAATAATTTCAGAAGAGCATTTGATTAATTGCCATTTATTTATAGTGTGTATTGGCAGTGTATAAATAGACCACGTCTTGCTGCTCTGTAGTTTGCTTTTATATGTGAAATACTCCAGTGGATTAAAATTAAGTAATATTTAATGCAAACATAAAAAAAAAAATCCATACAGAGCAGTTGCCATGTGCTAGTTAATTTGTTCCTCTAACTCATATTTCTTATAACTATTTTAATACAGTGATTTTTTTTATATTATGAGATATTGAGAGTATTCAATATTTAGTCTACATAGAATCAACAGTGTAATAGGAATAGAATATTCTCAAAGACTGGTACCGAATCCTAAAGTGGGGATTTTCAGCTGCAGTAATTCAGTATAGCTCTATTGACATTAACAAATTTTCTGCTCCTGCTCAGGATTTAACCCATAAACTTGTGGTTATAATATCTTTTGGACACAAGCTTGCTGTTCCTGCTGGAATCAATAACGTATTACCGCGCACTCCAAAGTAGGATTAGTCATGGAAATATTCAGGGTTAGGGTCAGAACTTGAGGCTTTATTTAAGCTGCTTTAGTACAAATAAAAAGAAATATCATTCGCCTTGCCCAACATGGAGCTGACTGGTAGCAATTGTGGCAGTAAGAGGTGCCAGTGTCAAGGGTGTTTTTTAAACTAGTCCTAAAGTCTTTGCTGTGATGCACAGACTTGTGTCCATGTTACTGTGTAAGTTTCAGAATGGACACAGCAGGAACTATGGACGGAATGTGTCCTTTCTCTTATAGATTGTGTTAGGTCACTTATGCAAACTATTAAGATATGTATATATATGATTATTTGTTGATATAGCCAAGTCAGAATGTTGGCTGCAATTGAGGCTGACGGCATACAAAACTTAGTGAACTTACTAGGTCCAATTGGTGAACTTGGTCTTTTATTGATCTTTTGTCCTAGTTCTGTGAACTGATCTTTGTAGTCAGACTCTTCCATGAAATGTGGTGCCCAAAGTGCTTTTTTGGGGATCTATGCCATAGTTTGATGGGTTAATGGATGTGTAAGTAGCGCCAAGGGGCGTTCGACATTTTTGGAACTCTTCCCCACCTAGGGCTGTAACTGGAATCATTTATCCTGTATCTACCATATAGGGATTGGGAGTATGGGAATTCTGGGTGCTAGTAGAATTGATGTTTGAGCACTATAGATACGTGTCTTTTGTTCATCTTTCTCTGCAAAACTCAATTTCTAACAGTAGCTGTATAGAGTTGTTTTACAGGGATGAACCTGAACAGCAAACTTAACTAATGCTTCCGAAATGGAAGCAGTTAGACAGCAGTACTGTAGCTCAAAAAAGTGCTTCAACTTGTTCGTTCCTAGGAGTGCTGATTCTCTCAATGAAATAAAAGAAAAAAGGAATCCAAAAGATAACCTAGTTCTAATGTATTAGTACTTAGCTTTTTATTTTAAACAAATAAATAAGCCCAATGGTATGCTCTTTTTATATATTATTTGAAAGTATAGATTACTTATTTGATAAAAGCCTCACTAAAGCAATATCCCAAATGACCTTCAGCACAGCAGAGAAGGATATAAACTGAAATGTCTATGAAATAGAACTGGATCAGCTTTTGTTACACTTTCTACATGTTTTTTAATGAAGCCTCTGTGAGGACTGTGATTGCTTCTAATAACTCTCTGAAGGCCAGTCCAAGTTCTGCTGCAGTCGCTTGAGAGATTCCCTTTGACCGCGAGGACTCTGAACGTTCCTGAAAAGAAATGTGCTGCTTGGGCTTCACTTTTATTCTCATTAGCCAAGTGTGAATCCTCCCAAAGCAATTTATGAAAGATAATGAAACAACTTAATTTGTCATGCAAGATGGTTCCATTTGCTTTCTTCTTTTGCAGTCTCAGTAAAATTGGATCATTATTTATCTCTAATGTTAATTCTTAAGCTAAATGGTTTACCAGAAGGAATTTTTGCTCTCCCTCTTTTCAACAACAATCTATTAAGCATAGAGTAAACACTAAAAATAAATCAAAAGCAAATTAAGGCTCTTGCTGACTTACTGAACCTGGAACTTCTTCATATAGCTCTTGCTATGCAAGGCAGAGAGTCTGGTATTTGCAGTTAATTGCATGCCACTATAACCCCCCACAGACCTCAAAGGTACCAGAAGTGGCAGACACGCATCTAAGAAGGAAGTGTGAGACTTGATTCATTCAGATGGGTTTTACATAATAAGCTAAAATACAGAATTGGTTAAAATACAGAATCCTTCAGAAGCAAGGAGAGTAGGGATGACTCGGTTGCTGTCTATCACTGTATACTTGACTAGGTAGAGCTGCAACTAAATGTGTAGGCCGCACGCTCGACCTGCTGCTGCCGTGTGATTACACATATTGGATGCCAAGCTCCTGCCAAAATGTAGAGTGCAACCCTGCTGAGAGAGAGGACCTTTCCTCTCAGCACCCATACAGCTTCTCCGCACCGATACTGGGATAGTTCAAGGGAAAAGTACTTAAGGTACCTGACTTTACAGCAGATATGTAGTATTTTAATGGAAATCGGATTTATAAGGGAAACCATGCTTTTATAGAGAAAAGCATCTGAAAATATGTAATATTTTACAGTGTTAAATACTGGTGAGTGCAGAGTTCAGAGTATAGTATCCTTGTTTTCTTATTGAAAACAAAAGCTATTTAGTTCAATTAAAAGAAACTGGTAAATGACGACATTGTGAAAACTGTGAATGTGATGAGAGGATGTGTCTGCATGTCTGCAGTAGATTTACAATCCATAAAAATGGCATTCCTAGAGTACAGAGATGGAGGAATCACTGAACTGTGATTGTACATGTTAAATATCAAGTTCAAGTTGGTATTTTAATGCATTAATATGAATATTAAGCTAATTGATATTATAGGGTACTGCAGCGTGAAGAAACAACTAAAGTTAATGGCTGGGTTCCTGCATATCTGTATTGATCTGCACAAGATGGTTCCATTGCTCCAAAATAGGCCCTGTTTAGGTTGAATAAATGAGGGAGAGAAAGTGTGAAATTGTGTGGAGCTGGAGGACTGTTTCTGAAGGTTGATATTTCTTTTTGTATGATTGAAAGGTTGGACTGTGGGGGCCATCATGTGATATTACATTGACGTTGTTTCACTTAAGTTGAGTAATCCTCGAAGAAAGAATGAAATATGCATTGAATAAATATGAATAACTGGCAAGCAATGTTTTATGGCAGTAAATTTCATATGCATGGTATACCTACTTTATTTTCATTAGTCAAGTAATATTCTATATTTTCCTAGTTAGGTAGCATACTATTATTCTCAGCAAACATACATAGACTTGCCTATTGCAGATTATACTGTTTAAACCTAACACGTTTAAATGTGTGCTTGCGAACCACTGTAATTTAAAATAAAGGACTGAATTTTTAAATGTAATTTGAAAAGAAATCTAGATTATCAGAAAATATACAATAGAAAAAAAGTATGACAGGTGATCTTTAAGTTTTATAATCTTAAATCTCATCTTACATAATTAAAACCCATCTATGCTGTATGCCTATCTTGTCTTCCTCATTCATATTCTTTTTCTCTCTCTCTGTCTCTCTCTTTCCCTCTCTCTCTGTGTCTCATCATCCTTATCTAGATACTCAGTATTTGATGGAAAAATATGTGAATAGAAATGGAAACTACATGGAATTGGGAAGAAATGTAAACATTGAAACTCTAACTCTCTTCTGTATACATAATTTTATATTTGACAGACCAGGAGACAGCACAAACCTCCAGAAGGCTTTAAACCTGACAGCTGTAGACATACTGTAATGTAGAGCACATTTGCAAATAAAAGTTTTGTGTGTTTAGCCCTAAACCTCTTTCCTTCTACATTTATACCAAATCTGTGAAAACTTTTTGCAAATCAGTATGCAGGAGGTTTTGGGATAGATGCTGAACAGATATAAATATTTTCATACCTTTGTAGAGCCTGTGGTTTGTGAGGTCCATATATAAGTGTATTGTTAAAAAGGCCATTTACTTTCTTTTCAGTCACATTTATTTTTCCCTGAACTGAAGCAGTAACTTTTATATTTCAACCATTCACTCTTTAGTATATGACACGCTAATGGCTTCATGATATTTTCAATCTTATCTTTGCATTTCTTTACAACAGAAACAGTCAACTCTCACCTATGTTCTGTGGCTATGTATATCAATCTTTATCTTTTGGGTCTTTTAAAAGAAATTTAACTCAATGATTTCTCTCAATATTTTGAGAGACGTGTTTTTTTTCAGGCTGTTTCTTTAGCGCTACCTTGCTGAAAATTAGCCTAAACCATTTATTTACTGATTAGTACTCAAGTCACTGTTGTAAAATGAATATAAGGTAGGTACTGGTGTATATGTAGTGAAAAACATTGTGCATAATTGTCTGCTTATAAAGACTCTCTGGGCGTATGTGCTCCCTGGTAGGCGATATGCATAGCAATATACCTGCCGTGCAGCAAGGGCTTTGCTCAAAGAACGTGGAAGTCCCCAGAGAGTAGTTACTGATAAGTAATTACATCCATTAGCGTGAAGGACACTTGGCAATATCTCATTCTCATCCCTTTTCTGAAGAGCAGCAAAATGATTATCTCATAACCACCTGACGCACATTGTCATATCTTATTACTTGACCAATTTAACAACATGCTGGGCAAATAGACCACAAAGCCAAAGCTCTCCATGTTAATTAGGTGGAATTAGATAAGGAAGGGAACATTTGAAGGCTGAGCATTTTGCATTTCAGAAAGGAAGTACTGTTTTGCAGAAATGGGATATACCTTACTTAGGAAACAGTTGTAACATTTTAATATTTATATTATAGAAGAAAAGTTTCTACTTCCTGTATTCAGGTATTAGATCCATCTCCTTAAAATCCTTAGTAACCTTTTCTTTGGCAAGATCCATCCTTGTAGTTCAGTGCAACTGCCTCTGTTTCTAGAGCTGTCTGTATAGTATTTCTTGTATACTTTATACATTTTGTCTTCCTCAGATGGTAAATGATAAATGCAGATTTTTCAGGGCTACCATGAAATATTGATTTCTTGCTCTATGAATATTTTGCTTAAAACCATTGAGTTTGAAATCAAGATTATTATTTTTTGAAGTGTGAACTTGTGGATGAAGGAGGTATCTATTGAATATAAAGACCTAACTAAGGCCTCCAAAGTCAAGTGCCCACCTGCATAGAAATATTAAATTGCCAGTGTAGGTTTAAGTATAGAAAGATACTGTTCTCTGTTAGATTTTATTCTGCAGACATATTTGCAAAATCAATGGGGAAGTCCTTCTCTATCAGCTGGATTTTCCAGTGATATAAAGATTCAATATATTTCTCTGTTCTTAGTCAGTCTATTGGGATTTCAGTTTTGCACAGAATCCAGCTTTGCTTTAACCTGTTGATGTCCAGAAGATAGACAGATTTGATTTCTTGAATCATATTAACCTTGAGATAATCATTATCTAAGTTTTTTGATTAGGTAGTACCAAAGTATTTTTACATAATTTCAGAAAATCGAGTATTGAATGTTTAGACACACAAGGATGGAGGAGGTGGTATCTATCTTTTGGAGGAAGGTAGGAAGTTGTTTGCTTGCTTTGGAGTTAACCAACAAAGAGGCGTCTTTAAGCAAGGTGCAATATATTAATAGATTCTGTATTGTGTAGTAGTATGTGCTGTCCTCATTTCATAATTCTTAAGTTTCTGGATAGACCTTCTTGTAGGAAAGCACTGTCTTTGTGTTAAAGAAATTGATTTACAATATGAAGCAAATACCATCTGACAGTATCTTAAGGTGTGAAGTAGAGCAGAAGCAAACATACACAATGAAGAAGGAGTTGGTTTCGTAGGAGGAAGTTGCAGCGAGTACAAGCTGTGCCAAACCAAACCTCCCTGGTCACTAACAGTAACCTAAGAAGTCACACAACTATTTGTCAGGAAATAGAACTCAGTCACAGGAATTCTCACTTAGCAGGGTAAAAAAATGACTATAACTGTTGTTTTTATCGTATCTTCTTGAATGCCTTGAGAAATAATGCTGACAAAATTATCTTATTACCTATGAGGAAGCCAGTTTGAAGGCATTACTTCAGATGCAAGTATAACATTATAATCTAGGGAAATAGGCCAGTGTATGAGCAGAATAATTGTAGTTTTATTTGCTTTTCAGATTATTGGTTTAATAGTTTTAATACTCTCTGGCTGTCTAGTTATTTTACATTATTGGAAGTGATTTCAATAAGTAATTAGATTAGCAGTGCTGAACATTTTATTCATAGGCAGCTTTCCAGCTGAAAGCTAACAGGGAATTATTTAATGTTTTATATTAATTTATTCCCTTCTATTACCTTTGTTTATTATCCATATATCCTGGTAAATTAGTTTCCGTTCTGAAAAGATAGGTACAAGGTAGTCACACTTTTTCCTGTCCCAAGTGTAGAGATGAGAATTAGTGTCTCTTATTATAGCTCTGTTTACAGTTTCTTAGAGCATTGCATCCTATCGCAGCAGAAACAGGTGCTTATAATAATTCTGGCCTCCTTGTAATAACTCTGTTTTTAACAGTTTTATTTGCACTCTAATGAAATATAGCAGCTCATTTGGAGATTAACACAAATGACTTGTTCCTGGTTAAATACTGCCAAGGCAGATTTCCTGTCCTGATATGCAAAGACCTCTATTCTATAGAGCTGCTTCTGAACAGCTAAGCTTTCCTTGTTTCTTAAAGCAAAAACAATCTTTTTCTAGAGATTTTTGAGATTACATTGCTTCAAAGGCAGGTAGCTGATCATGAGGCAGATGACTGTGATTGTAGGAGCTCTCCTTTCAGTGTATGCCAAGATTTTAAAGACCTTTGCTGTTTTCTCGCACTCAAACTGTACATCATACCAAGAGATGCCAGGTATCAAGCTCCAACATAGCGAATGCTTTAAGCAAGTCATTAACAAACTCTGTCAGGGCAGGGCTGGGGTCTTGGGTGATTTAGCAAGAAGCAAAGAGAGTGCAAAGCCTTTGACCTGTTGGCCTTTCTATAAGGCCACAAACTGGAAAAATGCTTTTAAAGTTATGGTGGATTGTGCTTATGTCCAAGTTCAGGAAAAGTAAAGGCTAAAATGAGAATCTGCTTTTTGTGTGCGTCTAATGTGAGTACAAGAGGCTTTCACAGGAAGAAACATTGGTGGTTTTAGTATCATGGCAAAAAGGAATAGTCATAAAAACATCATGAGTGCGAGAAGCCACAAAGGTAATTTCATTTCTACAGATGACCATGGTTAGGCTTGTAATGGAACAGTGTCTGTCTATTTACAGTGTGCTTTAGGCAAGGGACACACACAAAAAAAAACAAGGGAGTTCAGAAAAGGGCTCTTAGGAGTTATTTTAGAGATAGGTAAAGTGCCTTAGGTGAGACATAGCTTTTGGATGTGCTCTATCTTTTCAGTTTGTCCAAAATAGAGAAAAAATATTGAGTAAGTTCATTTAAAAGAAAATGGCACAGTTGTTGCTAGTTGAAATAAAAAAGTTGCTATGTATTTTTAGTAATAGTGATGAACCATTAACAATTCTCTAAAGAAACTGCAGCTAACACTTTTGATGAAAACTTAAGCTCCACATAACTGGAGTGTTACTTTCCTTTAGGAATAAGTTATTGGATTGAATACAGGTAAAAGAATAAAATTTAAACTTACTGCGTAGGTAGGAACAATAACACTCCACGTATTGCATTTCTTGATAGAGGGAATATTTAGCTGAAGGAAGAAAATTATATAACCCAATAAATAAGTGAAGCAATTTACAAAATCCATCTGAAATACCATGAAAATACTGCTAGGTACTGACAGTGCAACCTAGTGTTTACTCTATATATCAATATATATATATCTATATATCCCTTTAAGATATGATAGATTGAAAACCTGTATCCATTGCTAAAACAAAGATAAGGTAAATGGTAATTGCAGATAATGTTCTAAAAGCAAAATAAAACAGAGCTTGGATTTTGAATAAAATGTTTAAAACCCATGGAGAAAGCAGTAATTGAAACAAAATCAATTTCCAACTTATACATTTGAATAGTGGAATAAAATTATGCTAATCAAACGTATCTGCCTTATTGTGCTTTTCTGTTCATTATGCTGCATGCATAAATATGAGATGGTTATTATCCCTTTGATAATAGTCCTCACTTATCTGCTTCAAATTGGTCTGCTCTTTCTGAGCACTGCAAATGCTGTCTTTTGAAGGATCTTGTTTACCAAATGAGCTTTCTCTGCTTGTTATATTGTATTTTAATTTAGTTTTGTTTACATGATATAAAATGTATTGCAAATGATATTTACTCAATTGTGTGATAGGATATCTGGTGCCTACATATTAGTGAGTACCTCCCACATCACCTCTGGAGGATTCCAGACCCAGTTCTGAAGAATCGTGCTGCAGAATAAATGTTGGCCTTCCCGGACATCTTATCCACAGGCATAAGCAGTACTGGACATTTCAAGCTGTCTTCATAGTGCATAAAATATGCACTATGCATAGATTATGACCCCAGGAAGCATTTCTTTAGGAATTCTAGCCAGTGATCATCTTGTGCGTGTGCTCTTAGTGCTTTTGTGATTTGTGCAGTACTTATCATTATGTTCAGTCCTAATTTTGATCTGTAAACGTTTTTCTACTAAATATCATTTCTAATTTTGAGTACGGTCCAAGCATTCAGCACTTTGCTAACAGACATTAAGTAGCAATCACACTGTAAGACATGACTACGCACTTGTAGTGAGGTCCAGAAGCACCTCAGAGTAGCTCCTCTGGTCCTTTGTATGCCCTGAAATTCAGAATCAGCTCATCAATTGAAAATCTGGCTCCTGTGAAAAGTTTGGGCATGTTATGGCCATATCTCAAAGTAACACAGATCTAAATGTAAGATGTGCTATTCTGTAAACCTTAAGTGGCCATCCTGTCATGTCTCTCTCATTTTTTATCCCATGAAATCTTTACTTCACAGTGGCACCTAAGGACTCAATATGAGGACTGGAGTGAAAATTTCTTCCCTCCATTTAAATTGTACCTACAGCATTTGGTTGGAGTCCTCTTTTGGGAAATAAGAATTTGAGCACCATCAGGTAGTAAGTAGCACTGTGGTTTCCTTTACGATATCGGGGAGGGGGAAAAAAAAAAAAGGCAAAAGCATAACTGCATTAAAGGTTTGGTTAGGGCTTTTTTTTGTTTGTTTGCTTTACGTAAAGGTTAGGTTAGACAAGCTATAAGCTATGTTTATGTCTGATGGTGTGCTATGATTTAGTTACACTCTGAGAAGGGTTAGTATGTGAGCTTTCATCTGTTTTAGACATTAATGCTGAATGTGTAATGCTTGCCAAAATGGGAGTTTCTGTTTGCATTCACAGAGTCAAAATTCCCAAGAATGGCGGTCTATTAAGATTTTTTAAATTTTGAAGAATTCAGTGAATGTGTGTTGTAGACACCAGTAGGGTAAGACAATGGTTTTGTGAGGACAAGACAACAGGGCTATCATCTTTTGAAGGTTTTAATCCTGGAAGAACTTAGCTAGGGAGTGCCTGTGAATTATTGGAATATAGGAGCTTGAATTCAATATGTATATATATGTTATAATGTTTTAGTAGCTCAGTGAGGAAAATGGTCCTTTGTTTTCTGTGTGTGTTCTCCCTCCTGTGCACTTCATTGCAGTGGGGTGGAGTTGGAAGCAGAG
>JAUBOD010000770.1:1682250-1697286 GCA_032353885.1 Nothura maculosa | reverse complement strand
TTTTATGAGGGTCTTAAATGCTAGCCATGTTTTAAAGTTAGGTACAACTGAAGAGGTGTGGGAGGGACCCATGTACAGAATTGCTCAAATTTCTCTGTCCTTTCCTGAATATGGGAGCTACAGTGAAAAGGAGAAAGGCATTTGGTAGGCTTGAAGTTAATTTGAGCTTGATCCTTCCTGAAAATTTTATGACATGAGGGTGCATAGATCTTGCAATCAATTTAATTAACTGAAATTTCAAATATTAAATTTGAATTAAAATTGAATATTAGCAGTTAAATTGATTTTATTCACTTAAAGGTTTTCAGAGAGCCAGATGTATCCTTTAGAGACCCAAATTTATATCAACTTCAAAGCAATACTTCAGTCCTTTTGTAATAAGTCCTGAGTTGCATTTCTATCGGGAGTTGACCCAATGTGTATATTTATTAGAACATCAGCAGTCTGTTTTCATCTATCTGTGTTGTAATGTGTGAAGAAATTCAGGAACGTGGCACATTTCCTACAGTAGATTCCAGTCTCACTGTACATTCTTTTCTCTGTATTTCTAAATGGTCCTAGGCCCCAGCAGCAAGGAAAATAAAACACAAAAAGAGGTATCAACAGTGCATCAAAGGTACCCCATTTATTTTCGCATGGACAAAGAAGTCTGAGAACTTACAACAGCTATTCTGAGACGGTTGTTGTAATGGGGCTCCCATTACTTTGATGGAAAATATTTTGTAGGTTAATAGAGTTTCTTATTATTATAAACTGTATTTTGCTCAGTCAACTTTGAGTAGGAATTGTTGGGCATAAATAATCCCTTACATGGTGTTTTTCTTGGCACTGGAAATACATTCCTCCTTCTGAGCTGAGTAAAATGGAGGTAAGATGCTTCCTTTAAATTATTTTGTAGTTTCTCTTTCAATGTGAATGCCAGCTGGTAGCTGTATTTCTGAACAGACTGTTTAAGTCAGCAGAGAAGGAAGATAAATTGTCCTAGAGCTGAAAGGTATCCAACCATCAAAGCAAAGAGAAATACTTGTCGTAGCAGTATGTTAAGAACAAAGCATCATTACTGGTATGTTGAAATCACATCTGTGGCCTGCTCTGATGTCATCTATTCATAATATTATTTGGAATTAGTTTGGCATAATGTGCTAGTGATTTGGTATTTCCAGTGTATGACAGAGTCTATTTCAGCTAAATTAAAATGTAAATATTGCAGGTCAAGTCCCCCCTGTATAACTGCCATAGCTCTGTAGCAGTCCATGGCACTTGGCTCCCTGGCGCAGGGTGGGCATCGGGGCAGGGCTAGCGAGCAATCCTTGATTCTCCCCCAAGCCTTTCACTTTTCCATTCACAAATATTATTTGCTAAGGTTATTCATATTTGAAATACTTATTTCTCAGATGAATGCTAGAAATATTCTACTGTTTTTCTTCATTACTTGCACACTCAGCTCTAGTTCAGGCTTCTTGAAACACTGGTTTGTGAAAGGAAATAAATACAGGTTTGGCACATCCTTTTATTTTGTACTGCTCAGCAGACAATAAGAATGCTAGAAGAATGTCAGTGGTCACCTCGTTGGGCAAAAATCTTTCTTTAGGAAAACACTGCAAGTAACAATATACTGTGATTACATTGAAAAAGTAACCTCAAAAACTCATCTTTATTTTAGGCTCATTTTGTTAGGAGAATCAATCAGTTCGAGCAGACTGTTACTTCACTTGTGAATGTGTGATGGGATATTTATCATGAATGTGTTTTGAAACATGCAGAAACACTAAAATCTCTGACTACCGGATGATTATAGGCTGACAATTTTGTTTGTATGCAAAGGCTATTTAAATTTGGGAGATAGCACCAGTCAGATTTTAATTTAAGAAAAGCTATGTTAGAAGAAGGAAAAAAAAAAATCTTATATTTGTTTTTCAATGGACTGTTTTTAGGAAAGCTAAAAGGAAATAAATGTTGATTGAACAGCAGTGTGGTACACAGTTCATCATCCTAAAGATAATGGTGAACACAGACTTCCAAATAAAAAAGACAGATATTTTCAGCAAAAATCCAGTTGATAAATCTGTAACTGGAAATCTCTGCTACATTATATAATGCTAATGCATGACATTTTTCTATTCATAAAACCTTTAGCTTTACTGTCAATATTATTGTGCTGCACTGATTTCAGAAAAGGCATTAAGTCAAAATGAAAGGCTGTCAGAATGAAAGACACGTTTTAATAATAAAGTAATTATTATCCTTTTATGATGCAGGAATATGATAGTTTTTTAATGTATTAAATAAAACACTATCTGCTTTAATAACTGTGCCACTAAAATTATTATCTAGGATTTATTAACAATGGAAGAATACTTCATGTCAGGAATGTAAACTAAGTGCTGCAATAGACATGTAGTTGCAAAGAGGTAAAAATGTTCAACAGCCTATGACTGAAATGTTTGAATTCTAGCATAAGCCTGAGGTTTGATGTTTATTTCAGTTTTAACATGAAAGCAAACTGAGCTTTCAGTTGTATAAAGATAATTGGTCAATTAAGCAGCAGGAGTAGAGACAGCCCATTAGTGGTTGCATAAGCATTATCTTTTAAGATATAGTCTACTCAATAAATTCATAAGGACTCTTACACTTTAAAAATAACTTGTAGTTTAATTTCCAAATACAAGGCATGTTTTAGAGTGATTAGCCAAACTAAACCTTTCTAGGATTCAAGCTGTTTTATAATTTTCCTTTTTTTTTTTTTTATTTTCATCTTTACTTCAGTTGCACAGTTTATACACTGATTACTCAAAAGGGCATATAAATAACTTTTTTAGGTTGTCCAGCCAACTTAACTATGTAAATGTTGTTGACAATAACTTTTGTTATTCAGAAATGCATGTTTATATCTGCAACTGTGTAATTTGCAACTTTCTAACTTTTTTTTTTTAGTTAAAATATGTTGAAACATGTTGAAGCATGCACAAAATGATCTCTTGATGATTTCTTGCAATTTAGAAGCCTTTTTAAGAAACCTGATTCAATGTTGGATGTACCTCAACCACATTGTGTAGGTATAGTAATATGAAAAGCAATGCTTTAAGGGCCTGAATTGTAACAACCATAGGAGAGAGAAGTTTCAATACCCTTCTATTTATACAGAACAATCTTCTTTTCCATTTAATCTATCATTAGGGAACTGAATTCCTTATGGAAAGAAAGATGCAACCTCTAGTGAAATGAGATGATGTCTCGGATAAATGAGAGCAGCCTGTGTTTATAGGCCACGTTAACAAAAGGGAATAGGGAGACATTATGTAGAAGAAATATGTGCTTTATATCATCTCTCAGCATTGAAGGAAATACTCATCAAATGATCAAGCAGCTTTTAGAGTAATGTGCCAAAAGCAAGTTAAATTCACTAGAGAAGGCCCTGGACACAGAGCTTGCACAGCAGTGATGAGGCCCCTTGTTCTCTTGCCATCTGCGGGGCACCCATGGGAAAGTCCAGATTTTCTGAGCCAGAGCATTCAGTGTAGGTAAAAGACACCTGCATTTGGCCACTATGATGAACATCTTGACTTTCAGAGCTGGTAAGAGATTGTGACTCACTTGTGACTTGGTGTTAGACAACTAGGTTTTAAAATTATTTGGATTCTTCTTGAAAATTATTTGGATTTTTCTCTTTATAGGAATGATGCATTTTTTCTCTCTCCTGGAACAATTAAGAATAGCAAAATGCTTATGAGAGACTCTTGAGTGGTCTTAAGTGCTACTTTTTCACTGTCATCATTAGCTAAACTCTGTCTTCAAGTTCGTACTTGTAGAAGGTGACCTTCCAAGGTCAGAACCTTGATGACCAAGAGCACCATGTTAGCCATGACTATAGAACTTACAGAAGTTTGAATGTGTGAAATTATTGGTTTTCCAGCTAAAATGCCAGCTGGGGTTCAAATTTTCAAAAAACAGGTGCAGTAAGAACAAAATGAAAGGAAGTTTCTAGACTCAGGTCCCTCTACTTCAGTTAATAAAGGCTTCTTGCCAACCAGTTGAATTTGGAAAGCCTCTGCCATCGCTCACCTGCAGTGAGAGTTGTGTAGCAAATCGGAGCACCATCAAGGAGGGTGGGATGTGACTGAACACTAACTACACCTCAAACTGGAATGAGATTGGAACAAATCTGTACCCTGGTACAAATATGAACACAGTAGGATAGGTGCCGAGAGCGCCTTTATAAACCTGCTAATTATAATGCAGACAGAACCTAAACCCGTAAACAACTTGGTCATGCTCATTTATGTTGTTGCTGGAAGTAACACATTTTGTAAAGCAAAGCAAGAGCATATGTATTAAATTGCATTTTTGTGTGTTGCTATGATAACCGCTGCTATGATGCAGATAATACTGGCCTTTCAATCTTGGAGCAGTCATACAATGTACCTGTCTGAAATGTGCAGCGCCTCTGCTCAGGACCAGGCAGCAGAGCTTGCTTTTTTTACCAGGACAAGCAAAACTCTGTTGCTTCTACTCTATACAGACAGCTTTACTAGCCAATTCTGCTTTATCTCTGTTTACAGCTTTTTTAATTGTTCTTGATTAAATGGTGTACATCCTGATAAAATGTTTCACAGCCCCCCAGAAATAACCTTCTAAAATGTTAATCATTTCTGATGGGAGGATGTCGCTTAGCTCCTTCCTAGTCTTCGGTGGACTAGGACTCTGGAAACAGCATTGCCCTCAACATTCCATTTCCCCAGTAAAACCCTAGCATCTGAAACAATAAAAAATACTGTCTGACATAGCCTGCTCTTCTGAGAGCAAGGATTTACAGACTAAAGTAGAGGCACACAGCATAGCTTAGAGCAGCGCAAAGTCCAAGGATTCCGACTAAAACCTTTTCTAAACATGAATAGAGAAGATTCACATTCAGATGATTAAATGATTAGAGATAAGGAAAATGTTCCATTGAAGGGGATTGGAAAGATTGCAAGTACTTCCATCAAAAAAAACCCACCAGAGGACAAAACAATTGTATAAAAACAAATAATACCATAGAAAAAATATTTTTTATATATCATTGATCTCAATCTCTAGAGCAGAAGAAGGATTTAATGAACTTTAAAAGGGCACACTTAAACTGAAAATGTAAATATTTGTTCTTTAAAAGAAAAAAAATCAATAATTAACATAATGTTCTCATGGACTTGAGTTTAGGACAGACATCCTAAACATTGGTTAGTGTCAGAAAGCCTGGAAAATTGAAGTGTATCATTCACAGCTGATTCAGTTTTTTTGTTGTTGTTGTTTTGTTTTACTCTGGATTGTTAGACCTATAAATTTAAAGACAAAGGCAACTATTTGGTGGCATAGCTTTTTTCACTGGAGTACGGTCATCGAAGGGAGTGTTGTAGCCTGTTGGTTTGCTGTGAGTTGGGGACCTTCAGAGAGGTTTTCCTGGTGGGCATATGGCTTGTTTGGTTAGCAAAGGGAAGAGGCCAAGGACATTTCTCAGCATTTTTCATCTTCAAATGTTCACTTGCTTATATTCATAAACCCTGGCACGACAACCCTGGCTCCTGTTCTCTATCTGGTTAGCTTTTATCCAGTTTACTCAGTTGCAAACACATGCACAGCAAAGTACCGAAGGTCGGCTGAAGGGTAGTAGAAAGATCCCTTGTTATCTTACTGGGTTTTGGATTGGACTTTGGCTGGATAATTTAGTCTTTACAAACAGCCTCTGAATTACAAAACCTTATGCCTGCAACTTAGTCATATTAAAACTACTGTCCTATAGAAAAGAATATTCCCATCTGGCAGGTATTGCCATGGTTAACTTCATCTTTAAAATATTTTCTATTTCAACTATAATACTCTCAAAAATAACTTATAAAAATCATCAGTGGAATTTTATAATGGAGAAAGTACATTTTTCTCAATAAGTTCAGCTTATTTTTAGTCAAATTGTTAAAATATTCATCTTCAAGCTCAGTCTAATTACAGAAAATATCATGCCTTTGATTCTGAGTATAAGGAATTGAAAGTAGTAGTACTGTAATTTTGATTGCCATCCTTGCTGCTATTCCCTCTACACTTAAACATAAACCTCTGTAAGAAACACAAATATAACAGTTATATAAAAGATAAAAAAATGCATGTTAATAAGAACTTGAATGACTCAGTAAGTGGATATAGTCAAATAAGAGATGAAATTTAATCAAAGCTGACATTATTACTAGCTGCTATAATTCCATTTACTAGCAAGAAAACATGAAGGAATGTGTCGTTTACATAGCCAGATCAAGCAGAGACGTTTTGTGTAATTATTGTGCCTGGATAGTTACAGACTAGAATTAACATTGAACATTAAACTTTGGTGTGTTGGATTCTGTGTACAGAATGGGGACAAAGCAAGACAAGTCAGCCCTCTTCTGCTTCAGAGGCAAAGCTTGAGGATCATTATGAGACTTCAGGCATTGTAGAAATTCACAATATGACAGAAAAGGAGGAGTTTTGCAGCCTTATAGCAGTGGCCTTTGCATGACACAGGAAACTCCTGTTTTCCTTACCAGTGCTTATGAGAGAGTAGTTCAGCAATTAGTAATCATTTAAATAAAAAGTATATTCTCTACTGCCTAATTCTAGGTACCCCATGCCAGAGAAAAATGTGATTAGCGCTGTTCCATTGAAAACTTGTTCATTTTCAGTAAAATGGTTTCTATTTAGAAAAAAAGCCTCTTTTTTATTCAGAATCCACTTGTGGAAGAAAACAAATTTTGAAAAGAAATTAAGCTTCTGAGTTCAAGCTTCAGCTTCCTGATTCAGCCATAATGTCCAGCTCCCGGTCAAAGCCAGCAAATTGATAAAATCAATGAGGTTTTTAGAACCTTGGCTGGACTGAAAGCTTTGAACTTGGGAAAATTTTCAGCATGATATAGTAAAAAAAAAAACAGACCATGTACAGGTGGCACAACAAGTGTTAATGAGCTGCTGAATAGCCAGGCCAGCCAATGTTGGGGAAGCCTCCTCAGACTCTTCTTTAGTAAGCCCTGAAGTGAAGGTTCAAGGGCTTCCAGGCTCCACAGAAGTTTTGGAGCTGGGTGTGAGAGGGGTCCGTCATCTAAGGGCTGGGACAGAGAGGGCAGTTGCACTGAACCAAGCACCTTTGAAGAAGTGATGGCCTTAGCTCTGGTTCTCTTTCTGACAGGAGCACTCAAGAGCTGAGGTTTGTGCCCAAATGCACTCCTGCTCTCAATAGAAGCATTAGGGGCCTCATCCAGTGATGCGTGATGGGGTGTTCAGTCGCTGTTGCCAGTCTCACTTTCACTACTGTGTGCTGAGATGTTAATTTTGATGTACGTGCATCTTTTAAAATCAACTCATATAAAAGCAAGTTTTCAAACAGGATGATTTCAAATGTCACCAGCATGCTTTCAAGATGGCGTGTTAGAGATACTGCATTTAAATGAATATATAATTTTTTTTATCTTTAAAGGCTGAGCTTTCTAGCTTGGTAGCAAATCTGTTTAGGTTTTCCTGTCCTTGAAGCACTATCTTTTAATCATGTAATCAGATGAGCTTCAGTGCAGCATGAACTGAAAACTCTATAAAATGCTTACAAAATGAGTATTATTTGTGAAATCAAATGTGGTACAACAACTGTTACACGTCTCATTTGAATATCTTTGAAGCTGGTAGAATTTGCATCAAAACCTATATTCTCAAAAAAGTAGCGTGGGAACAGATTTTAGAATTCAAGGCGCATGAGGAAATAAAACTTCATAAAGTATCTTCTGTAAATTTCTGACGATATAGTGAAGAAAATGACTCTGAACTCAGGTCTATCAGTCTGTCAATTTAAGCGAGTACCCTAAAAGCATTTACAAGCCATCTTTATGTATTTACTGTAGTTGTTGCCGTTGAGGATGCAAGGTTTCCTCAGTAGTATTTTTAAAGGAAGAGTTATCTGTGTCATTAGTGTCATCAATGGAGTCAAATGCTCCCTATTCCATATATTATCTTAAAATATTTGCCTTATACCCACAGATTTTTTTCTCTAGAAGTTATCAATATTGTCCCTGAAACATTCCGTCGTGGCAAAAGGGGAGTAATTAAAAGGCAATCCTGCCTGCATTTCCCCTGTCGCTGCAGCTGGGGCGCTTCAGGGCACTTGGGGACATGAAACAGCTTCAGATCAATACAAAAATGTTCTAATCTTCTAGAGTAGTAGTCCAGAACACCATGAAGTTAGTGTTGTGGATGGTGGTATTTTGTGTTAGGATGTTCTCCTGGGGGGGCAAGTCAGACAGTTGGGCTATATAGGGCCAGAAAATGCGGCGTGGGCCGGTCACCAGCACAGGTCCACTCAGCACCGTCCCTGGGGACCTCGGCTCCTCCTTGGTGCCCTGGCTTGCCCCTCAGTGGATAAACATCTGCTGCCGTATATCCTTGCCACTGAATGAGGCTCCTTAATGAGCATCCCTTAATACTTCATTAAGGCAGATTCTCTGCAGATACTCATTTTTGATGTACTCTGCGATGAGTCACATTGCTGAGTGTTTTAGATCTTGACTGTAGCTTTCTATTTATAGGTGAATTCCCTGAAAGCATTAGTTGTTTCTGAAGACCTTTTTTTTTTCCATTCAAACATAATTTCTGAATCTTAACGGAAATACACTTTTTTTTTTTTTAATTTCTATTTGAAGGAACTTTCTTGCTCCTAAAATACAGAACAACCAGGAATATTAAGGAGCATTCATTCTGATAAATGCTTCTCTGAATTGGAAAACAAGATGATACTACATTTTATGTTTGCTACTTCCCTTTTTCTAGTCATATTCTTTGAGATGCAAATATAAAAACCTTGAGTAGCTACTGAGTAGTTAGCCCTTGACTGTATTTTTATGCCGTTGTTAACTCTTGGATGCCAGCAGCTCTTGCCTGGGAAGCTATCGCTAACATTTGGTATCGTTGTTGGGAGACAACTTGACGCTGATTGGCATATTTATCTAAAGCTAGGTTTGCACTCTTTGCCAAAATACAAATCATTCTAAACTGACTCATGCTTTGTCACTCTCTGAAGCCTGAGAGTTGCTTTATTAATCCACAGGGGAAAATATATTAGATAGATGTGGATAAAAAGAGTAATAAATTAACTACAGAGTCTTTAATTGACATAGCTCTCTTCAGAAAACAGAGTAAATACCAACAGTGAGAATCAGGAAAGTTTTGTATATGGAAGCAAAGGAATTTTTTTTAAATTATGATGTGTGGTTTCATAAATTATATTCCTTAATCTACATAATTAGGTAATGTGGGTTGTTCCCACCCAGTATGCATCTACTTATATTCTTGAATATAAAAATCATTTTTCTACTGTTAGATGTTTTATTCTAAGTAAGAAGATAGATTTATATCCTTTCCCTCAGGGTACACTCCTGCTTAAAGTAATACCCCTCACAGATATTGTGCTGTTTGTTGCATACGCACGAAAGCAAAATGCCAGGAAAGCCTACGGGCAGAATTTTCTGATTGCAAACAGTTAGTGAAATAGTTGTGTTTAAAAATGTCGTGACTTTCCTTGTGCCTTTGCAAAGACATCTGTCCTGGCATTCATCTTGCATTCTGAGAGCTCAAAGAACTCCATGAAACTTCAGGGCAGGTGTAGCTGGATGCTTGAGGAGAGCTCCAAGGATCTCCTGGAGTGAAACAGAAAATAGGGCTGCAAATAAACCAACCCACCTTTGTGTTCCTGCTTTCAGTGCAGGGAACTATCTGTTGTGTTCCTAATAGCCCAGGACCCTCCTGTGCAGTGCTATCTGAAAAGTGGCTGCACAACAGTGCTAAGGGAGATAGTGTCTGTGCTTTTCATGCCTGTGACCAAAGCCCATCTGTGGTGTGTGTGCATATATGAGGAATTATGGAATTTTATCAGCTACAGAAGAATTACAACTGTGTTACTAGAATAAGAAAGCGAGCCAAATGTACTTTTCAAGATTGTCTTTATATCAGAGACTGTGTCAGGATATTAATATGAGAGATTTATTTTGAATTCATTCATGCAACCCTAAGTGCATGAACCTGCATACTGAGTAGGTGCTGCCTGGGAATGATGGCAGCTGCCCCAGAAGGACAAGGGCTGGGTCCCTGTGAGGGGACGGGCACGCTGGGGAGATGCGGGCTGAAGGGGACTGCAAGCTGCAGAGCCAGACCCGTTCCTTGCAATTAAGTTAGCTGGTTCCTTTCATTGAGTTAGAAACACACACAATCTGTTAGAACATCTCTGGTGAGAGGATAATATCATAAAGCACACTAATTTGATCACTTGCAGTCATCTGAGCATCTCTATGTTCATCCCTCAGGCAACTCCATTGACTTCAGTAGAGCTACTCCAGCGATGAATTAAGCCCTGTACTCTGAAAAATAACTGAAAAATAACAAGTGCTTCCAACACAGGCTCATGCAAACTCTGTTGGTACAGAGTGGTTTAAATGCTAAAAAATAAAACTGAGAGTTCTTCTCCTGAGTTAATTCAGCTGCTATTTGTTTACCTGAACTCCAAGAAGACAGAATCAACCCTCCTGTAGGCTTTGGTCCAATCTTCTTCCCACTAGAAGAGCCAAAGGCAGAAGGACTAGAAAACAAAACAGAAATAGAAGAACAAATTTCATAATCCAGAGGGGAGAGCCGAGGTTTGTCCATGTTGTAATCTTGAGTCAGGCTATCTTAATTTATAGCATTGTTGGATCTCCCGGCATTTCTGTGGCTAAGGTTGATTTCAAAACGTGAGAGTTGGAATACAAAGCCTGAAGTTCACATGGATAAAAGTAATAATTTTTGTAATTATTGTGGTTTCTGATAAAGGTTTTCTTTTGCCTGATGATGGTTTGTATAATCAAGCCAGTTTTGAAAAATGGAAAGATTGCTATAGGTTGAACAGAATTACAACTGAAACAGGAGACTGCTGAAGCAATGGACTAGTGCAAGGGCAATTGAAGACAATCATGGAAAATGAAGACGTGATAGACTAGAATGACCACACAGTCATGCTGACTTTTTCTTCAAGAAGATTTATAAATAATTTTAATTAACCTCAAATCGCTTTTACAAGATGATGACATAAATTATTCTTTTATATGAAACTATTCTGGTCTTTCTGTCTCATTGTGCAACACCTGAGATAAGACTGTCTTTAGACTTCTAAAGAGCTACCAAGTTAAGAAAAAAATGTTGTGTAATAAGTTTATAACAGGTAATGGACAGTGAAGGTGAACGTATTCAATTGCAGCTGCACTAGAAGCCAGAAAATTAAAATCATATTCCTGAGATTTTAATGCAAAAGATGAAATTGAATGAAAAGTGCTCTGAAAGCAGGAAAGTACTGAGTTGTATAGTTAAACTGAGTATTTTGACCATCTGTTTAAAATACTTTGGGCAGATATGCTGGCAACCAAGGTGGTATTTCTTTTGGAGTCTGCCCCATTTAATCTAACTCTTTCGATGAAACTTTTGATTTGAAAATTAGTGAGAGTTTTCACATTCTTCTGCAGAGATGAAATTCCATTTTGGTAAATATAGTGTAAGGACCTGATGGATTGGATTCAGTCTGGTTGGCACCCGGCCCTGCCAGTGAAAATGCAGCGAGATGCTGAATTGCAGCAAAACTGAGTGTGTTGTTCGCTTCCAAGCCTACCAAGCAATGCTGTTAAAAGCTGTTTTTTTAGCTCTGCTTTGGAGGCGAGGGTGTTCGCTAGTGGCTGGGACAGTAGCTCAGTGCTTGAGGAAAGTGTTAATCAACCTTGCAAAATTCAGTGAGCAGCCTTGAATAGCATGAGCTATGCAAATGGGAATTTGATAGGAATTATTAACAGTAATTCACAGAGTCATACAACAGTTACGGCCCTGTTATGGTTCCAAGATGAGGTGTGACAGCCAAGTATCAATGTGAAGAACGCTACCTGTTCCCTGCACTATTTAAACATAACATCAGTCTTAAGAAAACCAAGGTCAATGTGCAGCACGTCTGTCAACAGGACTAGTAATGCAATAGTATTGCCACTGTCCTATGGATTTCTATTAACTTTAATGGGAAGTTGCAGTTCGCACAGCAGGACGGGCAGATTGCTCCACAAATGGGACTGCATTTTTCTAAGAAGCTGACCATGATAATCAGTCAGGCAAAATTCCTCTGGCACATCTAAGAAAGGGAAGTCTGTGACAACTGAACAACATGTCCAGTTCAGAATTTGTTTCAGTTCTATCAGCTCCAAATAAACTAAGTCATGTTGCTGTGGAAAGCAAATATATTTTAGAATTGATAGAGGTTTTGGGGCAGGAAGGAGTCTGCCACTGAGATTCAAACAGCAAGGTGCAAACAGATGCTTATGCAGTGGCAACCTGCTAAGTATGTGGTAAAGACCTACTCTATATTCATGAAAACCCTGAATTGTTAAGCAGAGCAAAAGCAAATACTGCTGTATAAATTGAGATCAGGTTCCCAAATTGATTTGCCTGAGAGATAAAGGAAGTTCATCCATGTTGAAGGGAAAGAAACCAAGAACTTAAATGTGCTTTAAAATGAATAAAAAATAACTCATTGGGTTTATTCCTGAAAAGAGGGCAGAAGGTGCTGCAGACATAGATACAAAGCTATGAGGAATGAAGAGGTCAGTAGAGATTAACATGACTGTGAAGCTTCCTGCAATCTACCTGAACAGTGGAAGTCGAACAGAGATCTGCACTGCATTGATACCCATGATGGTACGTGTGGAAATGGCAGTAAAGCTACAAGGGATGAGCACACAGCTGTGAGTTGCATTTAACATCAGAACCATTGCAACAGCTACAAGAATACAATCAACCTGACACATACAATCAGAGTAATTGATGCTGAAAAGGAGTAGAGGATGCAAATCTAATGGGGCTGTTCTTGCTAAATACCCAGGTCTGGTGCTGCAAGGAGCCCTAGTCCTTGGTGGGTAGCTGTGAGGCAGAGCAGGTCTGGCATCACTTATCTGTGCTTCACGGATCCACTAGGCAAACATTGCTGTGGAAGGGTAAGCTGCTCCTCGGGCAGTGATGCAGAACCGCGAGCGCAATAGCATTTCCCAAGCACATCCCTATAAACAAGCCAATTATATATACGCTGCTAGGGAAGGCCATGAAAAGACAAACTAACAAGTGTGAACGTCATTACTGTGCCCAGTACTCTGCCCTTTCTCACCCTTTGAAGTCTGCCACTTTCTCTATAAAGTGATGAAAATGAGGCTTAAACCTATAAGCCACCTTAGACTTGCACAGTAATTTACCTGCATAATGATTTACTCTGTAGTGAATGTACTGTCTAGCCATGAGACTGGAACAGAAGTGCAAAGATAGTGATTTGTGAGATTTGAGACTGACAGTATCTATTTATTTACTAAACTGCATACATCCTGAATTTAGAGTTTTAAAAAAATACATTCGGATTTACAGATCACTGTTGAAAGACATTGAGTCTGTTCTATGAGTGTGAATCCCCATAAAACAAAGCATAAATTGTGAGCATCTAGGTGCTCATTTAGAACCAGTTTTGTTGCTGCTATACTAAGAAAAGTTATGAAAAGATAAAATAGAGTGCAGAACACAAACCTTGCAGTTCAGCAGGCAGTGCTGTGGATATGAAGGAAGAAAAAACAGCACTCTGATTTCAAGTGAAAGGCATCCACTTACTCAGGAATTCAGGAATGCTGCAGAAAAGGAGAGTGGTAGTCAACTTCAATAGCTGCTCCATGTAGTTACTACAAAGCAGAAGGTTAAAAGTTATCTCAGTGCCATTTCAGACTGTTCTTTGTATCTTGCATTTTAAATCTCAGCAGCTTTGCAGCAACTGTAGTAGTGGCAACAGTGACAACATAGACTGCCCTACTATAATATAAATAAATAAATCATAAGGGAAGTGCTCACTGCATATGGTTTTCCAGAAGAAATCATTTCAGCCAATGGGCCACAGTTTATTTCAGAAGAATTTGACATGTTGCTAGGTCTAAATGCAGTGAAGTACAACAAAGTTGCTTCATTTCACCAAGCATCAAATGGAGCAGGGGAACATTTTGTTCAAGCCATTAACTAGACAACCTCACTAACAAGATGTTATCATGAAACTGAAGCTTGTTTGGTTACTTTTTTTTTCTCTTTTCTTCTGGTAAACAAAGGCTCTGTAGCTCTGTATGTCACAACAAATGAAATATTTGGTTAGTGGTTGTTAAGTGGAAAGACAAGAGGAGTATTTTTTCTTATTATTGCTTAAAGTTTTCCCTGCATTAGCTAAAACAAGGTTTTAGAGAATTTTAACCCCCTTAGATATACTTATTCTTTGGCTATTGTTTAAAAAGAAATGCTTATAAACAGTTACAAATATGTAGCTCAAGCATGAAAGAGTATTATGATATACTTCTGAAATGCTTATAAAAGCATGCTCTGAACACATAATGGGATGAGGCATTGCCTCTGAAAATAAAGTTTCAAGAGGGGAAAAAGAGAACTCAAATGAACAGTAGTTGTGTTGTGTGTACAGGACAGTAGACCATGCAGACTCCATCTAAAGCTATTTGAAAGCACTCATAAGAGTTCATCAAATCTTTATCTTAGATTATTGGATAATCTACATTTATTACATGCTTCATAGAAAATTTACAGTTTTGTTCATAAGGGGTAACAACTATTAAAGCAGAAATAGCCCAGCTAAGCAAAACCTCTTCTAGTTTAAGATGAACACAAAGATTATCAGCAATATAATACATTCCGGAGACTATTTTAGGAGGCGATTTTGACAAGACCTTTTAATTTGTTAAGGATCGAGCCATGCAAGATCCGCAGTTCTGCGCTTGTTCTATATCAGAACTTTCAGATGTTTGCATCTTCTCATTTCAGCAGTTAGTGAATAGGTTGCTTGAATTCTGCATTCATTACACATCAAGCCACACCTGGCCCGAAGAGATACGCCAAGAGGCTACTTTTGGCCCAACCAATGTCTTAATGAACTAATTACTATTAAGACCGTTACAGTGACACTAACAC
>JAUBOD010000770.1:1653616-1672564 GCA_032353885.1 Nothura maculosa | reverse complement strand
TCATCTATGTTTTAACCTCACAACTTTATTCAGACTTCCTATATGCTCAATAAATTCTGTCAAGAGAAAAAGAATTGCAAGAGCTTTTAAAGGCTTTGACTTTAAATGTCCTGTTTAATTACAGTTTCCAAGATTTTTACACTACTCCCTATTTATTGTTGTAGGTTTAAGAAATAGGTATCATCAACAAATATTTCTGTATCTTTCATCTGTTTTCTTTGGAATGAGTATTATTATATACTAAATCATGCCCTTTCAAAACCTAGAGAACATTGAAAATTTTGATTTATAAATATTTTTGTAAACTGCAACTTGTAGCTCTGCTCAGTGAGCATAGACCCATTCAAAGATTAAAGTAGCAACTCTTGGACTTCATAGTTAATTTCTCTTGTTGTCTTTGTACTTCTGTAAAACTGCCACAATAGTTCATCTCTCTGTTCTTTTTTTTTTCTTTTGCAATGATAATGGTATTGAAGGGAGTCACACATTGCAGAGAAGACAAATGAAGAAAAATATCTGGCAAGGGAGTAACATCCACCAGTATTTTGTCATTTTAAAGCAAAGCAAATAGTATCTCAGAGAAATTTTTGGTATAGAAATCACGCTTGTGAAATTCAATGAATGTATGAGAAACATTTACTACTTCAGTGATAGTTCATTTGAGATTCAGCAGATGTATATTCTTTAAGACTCTAGTTTTGATTAGTTTACAAGTTTATCAAAGGGTGTCTGTTGAGACTTAGGTTTCAATGGGAGCTGCTGATTCCTGCAAATCCAGGAAAGTAGTTTAGAGTGAACGACCGTTTTATAAATTGGATTTTATTAGTTTAAAAAATTTAACTTCTAAAATAAACACGAAATGCCTTGTAAAATCTGTAAAACAGAATATTTCCCAATCCTGGTTGCCTTTGTTAAAGTTCAGTAACCAACAACTTTCTACTTGGTACAAAAGTAGAGATCTCTGTAGTGCATGTAAAGAAGACTGTTCTAGATGAGCTCCTGAGCTGCTGTGCTTTGCTAGCTTGGAAGCAATTTGTAATCACTCTCATTTTAAAAGTGCATGTTCTCATTGTGAGCAATTGAGCAAAATTGCATTGCTTTTAAAAGTGCTTTCTAAAATAGATGCTTAGATACCAAATAATAATGCACGGAGTAAAAATGCTTAAATAGAACATGATCTGAAAAAGGCAAAATGTGGCATAAGCCTAATAATTAATAAAACTAGTTCGTTCATTAAAATTATTTGTAGCTTGTCAAATAGTTGCCCAAATCAATTCTCTGTAATTGAATTTCAGAGAAATATTTGATCTGTCATAATAATGAATTTTGTAGATTGTCTGTATATTTTGTTCATTTTCTCCAAATTAAAATTAAATGCATTGCTAAGCCATTTGAAAAATGTTGCTATTTTTAATATTTAAAACAAATTAAAATTTAAATGTCCCTAATTTGCATTATACTTGAATTTCATTTTACAAGCTTAAGGGAGCCAGAAAGAAAATTTTGCAAGAAACAAATTTTGTAGCATGATGTGTGTTATTGTGTTCAAGTTGATTTTGAAAAGTAAGTGACTCTGCCTGATAATGGCTTTCTGCTGTTTGCTTGGAGCTTTTTTAGTGATATTTTGCAGTCTTTAAATGAATCCACACATTTACTTTGTGCTTGATATATTGAACTTTTGTAATAGAAAGAAAGCCCCACTTTATTGCCTTTATCTAAGGCATAATCTTTGGTAAACTTCAGAAAATGACAAAAGTGGTGGCGAGGCTTTGGCCAGTGCTTAGTAAAGGTTTGTGTGTTTAGTTCACAGGTGATTTTAAAGAGTACTTGAGATGCTAATGCTTGGTACTATCATAATTTACTGTAATGTGTATTATGGTAGCCCCTGCCTGTTGGGGGTTGATATCTAAAAAAGAATTTAAGATCTGTGCCTTTTTCAGATGTCCCTGGGGTTCCTGTAATGAGCTGCTCTACCTTAGGTTACCTGCAGCAGATCAGAGTGCAGCAAATAAATTTCAGGTGTTTCTGCTATAAAAAGCATCACAGTGCCTAGATTAAGTAGCTTCATGCAGGATAAAAGTTGTACTGCAGAACAGCCTCCGTTACACAGAAGTAATCTGAAAGTAAAAGCATGGAGACTGAGGAATTTTCCCCAGTGTGTGACTTCAGAGGTATTACATAATTGGTAAGCTGGTTTCTCACCACGGAAAACTGTTATTATTGCCATTAGTAAGAATAAGATCATCAGAAACATTCTGTAATATATGGTCCTATTTTTCAAATCTAGTCTTGTCCAAGTAGAGCTTTCTGAGCAATTGTGTTCTTTATGGAGATATGGACTACCAAACATCTTCCTCGAGCAGAAGGAGGGGAAAAAATCTTTAAGTAATTCCCGTGAAATACAAAAAGAAAATAGAAAGTGGTGTTGAGGTGTCTGGGTGATACAGTGGAAAAAGTTAGTCGTTAGCCCTATCATTGAGTGAAACCAAAGGTCTACATGGCTAACCAGCCATTCCATAGACCAGTGCAGTGGACTCGGTTTGTTCTGAGGGTCTCTTAGGGTAGGGCAGGAATCATCCAGTGCTCTGGACTGTTTCTAATTGCATCACTGGTGACATTTGTGGTCTCAGAGCCTCAAAAGAAGCTTTGCTTTATATATCTGTAGTTTTGAACTGCGCTAGGAAAATCAATATAATGTTTTTTGCAAGACAGTTCAAATCTTTTATTTCCAGTTGAGCACTGCTGTAGGGTTTGGTTTGAGGGAGATTTTTAATGGTGATTAATGTTCTGCCTGCTAGATAAAAGGTTGCTTTCCCACTACAGAATCCCGTGACAGAATTGAGTTATTGGGGGAAAGTTGTTAGGCTTCATAAGCGTTTGATAAAACCTGTAGCCCTTTGTTTTGGTGTACTGCATTTCTAATCGTACTCCACTGACATACAGACATTCAAAGCAAAAGCTGTGAATTTGCTGCAAATATTTATGCACCTTTGCTTGCTTCCACAAGTAAACACTACGTGCATAAACAGTGATGATAACTATAAAGAAGAGAGGGATCTTTTTGTGAGCAGTAATTTAACCGTTGGTTTTGTTTCTGTTGTTTATGTGGAGCTAAATGCAGGATCAACACGGCTTAATGGAGCTCCATTGCACAGTTCTTCACTTCTTCCCTTTGTTCCAATGTTATATGTTATTTTAGCAATGTAAAATAGTCTTTAATCTCTAAGATGCTGCATAACCAATCTGTGAGTCTCTGCCTCGTGGTCATTGCTTATATCACTGTTAAATAGTAGCTTAGGGCTTGAAGCCCAAAACATAATTTGCATTTATGCTCTGAATTTACGCACTGTTCTAGGATCATTCTTGAAGATATTCAATGTCTGTGTAATACACATACCCAGGAATGTTTCATTTTCCTTAAGCAGTCTGATTACTGAAAAACCCTTCTGTTCATCTCCTTTCTTGTTTACCACAGTTATCTGTTAGGCTCCTTGGTACGTTTGCATCTTGCCACGTCAGAGAAGCAAGGTGTTTAATGTGGGGAAGGTGCTTCATGCGTCCCGTAGTCCTCCCAAATGTCTGAGCTTACTGTTGATTACGTGGTGAGGCCCCTTAGGCCGATCAAACAGTTTCCCTACAACAGAACCTTTTGTTGTTGCTGGTAGTCAAGGTGATCCTGTAGCTAAGATGACGATGCACATTTGATGCAATAGAATAACCTGCATCTAAGAGAGTCAAACAGCTGTTCCTTTATGGATTGTCATTTTGCATTAAAGGTAGTAGCAAGTTTTACATTTTTCTTTATCCTTGAGTTCTCACAGTGCTGTTTAGAGAGAATTCCAGAAGCAAATATCTTTGGTGCCTATGCATTTAATGGAAATCCTTATCGTGCCTTATTTAACTGTTTTGCCTTTATCTGCATTAGAATAAGCATAGGACACAAATGATTGACTTGACAATTCACCTTTGAAAGCAGGATAATAGGTTGGAAACCAATATTGTTAGATGGAAGAACAAAGTATTTGATGGTAACACTTGTCTGAGACAGAAATTCAGGAACTGGAAGTACTGCACTGTAAACTAAAAAACTACGTTCAGCATTAGTAGCTCAGTTAAACCAAAGTAATTTGGTCTGATTTTTTTCTTTTTTTAATGGGGAGAAACTAAGTAGAAATAAGTGACTTGAAGATGCAATTGTTTAGCGATTTCATTTGCGTTAGAGAATTTTCCATGTTTAGATGGAAAATTTATTGCAGATTTAATAATTTAATAATTCACACACAAACTTATTGCAGATTTAATTTAATAAAATGATGATCAAAGTATGTGCTAATGTATGATCATTAAAGTGTTTTTTTAATGAAGTAAATAGCTTCAGATAAGACGAGCTCAACTTTAAATGTCTTTTACATCTATTTTTACCAGAAAGATTAGATCAAAGCCCCACATCCTTTCTGAAGGGAGAAATGCACAGATGGAATTGCATTTCTGAGTTTCCCCTGAATTATATGTAGGTTTGACAGTGTCCTTCTGCCATCGGAGTTTAGAAAGATTTTTTAAAAAATCATGACTGCTAATTGCTCTGAATTCTGAGTTGCTTTGTTAAAATATTTGCTAGGGCTTCTTAAAAGTATTTAAAGAAACTTTTCAGTTGAGGCTTTAAGTAAATCTGTATCTCCGAATGAATGCCATACAGACATAAAGATGGACCATAGCATAGTCTCCCCTTACTAATATATTTTGTAATAGCGTATTGGCCTTCTGATGACTCGGATCGAGTTTCAATGGGGGACTTAAACTGTCATTATTGCTGAGAGTTTTTGTATCCCTGTGAGGCCAGTTTTGAAGTCGCTGTTTGTGAGGGAAAATTGCTGAAGGGGAAATAAAAATAATCGTTTTCTTCCATCAAATAGCACTCCAGTGATTATGAATAAATAGTGCCTGAGCATTATTCTGCAGCTGTCTGGGAGGCAAAAATAGGTAAATGAAAGAATTTGAGAGTTCTAAACTGCAAAATGTTAAATTCTTCCATCTACCTCATCTAGAGAATATAGGATTATAAGGTAATAATTGACAGTAGTTCCTTCAGTCCAGCTTGGGACCTCATGCTGGTCCTGGGGTGAGTGCGGTAATTTAATAAAACTCTGATTTTAACTTGTTCTAGGTAGAACCTTACTTTAAAGCAGGAGACTCTGGTGCTCACAATATTGAGAATGTTAACTCTGTAGTATAAAACTTGCTAGTAAATTTAGCCTAAATAAAATGTTAAATTAATACTGAACAAAATGTATCCCCTCTGTAGTTTATTTCTTAAGATTATCAAATATCTCACAAATTTTAAGTGAAAAATGTTAGGACATGCCCTTTTTTTTCTAGTATTGTGCAAGACTCGGTGGTTTGTCAAATGCTGCTGATGACCATGTAATTCAGCACTTGGAAACAGCAGTACAATTATCATGAAATGTAGGCCTGGGATATCAAAAGTGACTGAATAAAAAATCTTAGCTAAAGCAACTGAAAATGAAATGCAAATGGTAAATCCCAAGAAAAAATATAATTTACATTTGATAGTGGAAACTTCAATCAAGTTATAGGCTTTTCATTCCACTAACATATTTAATATTATTTTACAGTTGGAAGTAGCTAAGAATATCCACTGGTATCTCTGGATCTCAAACATGAGCCCAGAGGGATAGGATGTGAATATAGTTCGTCTAAAATGTAATGCCTCTCTGAAGGAAGAAGAGGTCTCCCTTAAACTGTAGAAGGACATAGCATAATCTTTGGAAGGAGAAGAAATCATGGACAGTATTTTTTGAGTCAAAGGAACTCATTTAATTCCTTTGATTAAATGTTCTTTCTCAACTGGTTAGTTAAAATTCTCAGTGCCTTTAAAGCAATATAAATTTGCAAAGAAATCTGCTTTGTGAAACCAAGGGCTCGAGTGAAATGCAGCCTGCATTTACAGAGGTTTGGAACATACAAGTTAGCTAGCCCAGACCCCGTAACTGCAAACATCTGCATCCCCATGTACAGGAAGCCTGTGTGCAAGCTTGGCAGCTGTTTCCCTGCCGTTTCTAGTCTGTGCTTGCCCAAAATACCCGACGACATCCAAATAGAAGTTACTGCAAAGCAGCCCTGCTTATTGCTGCTCCTAAAGCATCAGAGGTGCTCCTGAAAGCACCGGCACCTGACCCATAAAGCAGAGGAGCAATTCCATTTTGCACTGTGGCTGGCTGAGCAGTAAAGGGATGTTCTCTCACTTGTTCAGCCAATATCAATGCATAGAGATCTCAGTGGGATTTCATCCCTTCCATGTTGTTTGCTCGAGACATAAATCTACTGCCTCCAGTCAGAGCAAGCCCATAAAGTCTTCAGTACCAAAGCCTGTCTTTCATGTTAGTCTCTAGTCCTAAATGTTGGGCTGTGACTTGCTGTGAGATCAAGTGAACTCAGGAGCAGTAGATCCACGTGAGCTAGTGTGATAAAATTTGTGTCTCAGCACAAGAAACCTGCTGTGTTGCTCAGCAGAGGGATTTAGCTTCTTGACTATAGCTTTTGGCTCTGCCCTTGTCAGAGGGGTTTGTGGGCTGAGGCCAGAGCAGAGGCCTGTGAAGTATTCTTGGCTCAGCTTCCTGGAGATATGATTTTTTAAAAATTATTATTTTTTTTCTGTTGAAAGCTCTCCCTTAAATGGTAATAGATATTGTAGCCAGTGAAAAAAAGATCAAAGTCCTTTTATTTGTCTTAGAATTAAGATTTTAGTTAGCTGAATTTAAATCAACACAGACTTGTGAGATCATATAACTTGCTAGAAGTAAAAAACAAAAAGAAATGCAGGTACAATTAATTTCCTCTGTGCAAGAAAATCAAGCAAGTGCTAGCCTATCTGTTCCAATCATTGTGGCTATTTCCAAGAAATATCAAGCTGTAATAGCAACAGTATCTTTGAGTATGGTCCTAAGTTGGAAGCCCAGAGCTAAGATCTCGGGTCAAAACATTACTTGCTGAGGTAAATGATTCAAACAAGTATTTTGTTAACAAAACTCCTGCAAAGACAAAGAAAGGCCTGCAAATAACAAAAAAAAATATTATTTTGAGCATAAAAAACAAAAAAAGGCATCCAGACCAGCTAATCAAAAACCATGTTGTTATAAAATGATAACAGCTACTTTATTTGGAAGGTGGCTAATGCAGCTAAGAGTCTACTTAGAATTTCTTGAAATTTAATTAATTTAAAAATAGTAATGATATTTAATTAGCTGTATTACAGACATGAAAATGAGGCAGCATTTTATTTCTTAAAAATCATTTTTCAGCTATTCAAAGCTTTAACGCTCGTATTATGTGCTAAACCACTGTTACCTTCACTTTATTATCTTGTAGAAACATTGAGTTGGAACATCTAGTCATAATCATTTTTCATTCAAATTGATCATAGCTTTGAAAATTGCGCTAGCAAAGTAATCATAAAGACAAAAAATTAGGTCACTTGAATAAAAAGGAAATTATCATACAACTAGAAATTCCTATCTCTCCTTGCATGCAGCCTTTCAGGCAAATTTGCACATACAGCAGTTTCACATTCACTTGAATGTTTTAAATTCTAATGAATTATGAATGATATTATGGCTGCTCATGCCTACACAGCACTCTGAAAATGGTCTCTAATTATAGTGGCCTGTGACAGTCCTCATTAGTTTGTCACTGAGTATTCTCTTGAAACTAGGAATCTGACAGGTTTCAAACAATTAATTAAATAGTAGTAATTGATAACAGAAAGTCCTTGTTGTTAAAATGAAGTAAAATTATCCTTTCGAAGTGAATAATTTATTTCTGATAAAAAGTGCCAGAAGATATCTTTTCTAGAAATTAACTTTACAAAATGAGGCAATTGCAAAGTAAGGATCTGATAATGGGAACGCTTGTGTTCCATAGAGATTTTGCTGGTGTCAACCATAAGGAGGAATGTCTAGAGAAAGGATGATGCTGCTGCGACTGCCTCCCTCCTTTGGTATAAAACCAAAGAGCTGTCATGAGTGAGGCCCCATGTATCAAAATGTTAGCTTGCTCAAAAATTGCAGTTTCACATGTAAAGATGAACATATTAGCACATTATTTTAAGTTTTTTTTAATTTTATCCCATTGATGGACTCTGAGCAATGACTTTAGAAGGACTTGATCCATCTGCTCTATCTTAGGAGGTTTTATATCTATATTTTAAAACAGAGTAGATCTTTTTTTCAGGATATCATTTTCAGCTTACAATAAAACACAGTGGCGCTCCCGTTAGACATCAAAATTCCCTCTCTGCTACATTTATAATACAGCTGTTCTCCTGTTGCTTGAGTTGTAGAAGCAATGTCTGTCTCTGAGATGACGTAGCATAGACTTGTTGACAACCACACTGCCTGGATCCAGCTTCTCTTGTGGAATATTTCTCTTTGCTCTGATGAGCAGGTTCAAAAGCAAAGATGGGGTTTGTGCTCAGCCATGTGTCTCACTGGCTGTTACCTTTCACCGCTCAAACTAGCTCATATTCTACCAGCAACTGCTTGGAAACTCAGCTATATCTGGGTTTTTTTCCCCCTTTCAACCCTCTCCAAGCTTCCATTTTCTGAAAGGGCTTCATGCAGAGCAGGATCAGTTCTTACAAAGGCATTTCATTCTGCTAGGGGCAAAAATGAGTACTAGAAGAAGGCTTTGTTGTGTGCATCAGGTAGACAGTTTGGGAGAATTATATATTTTTATTATTCTTGCTTTATATAGACTTTAGCTTACCACATTAAAGAGGTTAATACTATAAACAAATATTAAAATAAGTCAGCAATAAAACTAAAATGTGAAAATAAGATTTTGGCCTATTAGTAGAACAGAGTGTGTAATTTTCACCTAGTAACTAAGATGATTAGGATGTTTATCTGTCTATATTCCTTTTTCAGATTCTCAGTATAAGAATATTTTATATTTACAAACATTAGAAGGACCTAGGAGTTGTTACAGTTTCCCAGAACAGAACCTGATGTATTATTCCTTCAGTCAGTACTGCAGCAATACATACATACAAAATCCTCCTGCTGTAGCCTCCCGCCCCCTTCAAATGTGTTGTTTCCATTGACAGTACTGGCTGGTGAGACATCCCCAGAGCAAGACAGACATAAGCAATGCTACCATCAGTACTGGGGTGGTTGTTAATTATTGTCATTCTGTGCTGTACCACTACCCACATCAGAAAACAAGAACATTAAGTATATACTGCTTATGCGCAAAATATGTAAAGCCAGTTTGTCTCTGCAGGTCATACTTTTCTTCAAGACATGTAAAACTATTACATTTGGATCTAGTGCTACCTGCATCTGCTGCACAAAAGAGCCACGGGCTTCCGTGCTCCATCACTGCCCACTGGTGACCTGAGTGGGAAGGGATTCCTGCGGCAGAGCCAGCCAGAGGCCTCCCCCAAGCCCTGCGTCCCCCGCAGAAATGCTACGGAGCTGGGGCCTGTGCTCAGGCGCATTCATCCAGAGAGCAGCAGCCTCTTGGTTTTCTAGTCTACTACTTCAAAAGAAAATGAGAAAAGAATTAAGCACATGTGATTCTTAGCTTCTTGCACTCCTCCCTCTCAAATGCCCAAAGCATTTTTTTTTCTTGCTTCCAGAACAAGGAGGAAATTGCTCTATTTTACTTTATCCTTTGCTATATCCTTTTCTGTACTTGAAGTGGCCAAGAGTAATACATTGGAAAAAATATCCACGGAGTATTCACTTGTGAAAAGAGTTCTCTAAGGAAACAGAGGATACCTCTCTTGGCTTGGTGCGAGGGTCAGCCTTTAGACTGTACCTGAGTGGCTGCGGGTGAAAATAATATCCTGTCTTCAGAAAGAGACACTTGTGCAGGAGCAGAGCTGCTGTGTGCAGCTCCGGCCTGAGGACAGGCTGGCATCTCTAACTCTGTGAGCAAAGATTGGTTTTGGAAATTGTTCTCAAGATTAATAAATTATAATCCCTTTTAATCTCCTCCCCGCCTTGCACTTTAGATGAAGCGTGTGGAAATCACTCCTGGGAAACTTAAGCTGTTGTCAGATGCTAGGCAGATCTGAGGCAGGCCAAGTTTTGCTAGGAGCTAGATGGAAATGAAAGAGGAAATGAACTGCTGCTCCAAGGAGAGTGTTTGTCATGTAGAAATGTAACCAAGACCCAGCTCGGTGAGACGGGCGCGTGCGGCACACGTGCTGCTGAGCAGATGGGGCAAGCGCTGCCTCGCAGGAGATGCTTTTGCTGAGCCTCCCATTAAAAGTTAAATATGTCTTCAGATAATGACATATATTTTAAAGTAATAAACAAGGTTTATTATTTTTAAGAATGCATTATTTTTAAGAATGAAAAATGCCTATTGAAATGCAAATCTGTTTCTTAACCCACCATTCTGATGTTTGCCAATGTAACAAAAAAGTGAGTGAAAAGGTTTTGTTGAATCTGTTTCTGTTCTGTTGCACAGTGTTACCTGGGTGGTTTCAATTATTTCTTTATGTAGGATGTTTATGTAGGGTATAACCATATGTTGGTTATTTAATTTCTATTCATTCTGCATCTTTTCCAGTAGGAATAGAGATGCATAGGAGGCAGGGCGCTTATTTTTTATTTTTTTTTCTCCCTCCTTTTTCCCCCCCCCTCCCCTTCCTCCTGCTATTGGCTGTTCTGGTAGAACACACTTTTTCCAAGGGGGAGAAATCAGCATCTGCCCAGATGTTCAGCAGAGCTCATTATGAACAGAGCCCATGCGAGGAGGACTACCAGCATCCTTACATTTTGCACCGAGTGGGGCAAGATGGAGAAATGAAAATAGAGCTACCTCAGTGCAAGAAAATTGTTCACTTCAGTAAAATGGTTCATTCTTGGTGAATTGTAAAGGACTTCTAGGAATATTGAAGGAAGGTTTGAAAAAGTTATTTTGAATAAAAATGTGATTTTAGGTTAAACGGAGGTTTTATTGCAGTAAGTGCTAGATGACTTGCATAAAAGCACCAACTACTTTCCCCTTAATTTGACTGATAAAGTAAAATATATGGTTCAGGTCATGCAAACACTGAAAATTTTTACACAAGTATATATGTGCATTCAAAAACAAGGATTTATTTTTTTCATTTGCATGCCACAAGGTATGATGGTGTTGTCATTTTTGATTTCCCATCTGGAATGTAACAATATCCTGCAAATACGTAATTTCTTTCATAAAGTGAAATTTTCATTTGTAAACAGTCATATTCATAAGAACATTCAAGTTATTAGATGCCTGGTATTCCCTACCCCGTTTTTATATTAGAAGCATTGTGTAGCTTAACTAAGGTAAACTTAACTAAGGTAATTTTAAGTTAAATTAAAGCTTTGAATTTCCATCCCTTCTCTTTCACTTCCAGATGTTTTTCTGACCGTTCTTCCCCTATGTTCACATTACACAGATTGTCTGGATTCATTTCTCTTTTTCCTGGCTTGGAAGCATAAAATTTTATGCCTAATTTTAAGTGATAGTGTTTCAGGGCAGTTGGTTCGAATGCATAACTAATTTCAAGCAACCATATTATGAATTTCCAGGCCGTTATAATTACAGTTTGCTTTTTAAACTGCTTTATATGATCAAGGATTAAGTTGTGTGACTGGCAGTGCATTCTTTGAAGTGTAATCAGTGATCCTCACCTTTTTCTTTAAATCAGAGAATATGTGCATTACAGATGCTCTGTGGAAGTGCTGGTCAGCATTTGCATTACATGAACTGATAAATAAGCATAAATCGGTAAGAATGTGTAAAATCAATTAACTAAACAAACCATGTGTAGCATTCTAGAGATGTAAGCTTTAAGGGCTGCAGATGCAGTCATCCATATTTCCAGTTATGTTTGCCAAGATAAGGAAAGTTATTTGTACATTTTAACATGCAAGGTATTTACCAAAGAGTCAAGTTAAGCTTCTGTTGAAATTAATGAGCGAATTCTGGTTCATAATCACTCTTGTGTGTTTTGATTAGTGAAAAGGCTAACATTTCACTGTACTAACATCTACAGTAATACATAGTTCAAGCTTGCAAACGCAATTAGAGAAATTTAATTAGGGAAACAAGTATAGCACTAATCGAATTTTCTGTGTGTATTACCTGGCTTCCATAAATAGAAATTATAAAAACGTTCAGAGAGCATTTTTAATCTTTGTATAAATTCAATAGCTGTGTCTATTCAAATTCTTTATAAATATTGCTTGTATCTATATCATAAAAGGAAAAAGGGAGGCTTACTGAGTAGTAACTACCTCCTCACTGTGGTTTTTGGTCTCTGAAAAGAAGAGTCCAGGGACACCGATTTCAAAAAATGATTGAATATGACTTTAGTGATTGACCAATTTTGCACTTAATTCACTGTTGCTCTGTGTGTTAAAGAAATTTTGAGATGCAACCATATGTAAATATCATTTACATGTGTTTAGTGCAAGTGGCTATGCAACTGTCCCTGTGAATCATGATGAAACTCTTGGTGACCTGAGAGGGGAAAAGTGAAGGGTCTGTGCTTGGATTTCTTCTTAAATGCACTTTCTTTTATACGCCTTGCCTCTTACGCCAGTTACATACCTTGTTGTTTTGCTTTATAAGAAATTATAAATGGAATTAGCTTCATTTCAGGATAACACAGTTTTACAAAAGCAGTTATGAGTTAAGTACTGCGATTCATTTTTCCTATTTGTAGTCCTCCAGTTAGGTATTTTAATATGTCTATGATATGTGAACAGGACAAAGTGATTTTTTTAATCATTTTATCTACAAACATGTCCCAGGTTTAGGAAAGCACTTAAAGTTGTTTTACACTTAAATTTTTAATTAAGACCTATTAGCTTAACTTAAACTGAAATCTTCTTCAGGGCTTTTGTGAGCTGGAGATGGTACAAAGTGTTGTGCTGCTCCAGGTTGGAAAAGTTTTAAGTGACTTTAAGTGACCTGGTGGTTGCAGCATGCTCTCAACAATGCGCTCTAAAGCAAACACACTCTAATTAGAGATACTTTCACTAATGCCAGGTAGAATCATTAGCCTCTGCCTTGCCTACTTATGGTATGATAAGAGTATACAGCAAGTGATCATCATTTGCTATCAATAACACCATAGTCAAGCCACACACACTTTAATGTGCTGTGTCTTACAAATAGTGAATATCCTTGTAATGCTTTTGCTCTATTGATATTCTGTACCAAAAAGTCATCTATCCTACTGTTTCAAATTGTAATTATTAGGAGATAATCAGCCTGAATAATGCATGAACTTATTAACTGGAAAACGTAAAGAGCCAGGGTTCATAGTTGTGGTTTTCCTGGGATCTTATTAACTTTAGGTTTATAAAACTATGATGTTGCTTGTTTTGTTTCAGTTCTGGCATCAAAATTCATTCATTACTGAGTTTTGTCTGACATTCCTTCAGGTTGAGACTTCTGGGGATTCTGAATATAATCACAGCAGATTTGTGTACATCTCTCATTGCTTGGCTGGGCACAAAAGACTTAGAAGCAACCCTAGAGGAAAAATATCCACTCCCTTGATGCAGTCTTTAAAATCATTTATGCTTTCTGGCTGCAGCATCCAAGCAGGTCTTGCTAACAGAGCAATGTAATTAACCTTCTTTATAAATTAAATGTGCAAATGTGTTATGTTGCGCTCAGAATTTGAATAGAATTATTTCTACTTCAGAGTAAGGGAAAAAACAGTTTTCTAACAGCTGCTCTGTGGCTTGGGAATTTGAAATAGCTTTTAGTCTCCTTAACCCAGCCACTGAGAACCTGGGGCTAGGGATGGCTAACTGTGAAATGCAGTCATATATTATTATATACAGGATCAATATTTCAAACGGTCACCTAAGCTCTTTGAGAAAAGGATTTGACATAGTTTCTGTAAACTACATAAGAAAAATAACTGGAAATACTTTTTTCTCGTCACTTATAGTTTAGCAGACTAGTTTCTAGATAGTATAATGATGACAAAAGAGTAAATAAATTATTGATGTAGCCAGCGTTAATTGGGAAGGATATTTAGCCATTATGGAAGAGGAGGGAATTTTGCCTAATCCATGACAGGTAAAATATATCATGAAAGTAAAATATATTCATGTGAAATTGCATTTTACTTTAAATTCATGCATGGATCTCTGTGTATGTGAACAGCTTACATGAAAGGTGAGATTTTGCTAACCCTTTGCGCATAACAAAGAGTTGTGCTGCCAAGATCTACACACTTTAGTGACAGTCTGGGCATCTCCTGTGGATCTATTGGGGTCTGTTTACCAGGGAATTAGCACATCTGGAGGACAAGCAAAACTCATTCACACAAGGACCTTTCCCCAGGTCACTTTTTTATCTCCAGCACCCTGTAATTCCTCTAGTTTCTTTTACCTGACAACTTAAAAGATGGTCAGAATTTCCTGTGAATCAGGAGTTCAAAAATGACTCCAAGCTGGATAAAGTTGTTTACGTTTTTGGGGGACAGGTGCTGGCTGGGTTCCCCTATGGCTTCACCTGTGCTTCAGGCAGGGTATAAGTTGCTTTTCCTGTTTGTCAAAGGGAAAGAAAAAAAAAAAAAAAGGAGGGCAGAAGTATAGCTAAGGGCACTATGTTTTATCCAAAGGTAGTATAGCAACGTAAACTATGAGTTGTAAGAGAACATCAATCAACAACAGGTGGCCAAATAAGAAATCAATGTAACTCACTGTGTGGAACTCTGTATGGCAGCATTTTGACTGACCTCTGTAGAAATCAGCAATGTGACATGAAAAAATACTAATTATTGCTTCTATACTGATTCATTTAGACAGAAATGGTATCTGATCATCCATGGAAGAGAGTTATGATGGTGTGCATTGACTACAGACTCTGGCGTATTTTCAATCTTCCTTGCCTAATAATTTCTTTAATACCTTCAGAACAGTATTGAAAAAAAAATTTAAAAAAATCACCATAGGTGTGTGCAAACAGGGAAAGGAAAAGATTTCCTTTCCTTTTTCTGCAAAAGGAAAAAGCATCACATCACAGCAAAAAACATCACAGCAAAAATCCAGGGGCTGCATGGTCAGGGCCTTTGTCCTTCCAAGGAAGCAAGTGCTTCTTAAGGAAATGCATTTTGCTTCCTAGAAGAGCTATTAGGCATAGGCAGAACACCTGTGCCTATACAGATGTATCTGATAGATGTGTATATATATATATCTGATACCACTGGTACCTCTTTGCATCTATGTGAATTGATGCTATTTTGCTATCACTGATAGTCATGGTATCGTGAATGGCACTTTATTATGCCATCAAGATAGATTTATTTTCAAACAAAACATGATTAAAATATGCCAATATTTAAATGTCAACTGTCTTAGGAACTGCAAACTATTCCCCCCAGTGGCTTTCATCTGCTCTCTTGGGATGGTTTTTAGGGAGCATTTGAGTCACTCCTTGTGCTGTGTTTTGAGCCAGCTGGTGTGCATCAGTTCAGATCAGTTCAGTTCAGTCTATATCAGTTGTGATCTGTAAAAGTTCCCACGATACCTTTTGCAAATAGGATCACTAACCCCAATATGCTGACCAAATAACAAGTTCTAATAACATTCCATCATGACAAACTCACCCTGTAGCTTAAATCAGATATAACATTTTTCACTTCCTGTTAGAGGCTGTGGTGCTGTTCTGTTAAACCTCAGGAAAATGAAAGCATGCAGGCTAAGAAACCAAACCTTATTCCAAGCATAGATTTTTTGGGTTTTTTTTTTTCTACTTTTCCTTTTTTTTCCAAAAGAAGCTTTGAGAAAAATAATTTATAGTTCACTACAGGCAGCTTTGTTACATCCTTGTACTCAGATTTCAAAGTCATTAAGATGCTCAGCCCTCTTATCCTCTCACTGTTAGAGTTAGGTACCCAAACACCTTCATGTCTAGACATATTGATGGAAGGTAGTTATTCTCTCATGGAAGGTTACAGTTAATATTTAGGATTAAGGCATTGGTATGCACACTAGAAATCACTGCAGCAAAATAACACACTCCTTTATTATCTGAATCTTTAATAGCTTCGTAGACTACTCATCAGTAGCTGTGCTTGCTTCTAGAATCCCATAAAATAACATCCTTTTCTTACAAGGAAACACGTAGGACACGGCAGCTAAGAAAAAGCCATCAGTATCACTGCAAAGCAGCAGAAATTCATTCTCACTCTGACTCTAAGGGGAAAAACAGCTGTTGATAGTAGAAGATAATGGCTCAGTCGAGCTCAACTGAGAATTGTCTGGTCCAGTTTTGGCTTCTGAGCATATTTTCACATTCTAATATCAGTTCTGCTTATGCGTATCAGCTTATATGTTAAAATATTCCTGTCACTCTCCTTCCCCAAGTCCCGTATACATTATTTCTTTTCTGGATTCCTGTAGAACTTTGCACCAAAGATATGATTAAAGATCCCATAAATTCATACTCAAGATTGTCCTTGCTGGGACAGCAGGTAGTCTGAGGTCAGTTACCTTCTCTAAAGAGCAGCAAATCAGCCTTAGCTTCCTGAGGTTCTCTGGGGCAGATAATCTATGAGGTAGCTGATGAGACAGTTTAGATGTTAAAGGCCTCTGATCTCTCAACAGCCTCTTAGACCAGCCCAGTTACTGTAAACATGAACCACAAAAAGCTGACAAAATACCTAGTATATGTTACCACATATACCTAAGACTAAGAGTTAGCTAATAGGCATTAAAATATTAAGAAATTTTGAGAAAAAGTATGAGGCATACCTGCAAAAGCTAAGGGAAAAATGATCCTATGCCCTTGTGACATGGCACAGGTAGTGGGCTGGCTAAAATGGAAGTAACATCTACTAAGTAGGAATTAAGAGCTCTTTCTAAAGTGAATTGAATTTACAACAAGTTTCTGAAATTTTCAGATAATGCTCTGAATGTTTAAAAATTAAAAATATGTTTAAATTATAGCATGCTTTACTGCCAATATATGTGGATTTCTCTGGAGTGCTACTCACCAAATTAAATAAATATTTAATTTTCAGTATTTGGTGCCAACATCTGATGACAACCACTCTGAAAAATGTCAATGCTGAAAACCAGTCTGCAGGACCAAGTTGTATTTGCGTGTCAAGTTTCTCAGAGCTGGTGAGTATTTCTTAGTCCATCTAGCCTGGCCTTTACTTTAACCAGACAAACCAGGTCTGCAGGTCTTTCACTTTTTGAGTGTTTCTCTGTGTACTGTGGCATAGACTGTAATTCATCTCCGTGTGAAGGACTGTCGGTAATCACAGTGCTTCACGATGCTTTATTTTCTCAAGATGACACTGCTTTATTTTGTTTTGTCTGGATTCTGTCCCCAGTACTGATGTGGTTCCAAATTATTCTCAGTTCCTTGGTTTTTCTCTAGTGCACACTATGAATTATTGAACTATAATGGAAGACTAGTATCGTATCTTCTCTTTTTAGCCTTACTTAATTATGCCTCTTATCTGTCCTCTCTCTGTAAAAGAGATCTTAATTCCAGTAGAGGGTTTTATATCAAATTGCATTAGTATTTTGTCTCTTTTATTGTTTCCTTTTCTTTTTATCCACTTTACCAACCTTCATGTTCTTGGTTTGACTGTTGTAAAAGTTAAACCACTTTTATAAATCTATCCTGTCTGTAATGGAGACAAACCTCAATGAATAAATATTCATAAAATGCAGAGAAACTTTGTGACATAAAATATATGGTCTAATCTAAACAAAATATAGTAACATTCTGAAGTGCTAAAGAGTAAAACTCCTAAGTGCATTATATTTTGGGATCAGATCTAGGCTATTCAGTGACTCAAATTTTAGTTCAGTGATTCAAATTTTAGCATCTCCTACAGTGATCAAGCAGCACTTTGGTATCTTTGCGCCTTAAAAAAAAAAAAAAGAAAGAAATCAGGAAATTGATTGAAAACTGGCCTAATGTGCAGAATTCTCCCATAGTCACTAGCACACTGCCTTTACAGCTATCCTCCATGTGTGTCATAAAAATACAGAGGTTGGTATGGTGGCAGAATCAGAAACATCAAGTTTTACTTCCATTTTATTGAAGTCAGAGCTACTTTTAGCAAGTTTAGCAAGTTGTAAATCGTTTAAATCATAGTGATATCCTAAACAATTTTATTATAATCTTTTATGTTCCCTGACAAAATTTATGATATATCCTTCTGATTTCCCCCTGCACATACACATATTTCAATGAAAGCCTATAAACAGTCTGTATTAAAAGACCTTCAGGTACAAGAGAGGCTAACAAAAAATGGTACAAATACAATTTATGAAATAATTATGAGCCTTGTTTATATTTGAGCACCTTGAGACCTTAATCTGTTTTACATATAAATTTTTAAAATATAACAGCAGATAGTGGGAAAACAGCTTGGTATCACAGCTTTTATTAAAAGAAGAAAATGTTCTTTCATATACATGATTCATATCTTTGAGTTCCTTGAAATTAGAGGGAGGAGGGCATATTTTTCCAGAGAGTAATGAAACTCCTGATTTCCTTCGGTGCTTTGAACAACTGGCAAGCAATATGGTTACAGGGAGTACAAAGTTTTTGCTTCATTCTTGTTTGCGGCTCTAACTCTTTTGTGAGATATAATGAGGTAGAATGAAAAGGAAAGCAACTGCTGATACTTTAATAACTTGTCCTGTAGGGCAGCTGGAAAGCTTTAGGCCTGTATATTATGCAAATTGATGAGTTTGCATAATCTACTTTTCTGTCCTACTGTCTTATTCCTTTTGTTGTTTTTGTTTTCATTACTTAACCTTCTTTTCAGTTCAGGCACATTCCATATGGAAGACTAGAATACATATAAATAATCCTCTCTCCCTAAAAAATGTATAGTATTTTGTTGTGCTAGTCATCCAGTCCTTTGCTTAGATTGTCATCCGCAGAGGTTTA
>JAUBOD010000770.1:1638643-1652333 GCA_032353885.1 Nothura maculosa | reverse complement strand
GATGCATTTCAAATTAGGAAAATTATGAGGCTATATAGTATATTTACAGCTCTGAATAAAGGTATTACAGGGATAAAGAGGCAACAGGCATGAATTTTTGGTTTGTGAAAGCAAGTGCACAAACCCAGACAAGTAGTACACTTTGTAAAACTAATTACAGGATTCCAGCCTGCACACAAATTATGAAGTGCATCACAGAGGTTTCAGTAGAAGTCTCAGAAGCTGCATAGTGGGTCCTAAAGGAATTCAGTAAAACTGGTATGTGCTGGTTGCAGCCCCAGTGTTACGCTGCCTTTTGACGTTCAAGTAGAGATAGCAACCTGGAGTGAGTTTGCAAAGAATCTCCCCCTTAGCATGGGTAACAGGATTTTCCTACAGTAACTATAAGCAGAATGAACAAAATAATTTAAAAATTAACATCTACAAGATCATCTTGTATTATATTTATTAGAATAGAAAGCAGTTATTTTAAATGATATGCTGCATGTTGGCTGAGAATCTATAAATACTCTAGAGACAATTTCTGCCCTTATATTGCGTGCACACACACACACAAAAATTAGCATAATGTAATGAGGTTATTTTTGATTTTGTAAATGACACACTGGATTGTGTGTCATTTAAGAAAATATACACTGGAGAACAGTGCTATAAATGTTCCTTGGCAGCATTCTCATCCAGTATGGCAATGTGGATGCTATGAAAACAATTATGAAGCAAGTACCTTTTTAAGCAGTATAAATCTAACTTAGAAAATTTAAATGTATAAATAATATAGAGTCATGTTTTCATTTTTTACCTACAGCCTTCACAGAACTTTTATTTATGTGTTTTTAGCAAAATGTACGCTTGTACTATTTTGCTACTTTTGCTACTGCACTACTTCTGTTGCTAATGTTGCAGTGACAGGAAAGAGCTTTCTAAAAAAGAAAATCCTTTATCTGCATCTGACATTGTCTCCTTATGTGATATTTTAATCCTTCTGCCCTTATGAACATCCATTATGGTGGATCATGAAAAATACCTTGCCGTAGTATTAAGCTGTTGTAATAAGGTATTTCTATTCAGAACAAGTAGAGCCTAATTCTGTATAAAACATCAGACTATTTTATCAAAGATTAGATTTAAAATCTCTATTAGATTTAACCTCTGAGATAAAAATCCTTCTCTGTCACTTAGATAATTTTCCTTGCCACCAAAGTCATAGTTCTATCTAATCAAAGAGACGTTTTACAGAGACAGTTTAATTGATTGTCGGTTTATAAATGTTTAGACTCTGGATCTCTATAAGGAATGTACTTGTGTACCTCTCTCTTGTCTCTTTATATGTAAAGAAAAAATTGCACAAGTTCTTACATGCATGGGCACAAAACTCATTTACAGTTCAGGTGTCTGCATATTCTTTTGTGGTACATGTAAATATAGGAGGTGATGTGTGCCTGAATGGCTTTGCTCTTTTTTGCTCCCAAGAAATTTTGTAAGACCATTGCTTTGAAATTGTACTTATTTAAAATCTGTCCACATTGGACCTTATTTCATTACCTCAGCAACAGTTCTATCTTAACATCAGGTATGTAAGTAGACATCTATATCTTTTCATTTTCATGTCCTTGTCTTCCTGAGTTAGTGGATCATTTTCTAAAGAATATCTTAATTGAACAAAAATTCCCACTATGGGATAAGCTTTACATATATTGTCTTAAAATTTACAGGATTTTTTTTTATTAATAAAGTCAAGGTAATGTGGAAATCACTTCCATAAGAAATCTATCTATATTTTATTCTTGTGCCTTCTACTTTTTTTCATAATTCTTTATTGCAGATTGACAGAAACCCAGCAATCAATCTTGAATTGAATCAGCCATTCTTTTTATTGTCATGTATATTACACTGCTGAATTTAAATCATAGAAAAGAATAGCATTAGGTGATAGCAGTAATGTTTGCTCATCCTTCTATATTACTTTACTTTCAGAGACAAAATTGAAATAGAAATTTGGGTTGCTGGCATTGACTCATTTAATTGGAAAACGAGAAAAGTTGGACCTCAGTGTTCACATTTTTTTCTGTATACAAAATAGCCTTAAAATGTCTTCATAAAACGCCAAATGATCCTGAACCTCTTCTTGTTTCTATGACAACCTTACTGCAGTATAGTAGCGGGCCAGAGATCCTCTGAAGCTGCCTGTGACTTTTTTAAATATTTTATTTTAAGCAGAGAGGACAACTGATTTTTACCAGCTGAGTTTGAGTACCATAGTTTTAATCCTTAGTTTTAAACAATACTGCTTTGTAACACCCTGGCTATCTCAATACCAAAACTTGCAGGCGGAGAAAATAAAAAATAAGCAAGGTTCAGCTCATGACAGATTATGCACAGAAAAATTAATATTTCATTTGTTGACTGAATTTCATTTCATGAGGAATATGTACTGATTCTTCAAGGAGAAACACTGCAAAAAAACCCAAAATGGCAGTAGGTTTTTTTTTACTTGTTACTATGGCTTTACTTTAAATCATTTTTTGTGGTATTGTTATCTCTGTATTATGAATGCACTGACTCCATCAAAGATACCTATATTACAATGCAGTACTGAATCTTCAGTCTATATGATCAAGCAACAGAAGAAAGAGACATAGGAAAATGAACAGCTGCCAAGCCCCAAGGGACAGCTTTGTATCAAAAACATATTCTGAGAAGTCAGGATTGGTGTATGACTGACCCTCTGTAGCTAAACGTTTGCTGCTTTATATAAACAAAGGTTGCAGAATGAAATAAAATGTGAAGTTGATGGATAATTCCACTGGAATTTACTGTCACTTCCACTCATTTTGAATTGAGCTCCAGCAGTTAGTGCAGATATGAACAGATTCAGTTCGAAGAGTGTCTCCCCACCAAACACAGCTATGGATGGATTTTGAAGCACGGCATTAGTAATAATAATATACTCCAACTTAAAAGTATACTTGCATGGTACATGGAGAAGCAAATTCACAACATGCAAAACACATGAAAAATACGAAAACTTATTTATAACTGTCTCTAGGACCTAAGTCCTGCAACATAGCAAAATTTTGCAAATCAAAAGAAGCCTAGAAACATACCAGAAAGAAAGGAGGAATATTGCTCTTCTGTTTATTTTCTTTCTTTCTTTTTTTTTTTTTTTTAATAATGCACCATCTTTTGCTGTTAGAAATATCTTCTGAAGGGTATTGTATTATAATCTGGTATACAGGCAGTTTAGAAGGTCATAAACAAGCATTCTAAAAACATGACTGCTGTTAGGGGTGACCTCTACTCATTTCCTTTAATGCAGCTGTCCAAAATAATTTTATTGCTCCACATGAATCACAAATCTGACTGTGGTTAAATTGGTAAAGGCTGCAAATAGATGTGCATGTTTGTAAGAGTGTTAGTCACTGAGCTCTTTCTCACTCCATTGTGATCAGGTCACCTTATCTCTGATAACGGCTTGCTGAGGGTACCAAATCCACTGCCTAATTTGGGCCGAGTCATGGGAACAAAAACAAAGAAATCATATTTTATTAAGACAATAGATGTAGACAGTGGCAGAAGTTAAATATTTAGAGTTCTGGCCTAGGCCCAAATATCATCTCCATGTTGCTAATGGTTAGTTAATGCAGGATATATCTGTGCTGCCAAGCAATGACGATTAAAGGGAAATCTAAAATTAAAATAGAATTGAGCTCATGAGCTTACGTAAAGATGTTTTTTTTAAAAGGAATAAAAGAATCACCAACTACAAATGTTTACGTGTTTTAAAAGACATAGGATAAAAGTGCCTGAAAGAAGCAGAAGGCTGTCTTTTCAGGAGTAACTGAATCAGTTCAGCCCCGGGGTGTTAAAATCTGAAGGTCTTTCAGATTAATAAAAAACTCTTAGAATCAGAGGCCCACATTTCTACAGAGTAATTTAATTTGCTATGTGCAGTCCACTTGATCCTACCACCGCACAAACCCACCAATCGCTCATGAGAGCTGAAGGAGAAGAGAGGAGAGGCAGAGCGGCTGCAGGCAGCGCCCTGGGCTGCAACGATGCCGTTCCCAACTACTAGGAGACAACAGCCCCTTCCTCAGGGCTACAGCCCAGCAGACTTGGAGCTGGACCACGGCGTGGCCAAAGCTACATGCAGGTCAGTGGTCCAAAATCCTTGGCCTTCAGGGAATGTTTTTGTGTCTAGAAATAACCCTAACCAAGGACTGCCTAAACAGGAAATTTTCTTAGTCATCAAAATGCTGAACTTTTCCTCAAGGAAAAGTCTCTTCTAAGAAATGAAAACTAGTATGCGTGTTTGGGGAAAGTGTCTCGACCTGCATGTAACAGTGCCATCTGCTGACACCTGCCACAAGAGGATATACTAACCTATATACTAACATCACAGTCTATAAGTCAGCATGGTGTTTGGGGGCGGGGAAAAAAACAGAACTATCTGAAGGCTGTTTTGTTGCTCTGGGTTTCTCCGTGCACAAGCTGCATCTCCAAGGGTGGAGGAAATTCAATCTTTGATCTCATACAGCCAAACTCTTCCACCCAAGCTACCAGCAGCTCATTTCAAGGACAAAAGCTGGAGTTTTTTTGTGTGAGATGTGGACAAAATTAATTTACTTTGTGGGATTATAAAAGGGAAGGATAATGGAGATGCTCCCTGTGGCTTCTACCAGGTGTATTTTTTTTTCTACCACAAGGGATGCCCTTTCTATGAGACCTACCTCAAGTCTCAAGAGTTTAATTGGTGATTTTTTTGTCAGAGAGGCATGTACCAGACCACACATTGTAATGTTAGCACTCTTGAGTATCTGTTCAAAGTAGTTTTGCTTTGAGAGCATGCTTAGAGAGGCAGCTAGAATACATAAGCACTGCAGAAAACACAAAAATTGTACTGAGAACAGTGGACAGCAAAGGCATTTAAATTTAGAATACAAAATACCATGGTAGGAAGGTAACCACACATTCCAGAAACAAGCCAGTTGGGATATGGTAACATTGAACAGAAAGTACTAAAGCACTAGAAGGAGTTGGACAGTGATTTTTGCAAATGTTTATAAGTATGCTTTGCTTGAAGATTTTTTTTTCTTGTTAGTTTTATGGGGATTAAATCAAGTTTTTAACTTCTGCCAGTATTTAATATATGAAAAGCAATCATAAAGTTGATGTATTTTCCTGCAGCAGTTGACAAATACTGTCTCCTGGTGTGGCCTGCAGTCAGTGACATTGTCTCTGCTTCGTTTAGAGATGGATCTGGAAAGTGACCTATTTCTGAACAGACACATGTGCCAGCCAGCATAGGCACAAATCTGATAGGATATTTTTAACATGTACCTCCTACTTATATACCTGGGTAGACCATATTTCAATTATAAGAATATATTACCTAAAAAATTATACTCTTTTTCCAGATAGGAATATTTTACTAGCAACTTTCTTTAAGTTGGCCTTTGCTGATTCTCCAAAGAGTTTTTTAATATTCACAGTTGTCAGTGTTTCATGCTATCTGGCATTTTATAGCATCTGACCATCATCACACATGCTTTAAAACAACAGTTAAAGCTTTGATTTATGCTCTTCAGATAACCAGCAGCCGTATTTTTAATTCACAAGAGCTGTGTTAAACTTAATGTATCTCAGTATATTTTAAAGCAAATAATCTTCTAAAGTATAGAGAAAAATATATAGTAAATATACTATATAGAGTATCTATAGAATTTGGCAAGCAATCAAGCAACTAGATTGTTAGACAAGTTCAAATATCAGCTCCCTTCAGAGAAGTATCTTTGATTTCACCCATTTGATACAGTACAATTATATAAGATGTCTGACACCAGGATGAGTCTCATTTTTAAAATGTAAATACACAAAGTTTAGTAGGAAACACTCCTGCTACTCTTTCTTCCGAAGAAGGCTATCTTAGTAGAGCAAAGTAAATGAACGTGTGAATTGCTTCCTTTTTTAATACCACACATAAGTCATATTTGAGACAGACTGCTGAACAATATAATTGAATTGGAGAGCTCTGGAGGATTCATAAAAGAAATGCATGGGAACTTTCACTGTTATATTAGATACATAACATTTGCATAAACCTGCACACTCAAGATCATGCACTATTTGAAATTAAAAATGCCTTTTTCCTAAACAGGTTGCTTCACAATTGCTAGTTCTTGAGGTAAAAATATGTCTAGTGGTTAAAAGCTGATTTTTCAAATGTCCTAATCTATTTGGTTTACTGGTATAATACAAAATAACCTTACCTAAAATTTAGCAAGATCCCACGTTTTGCAGGGATAATGACTAAGAAGTAGGAAAGAGTTTAGTGTCCAAATGCTTGGAAGTAAACAGAACCTCTCATACTAGATCTGGATATAAATGGTGAATTTCCAATTCACTGAAGTAAAAGCCTGAATTGTTTTATTTCAATAGCTCTGGGACTTTCTTATGAACGTTATGATTGGATAATCATTTTACAAAAAATTATAGTTCTTGCATGTTCATTATAGAATGTATATTACAAATATTTTTTGTTTTTTAAAAGAAGCTTCTGGCCCCTCAACTAAAATTGAAGGTCAGATTGAATTTAGTTTAGGAGTGCACGCACATTTCCATATCAAAAAACTGACATGTCAGGTGTGGTTTAAGAAACTTTGGGTTTATGAAGCAGAAGACATTTTATAAGATTTGTTTTTTAACTTTATGAATATAAAATAGGGAGAAGTTGGCCCATTAGAATTGGCACACAGCTCACCTATTATTCTCTCCAAGAAATGTATGGTATACCACTTAAAAAAAAAAAAAAAAGAAAAAAAAAGATGTAAAGCAAAATATCAGATCCTGTACAGCAAAATCTTTATGAGAAATTTGCAAATGTACAGTATCTAGTAATACCATTTTGTTAGATTCCATATAATTTTATATGCATTTTATACACTTAGAACTGAAATCTAAATACTCTTGCTCAGCATTCTGTCTGCCACAATTGAAGTATTATAAGTTGAACTTCTACATTTACGTCTGAATTTTCAGTTCAAAGGTTATTATCTTTTTGGTAATTGAGTTGCAGTGGTTCTGCATAATTTGCATTAATTATAGTAATTAATGGTAATATTTCTGTGGTAAGCATATTTTTTCTGTCATGTTCCCAAAAGCTGAGTTAGCAACAATTCATTGGGAATATTGAAGAGGATAGATAATATAATAGCTTATAAATACCATTCTTAAGTCTGTCAAAGATAAATTATGTTGGGGAGAAATAATTAGAGCTTTTATTGCAGCAAAAGTGCTTTACAGTTCTGTTTGCTGCTGCCTTCCTCATTGAAAAATAAATTCCTCATAACTCAGAATGCTTTGACTGCCCAAAACAGGCAGTTTCAGGGTAAGCTAAGGTGGATGGGGCTAGAATTAGAAATACACAATATTTCCTTCTTTTTTTCTCTCCACAGTGAATTCACAGAGGCCTAAAAAGTTGTAGATACTCTAAGCATAGAAGTGGCTTTCCCACCTTAATGCTGTGTTATTATATTGCAGTAAGGGAGATGTGTCTTCACTACCTTTTATTACATGGAGAAATCTTATCGTAACTAACTCCTCACAAAGTAATAAGCCCTCTTGTTGCACTGTTGCATCAAAATGCTTTTGTATGCAGTCAGATGGAAACTATATCTTAAAATGCAGCCATCTTTTTGATCATATCTGCACAGCAGAGCTGCCACTTCCAGAACAGATTCATACCTAAATAGGTATTTACTTTTGCTCTCTGCTGCTTAGAGTGTCCTTTAATCTCTTCCTTTTGCAGTCTCGTAACATGAAAAGACAGAGACTCAGTGGAATATCTGGGTATTGGTAGTCTGTAGTGAGATCCTGAGAGGAATGCCTATGAGCAGGAGTGTATGGACTAAAATTGAACACATCGAGATGCACAAGCAAAAATAGAATGTAAATGAAGTAGCTGAGGACTGGGAAAGAGTACAGGAACCCTGCAGCTGAGCCTAGTGAGTAATAGCAATTAAAGTAAAGGAGAAAGGTAGTGCAGGCAAGATTTTAAGCAGGCAAGAGAAAATGAATTGACTGAAGTCCCCATACAAGACCAGAGCCTTGCTTGCTTTTTTGGAGCTGGATCATGTTTTTGACCTTACTTTTAGGGAGCAGAATATACTGCCCATGGCTCTAGAGAGGATATAAAAGGCCATTATTTCAAATAACTTGTTTATTAAGTCTGCCCCACAATGTCTCTAAAATTTGTCCAGCTGCTACATAGTAGACTGTGTTAGTGGAATTTAGATCTCACTCTTGAATATTTTTTGTTTATTCATATAAATTCATAATAGTATCTTGCTAGGTATGTTTTCTTTTCTTCATATTCCTATGGGCTTCTTCTGCTGCTTTAATTATTTAAAACAAACTTACTATCTCAGTCATATTTTATGAGGCTTTTTTTTCGTTTTAGAAAAAAAAAACACAATTGTACATAAAAAATATTTTAACTGTCCCTGGTAGCTAGAGCCAAGCACAATAGGAAGCAGGTGCTATATAAGCGTTTCCATTGAGCTCTGCCAACAGAGCTCGCTTCAGTCCAGCCAAGCTCTTGTCATCCCATTACCAATTCCCTCCTGGGCAGCCTGACAAGTGGGGCAGCTTTCCTGTGAGCTGATAAAGAGCAAATTGGACAAGACTGCAACTCCTTAACTCATTTCATTTTTGGAGCACATTCACCTGGACTTTTAAAGGGTATTGACAGGGCCCTGAGGCCAGCAGGATGCCGTATATGACCTAAGCAGCTTCATCTGAGTTTCCTCTACTCACTTTGTCCCTGGCCCAGAGATTCTACTGTCAAGTTGAGAGACCTAGACCTTCCCTCGGCTATGTCATAGCTGTGCCCAGTTCCAGAGAGAAATCTCTTGAGTGGACCTCACACCTCTGCTGTGGCTCCTGCTGCTTTGTCTCCTACCTCATGACACTAGGATGACCTGGCACTGGTCTGCTCCTCACCATGTTGGTGGAGGAGCTGTTGATGGGCCATGAGCAGTTCCTGTGTTGACTACTCTGCCAGGGCCTCATGAGATGGTGCCTGCACTGAGGTCAACTTCATGTCCTGACTTAGCCCCATCACAGAGATGCCCTGATCCTGTTGCTCCTTGGCAGGTATGTTTTTGTATAACCACCAAACTCTTCATGTAATGTACAGAATACTCAGAAATGCAGTAATACAAACAAGTGGTACCTCCTCAGATAGATTGTTGTGGCATTTAATTTAACAGATAATTTCTTAAACAGATTTGAATATGGAAATATAAGTGACTGTCTTGGAACTGCTCTTGCTACAGACCAAGCCCTGGTCTTCTTAGTCCCCATTGACTCAATATACTAAGTGCATTCTTGCTAGAAAAAAAACCAGCAACTTCATGTTGTTAGTGTTGGATACTTGGATAACTCCAGAAACTTACGTAACACCTGTCTGGTTCAAGCTTTATGGATACACTTTTGTTGGGAATTTACTCAAGGAAGTATTTACTCAAGAAAGGGGCATTACAATGTAATAAGGAAGATTTTTAGTGTGGTTTATTACTGTATGTTTCAGTGTCTAGTGTAAAACAAGCTTCATCTTTGAACCCTCTTAAAATCTTAGAAGAGTGACTGTTGGAAGAAAAATATTGTAAATCTTTAGTACTGTTTTAAGTCTGCATCTGTCTCCTGGTTGAAAGAAGGCACAGACTTTATTTCATATCTTTTATTGTCTCTATTGTCCTCAGAATTGCTCCTTTCCTCTGGGTTCAATTCTTGGCAGTTCAGCAGTCTAGTCAATGTAAAACCGAGTTATAATAATATTACTCCAGAATATTCTTTTCCTGAAGCAGGATTCTTGAAACCTCAATGTATTTTGTATTCAGCTATTAATTATATCCTCAAGAAGTTAAGTCCTGGAATCTAAATATGCGGTGGGTACTCAGTCTTACAGAAGTTAATGTCCTTCACTAGAGAGTCAAAGATTAGGGTAGTACTTCACAGATAGTACTTTTGTTGTTGCTGCAAATCTCTACTTAGCTGCAGTTCCTAATAGAAGGAATCTTAGTCTCTGAAAGAAAGAGAAGTTAAGCTTATTTCAGTATATATATGGACTTCCTATAGCTCTTCTCTGCACATCACATTAAAATTAACACTTCCTAAATTGAATGGTGGGAAGTTGTATATTGCTTAAGAAAACATAGCTGCAAATCTCAAATGGTAGGATTTATCCCAGACCAAAGTTTGCTAATTAGCACAGAAATAACGTTTCTGAACTCAAGTGTTCGGTGCAGAAGTGCACGGTACAGAGTCTCTAGCAGGTGTTCATGGCAGGAGGTGTCTTAATGATATTTCTTAAGTAGCTTCTTTCAAATCATTTATTTTGAAGTCTCTTAACCATTATTAATTTCATTTTTGACAGTATAATTTACTGTAGCTCATATGAACCAATGCCAAAGTACATTTAAATATACTCAATCCTTTTTCTGTTCATCTCTTGAAGATTTCATTTTCAATCAAAACCATCCTTCATAAGCCTTATTTATCTTCCAGTTTTCTCTCTAGAAGACTCACCTGAGGAGTACTGAACTCCAACAGAGTTGTTTCACTGAATTTCAAGGGCTTTGCCTTAGCTTTCAAGTGCTGATTTTAATTAGGGGAAAAAAAAAAGCTAAACACCATTTTTTTTTTTTAAGTCCTCTTCAAATTGCCTTGCATGTGTGTTCATGGAGTCCATCCAATGCCTTTTTGGCACTGGATAACTCAAGAAACTAACTTGAGTGAGGTCAAAAATAACCATTGGTGGATCTCTGCTGTTCTGCATTTAACTGCAGGAAGTTAAGTACAATAATTCTGGAGTTTTAGTAGTATTTTACTGTAGCATAAACAATAAAGCAATAGAAAAAAAGTTATAAAATTTTGCAGGATTGTTGCAAGATTTAACTAGCTTGCCCTCCTTCAGTGTCTGAAGGAATCTATCTACTAGTTGAATTAGAAGGCTGCAACCACTTAATTGCTTATTCACAATGTTTGATTGAGATCATGGGTTCTGCCACTTACTGACACTTGTATCTGTGGAAGAAAATGAAAAATAAATTTGAGACTTCTAGAGAGACAGCTCAAGTAACACAACCCTGCCTTTAAAGATCTGGCACATTTGGAAGAGGAGATTACTGCATGAATTTGCAATATTACTTGATCTGTGTTTCAAAGGCAGAACTATCATCCATTATTTACACTGAGATAAGTGTTCAGTATGATAGGGTGAGGCCGTCTAATGCTAAGTTCACTTTTTTCTTTTTTTTTCTTTTTTTTTTTTTCTTTAATGCCGAGTTTTGAAAATAGCAGGTAGAGGTTGGAGGAGATGGCGACCATTATATCAACCTGCACTATATGAACCTAACTTCACTGAAACCTAAAGGCAGCTTCCCTGTTTTATAACAAAATTGTTTTACTAGCTTATTTCGGGGTTGGTCTTGGTGGAATCTTGCAAATGCAGATGACTACCTACAAGCCCCCTGCTGTTAGCACCGCGGCAAGGCGTGTTGCATACACTGTTAAGATTCACCATGACCATAATCATTTAAAATTGAATGAAGTCTTGATCTGTTTTGAGCTCTTGTTTTGAGCTCTCTCAGAGCGCTTGTTTTGAGCTCTCTCAGAGTGTTAGATCAGTGTAATGGATATCAAACTCTAAACTGCAAATCAGAAGACAGTGTTTTGACTGACTGGTAACAGACTGTAGTAGAATTCATTGATTTGAGGGTTCTTGGTTTGTTTTAAACTGGAATTTTTAACTGAATGAGAATATGTAGCCTTAATTTGTGTAGCATGATACAAACACTTTAATGCCGTTTATGCACACAAGGACTCAAATGGGAAGCAGAAGCATATTTTATTGACTCGCATCTATTTGCTCTGTTGTTCATACCTGTGATTACTGGCAGAAGTTGCCAGAGAAGAATAGATTGACTTCTAGTCTACTGTCAAGATTTGCTTTTTGCTGTTATAGGGTTATTGAACCTGGATTTTCTTCTCAATGTAAATTGATTTACGTTTGTAACATTTTCAGTTTCGCAAGCTGTCTTAAAGATAAACCTTTAGTTCCCAAAGATAAGCTGATTGCCTAGGAGAGTCAGGAAGGAGCGCCTCTGTTTTTGTGCAGAATTGTTGAAAGATCAGGGCTGGTTAATGTTTCCCACATGGATGGTCTCTGATCCTGGCTGGTGCACTTCAGAGATGAATCAAGTGCTTTTGCCTATTTAGATGGACTGCATGTCTCTTGCTGCTTTATGTAGTGGCATCTTTATGACTGGAGATGTATGTCTTTCCTGTCCTCTATCTTCTCCTTTCATGTATACAGAAAAGAAAGCAGTAAGTATATCTGGGTCTACTTCACTAAATCCAACACAAAGCATTAAATTGGGAGATGAAAATATAGGATGCCTAGGGTATTTGTGGTTTGTCTGCACAAATATTTGATTTTGAATTCAGAATTGCAGAGGCTCATAAGGGAAATGAGAAATGCTTTACAGTTTTCTGTGTTACAATCCTCTAGATGTGCAGTCCAGATTTCAAACTGTTTTAATGTGCAATAAGAGATAAACCTGACCCAATTGCAGAAGAACAAAGAGAAAATTCCTGAGAGGAATTTCATGATGTTTCTGCCTTAGACTTAGGATGTAACATGCCTTAAACAAGTCTGGTGGGTTAGATTCCAGCACAATGCTGTCAACCAAACATGAGTGGTGGTTTTTGTTAATTGGACCATCAGAAAGTCTTACAAATAAATAGAATATGCAAATTATTGCTAGTAGCGTAGATAAGTGAAATTTGCCAAATCAGAAAGTAAGACCAAGGAAACTGTTTTAGATCTTGATAGCCACATGTGTGCCCAGATACATTGACACTCATGCCCATCCCAGCTAGGAAACCAACCTGTCTGAAGAGGTGGGTGGGTGGGTTTGGTACTATTAGCTGCATTTTTAAAGTAAATTTATGTCAAGTTTTACATGGCAGACAGCAGCAGTGAAATGGCTCTGAAAACCATCTCACATTAGGAAACACTGCAGAATCACCAAGCTGAACAGGACAAGGAGTACAAGGGTAAATGCTTCACCATGCTTAACTGACAGCTATTGTGAAAACCTACCAGATTCTGACACTTTTTATCCCATTATTTTTGAAGCTTGCATTTTGTAACTTAGCCTCTTTCCTGACAAACACACAGGGTTGTCTTAAGTGCTCATAGACAAATATTAACATTGCAGTCCGTGTTCACAATAAAAGCTGTGGATACAATGCTGTATATTTTACTTTCTGAGAATGGGAATTATATATAGTATGCAAAAATTCTTCTTCAGCAAAGATATTATAAATGCTTAATGCTAACTTGCAATTTCCTATTGAATAGAGATTAAAATTAATGTCAATGTTGGCATGGTTTAGAATGCCTAGAGTGATATTTTATTCTACCATCCAACTGCAGCTCTCAGAGGACTTGAAAAATCTTCAGTTTGTTCTTTTGTTTGTTTTTGTCTTCACCTCAAACTGCCAGCAATTTTCTCTTTTTTCTACCATTTTTTCCATGACAGAAAGGCAGTTTACATTTGTCTGGAATTCCCTGAGCATGAGCACCCTGCTATTTCTGCAGTCTGAAACCTGGAGGTTTTAGACC
>JAUBOD010000770.1:1598922-1638543 GCA_032353885.1 Nothura maculosa | reverse complement strand
AGATGTCTGTAATCATACTGGCTCTTGGCAGACAGCTGGCTTACTTGAGATAGTCCTTTTGCTTACTGTGACTCATAGGCAATCCTGGTTTGAAGCAAGGATGGCTTAAGAGTGAAAGGTACATCTGCCTCTTTTTACTTCAAGTTCTTTTGCTCCAAGTTCATGCATATCTCACTCCAGAAGGTAGAAGCTAGTGTTTTGTTACACTGATAAGAAATCAGAATTTAATGGAAATAAATGTGAAAGAATGAATTCTTAGAAAAAAATAGAAAAATGAAGAAGTGCTAGAATACAGTGACCACATACAAGCCTTGAGAACACAAAGCAGGAAAGGTCCTTAAGGTGTCAGCGCTTTGCAGAAAGAACAGAATGTTGGCAGGAATCCCAGATGCCTGAAAACAAAATTAAAGGAATTACAAGGTACTGGTTAGATCTCAGCAAGAGCCTTGCATGCACTAATAGCCGTGTGAGAAAAGCTATAATTGCTCATGGTGGGATGAAAAGCTATCTAACCAATATGCTACTTGGCTCAGGACTTAAATTGTAAGTATAGAAGTTGAGCTTGTTCTTAGAGGTAGGAGCGGGGAGAAAGCCTTGGAATTTGTCAACTTAATTGAAGTTTTAAAGTAATCAGTGGGGAGTCTAATAAAATTCTTCCAAGCAAACTCTATTTGTAAGGGATGAGTAAGATGACAAGATACAAAACCACATACCATTCCCTCACCACTAGAAAAAGCAAAAGTGATATGGAAACCAATTAATATATATCAAAGTGCTACCTACATGCCATTAAATTCTGTTTTCTCCCTGAGTTTCCGAAACTTTGAGAGTGAGATACTAAGGCATGTTTTGAGAATCTGGGCTTCCATACTTCAGGTTCACAGCAATTTAGTGTCTGCAATCAGCTCTGTTTTCTGGAAACCAGTGTGTGGGCCTCCAGACACTCATTTCCACAAACGGCAGTGTGAGCATCTGTGCTAGGCTGAAGTCAGCTGGTGGATACTGCAGTAACACAGCTTTGGGTGAGGAAATTCAATGCAAACTAGTAGTAAACTCAGAAGCTGAATGAAAGTGGATGGTTAATTTGCCTAGAACTCAGAAGTACAGGGGTGATGATGCTCACAATAAGTGAGCCTGGGAATTAAAGCTAATCCACTAAAGCTGTAGTTCATGTGAAGTGTCGTCTTCACACTGAACTCTAATACCAAGCAGCAGTAACTATTCTTGGGATGTGTGTGTGTGTGTTTAAATCTTGTATATGGGGGCTGTTAGTACATGGAGACTCCCTCTAGATGCTGAAAGCAGCAATCCTGAGGATGAGCTCCTAGAGGTGCCAGCTCCAGCTTGGAGCTTCAATGCAAGACAGCTACAAGTGAGCTGCTAAAGCCTGCCAGTCATCACTGCACTGAATCCTCTAACGCTCCTCCTAGTAACGGACAAACAGGACTTTCAGTATTCCTATGAATGCTCATGTTAATAAAATAACACATTATTTTACATTTTATGATCTCTAGGCTACAAAAACATAAGCTTTTGACTGAAGAGACAAATACATTTTAGCAGGAATTAACTATAAACAGTGATAAACACTGCATCTATTTTTTCATCGCTCTACTTCCATACCTGCTCGCTAGTTCTCCTGTTTCTATAGTTCATCCATGAATAGGTAAAATAGTCATATTTACGCACAACGGTATAAAAATATTTTTCTCTTTTATTTTAAATCTACTCTGTTGTAAATTTTCTCAGGTTAAAGGAAAAGGCAGTGTTATGTCATAATCAATTACAGATACCTATAGCAATGAATAGCAGCACTTCCTAACTGTAATTTTTTTTTCTTCTCCTCCAGCATTCAGTTTTGGCCTTCACTGCCATTTTAAAAAGACAAGGTCTAGTATGAGCCTTCAAATATTTTAAAAAGGTACTTGGACATCTTAGTTTCCTTCATTAGTGCTTTTGTTCTGGAACTGCCTTGCAGTTTTATAGTTCTGATTAAAAAAAAAAGAAAAGCCCCTGAGGTAATGATAAGGTTCTCCCTGCTTCAAAAGCTAAGTTTTCTGCTTTTGATTTGGCCCTGTGCCCTGTTCTAATGGGCTATTGTCTTCCACAGAGACTATTTTGAAATATGGTGGCATGTACCTGACATTTACCCACTCTCCAAATCTGAAAAGTCAAAGGCGGTTCAGGAGCCAGTGCCAGGATTAAATTATCACAGCTGCCTTTGCACAGAACTGCTGGGTTTCCTACCATAGGATCGTGGTTTGTTTTTTTCTGCTAAACATTTGTCATAATCTTTTCAGCAGCTATTGCTTGTCATCTTAGTTTGAGGGGACACTTTTAGGCTAAAGTTTTTCGTACTGCTTAGCTCCCTCAGGCCAGTGAAGCTCTTTGATAGTTCCACCACCAGCAGAGGCAGGAGAACTTAGAACAGGTCTCGAAGAGGAGGTTATTTTTTCATTTCTTAGTGCTATGGAAGTGTCATCACTGGAGTTGCCTAGGCATTGTGCTGTGGGTATTTATTTGCATCTACAGTTTTAGCTGCAGAATAAGGAAGGCAGCCACTAAGTGCTTGAATTTGAGTTAATTGCACTGCTTGTACTGCCAGTTTTTTGCTTCCAAGTGACACGTCTCCAGCTGGCGACTAGATTTGGAAAGAAACAGGCTTATCCCAGGAAAATTGTCAATGTTTGTCTCCTTCCTCCTCCTGCAGTTAGGACGAAAGTGTTGATACCACCATAGTGATAAATAATTCATATATTCAAATACTTGAATATATAAAAGGATAGCTCTAAGGATCTGCTCACTTGATGGTTGTGGTCGAAACTTGAAAAACAAAAATCTGTAGATAATTAAGGGGGAGGCTAACAGCTTTGTCTTTAACACACTTGTGGCTGGAGACTTGAAGTTAATAGTTCAGGTAACAACTGCTAATTGACTTGAGATAGGTGAAGAAAGCCAGCGGTTGGCCTGAGGTGATATGACCAATGAGGCCAATACCAGTGGCTTATGCCAACTGTCTAAATTAAAAGCAATGAACAGTGAAAACAGAAGCCCTTTGAGGCAAAGATGGGGTAAAAAATACACTCACTGTAGTATGAAGTTACTGAAGCTTTCCTTGTAGATTATCTGTCCAATAATATATTATGAACATACAGTGTGCTACAAGTATACATTAAAGAACACTGCATTTTTTGTATGAAAAGAAATGTACATTCAAAGAAGAGTGGAAAGTAATTTTAACTATTCAGTAAAAAAAAGAGCACTTAGATATGAGAAAATATATGCATAAATGACCAAATTAATACCATTCATTTAAGCTTATTGAACACCTAGTAGACATCCAGACTCATTAAGAGTTATTTCTCTTTTCTGTTGATAAATTCTATAAATAGAAATTTACTTTTCAGAGTTTTGTTTTGAAAAATTGAGTTATCTTAAGAATAATTTTAACAAATGTCTTTTCACTATTTTATTTGTGAACTATTCACTATATTTAACTACTAGTCATGCTCCCTGCTGGTATTGTGAGTTATTATTCTATTTCTGGAGTGAATTCTACTTTTTTTAATAAGAGAAGAATGATTAATCTATGATAACTCCTAATTAGGAGTTCTCACCTTAAATGGATAATTGAATATTCAGAAAAAATAATGCAGTTAGCACATCAGGTGTTTGTCTCAACACTGCCAAAGTGCATAGTGTCAACAATAGATGTGATATGAAATTATATGGGTTTGCACGTACTGAAAAAGTCTATTAGTGTAGTCAGAGATTACCTTCTTAGTGTCTGGTTTAATCAAAGTTAACTTGAAACAAATACCATTAGAAGATAAAAGCCATCATTACAGGTGACCTTTGTGTAATTTCATTTTGCAATGACTTTTTCTTCCTTTAGTTCTAAGTATGCAATTAGTAATAAAAGAAATAAAGGGCTGGTTTAAAGTTGGTTTCCTGCCAGTAACCTTGGGGGTCAGAATCTAGGGCAAATTAGATAATGAAAAAAGCCAAGTCCTAAAAGCAGATCCATAGCAGAATGCAATTTAAGAGCTAATAAACGATGTTCATAAAGATATGAACAGGAACTGGATGTAATTGGGAAAAACAACAGTATTTCAAATAAAGGTACTAACTCAAATATAAACCTAGCAAATAAAGGTACTGACTCAAATGACAATGTAAACTCATACTCAGGAGAACAGTCCACTCTGTCTTCCATATTCTAACTTCAGATTTTCCAAATGCAGAATATTAGTTTGTGTATTTTTTCATACAATAAGGCAATGAGAAAAAAAATAGGGAAAACACTGAAATATTCACTACTTACTTTTTTTTTACTGGATATGTTGCTGTTGCGTATGTTTTGCAGGGCTTATGATGCAAGGAATAGGTGTTAGGAAAACGTTATGTTCCTTACTAAATGAAATTATTCTGACAAAAGGTGACGTATATACTGAAAGGTATTTATACGGTCATGATAAAGTAATGCGCATTTTAAAGTTTTTAGAAAGAATAAAACAGAACAACTCTGTTCTATGTGACTCTGTTCTATTTAACTGCCTAATTGGATATTTGTAACTTTAAAGCATGAACTCCAGGGTGCAAGTTCTATTTTTACCTGAGTTTCAGAGAACTTAAGGATGTGTCGTGTATGCAGCTCTAGGTCTTGGAAGAGATCAGTTTATTTGAGCTAAACTGGCTAATGCTGAGATGCTGAGATTTTCTTTTCTTTTTTTTTTTTTCTTTTCCCCTCTGTTAAGATTTCCTGATGTTCTCTGCTAAAGTTCTTTAATGCTTTTGATATCTGAGTCGGTTTTCTGTAGAATTGGCTTTGTGTCTGTGCTCTCCAATGCATTTTGCTTGCTAGGTATACAAATATCCTAATTCTCACTTACGTTATATACCTGTAAAAGACACAAGTATTAAGATCATAAATCAATCATTTCTCCTTCTTCTACCTTACAAGGAAAAATAATCTCTGACAGTACTTGTTTATAAATAATAGATTGAACTTTATTATCTTTTAATACCGTAAATAATTGATAGCACCTTTGGTGATCATCAAATAAGTGATAGCAGCTTTGGTGATAATCAGTGTTTAGTGTTTGGAAGTGTGTTACTTGAAATAAATGATAGTAATGCTCATATGTTTGACTGAAGTAGTGTAAGAGATAAATATACTTGATCAAGAAATATATTCAACTTGCACTGCAGATATTAAGTGAACTTCTGCCACTATTTTTAATGTGGAAATAGTTGTGGTCTTTCATTTTGTTTTGTTTTTTAATTTTCCCACTTCAGATAAACATGTGGCTAGATCAGATGACTTTAGATACTGATTTTTGGATTAATATTACTTGTGGCAGATATTATCTGACCAAAAGCGTACAATAATATTAACAGTCCAGAGCATAGCAATACGCTGCGTGCAGTGGAGGAGGATGCATTAAATAGTTCCTCCAGTGTATTTGCTGTCACCTAATGCAATGGTATCGTTAGGACTGTGGCTTTGTGATGATTAGAATATTATATGTGATTAAGTTTAGAAATTATCCTCATACTCTGAATCCGTTAAAGAAAGTAGAAATGTACTAAATTTCAAGTCAGTGTTTCTGCAATTCAGATAAACATTCTACAGGCTCCCACTGACTAGCAGTGTTTTTTTTCCTTGTCTAATTCTGTTTCTCCTGGGCCTCCTGCTCATTGACACTTTGGGATTACTTTGATCGTGCAAAGTATATTAGCCATTCCTGGTTGAAAAATTATATTTTTAAGTAGCTTGGATCTAAAAGAAAAATTCAAATCTTGTGTTTACCCTGCTTGGAGGATTCTGTCCATAAAATTGAGAAATTTTCGTGTTTGTCGAGCCTCTTCTATGACAAATAGACAATGGGCTATGCCTAGGATGAGAAAGGAGTAAGCAAAAACCGGTTATATGGCAAAGAATGTTGACCAAGGCTATGCCTTCCTGGCGTAGAAGCCAGAATACTTCTGTCTTATCCACTGTAACTCAGACTAGAATGAAGTCTATAGCTTTCCCAGCAACCATAATTTGACTTTACTGTGTAGATTCTCGTGATGTTTGAGGAGACCATATGGTCTTTTTCATGAGTTGTTTGAGCTTTGTGGCCCTAATCTGGCTGATGTTTGTGCAGTTAAATGTAAATCAGCTTTCCAAAGATAATTTCTGTAGTGTGATTCTATTAAGTGGTTGAATGTTACGTACAAAAACCTAGTACTTTGTTTGCAAAACTATATTACTATAGAACCTTTAGAACCTGCTTACTATAGCATACTCACTAGAATTGGAATAACGTTTGTTTACAAAATAATATAGCATCTGGCCCAGCAAATTATCTGTGGCATGCTGTTAGCTGGTGCCAGTCTGCCATTCTGCTCACCTTTATCAGCAGAGGAGGTAACAGTGGGAAGTATGAACTTTACTTCCAAAATTGTATGATGTAGCATACTAGAAGTCTAAAATTCAAGCAGCTCAACAGAGGTGTGTTTGATTATCTAAGCCCTAAATTAGCACTTAGATTCAGCTCAGAGGAAGTCATATCATCAGACTTCCACCAATTGATAAGATGGGCATTTTCTTTCAAGTACCTGCCCTGGTAAAAGTCAGCTCTTGTCCCTGGGCTTTATCTTTCTGTGAAAGACTTCGTAATGTGCATCATAACCTCAGAGTGAAGAACTTGTGCCTGGGCCTAAACCATCTCCCATTTCCTACTGTGGAAAAGGGACGAAGCTGTAGCGATAAAAACACTTCTGTACTACCCAAGTCATGAAAATTTCAATTTTGCCCTGTTTCTGTTCTCCCCTGTGTTGCTCATTGACACAATGCTCTCTAGAGCTCTGCGTTAGCCCTTGCCTTATTGTCCGAGCTGACTGCCACGCACCTTGGGAACTGGAAAAGCCACTGAACCTAATCAGCAATCACAGAGATGTATACCAAATATATGGAAAGCAATTACATTATAATAATGCAGTATAATGAATTAAGGTTATATCGACTACAATAAACTTGAATAATTTAATTCCATTGAAAAATGAGCTTCATACACATTGAAACATTCATTACAATAAATTACTTAGGCTATGTAATATTTTATTGTTCAGTATGAATACTAAAGGCTTCTATACCAGGCAGCTAGACAATGATTAGAACTGATGATTTTGCATATAATATTGAAATGGTGTTCCTAATTGCAGTACAGTTTGCTTTTTTTTTTTACTTTTTATTGCAGTGAAATTATAGAAAACAGTTTTCTATTGGTAATTATGAATTATAATACAGTGTCATATGCAAGACAGTTTTCCTGTAAGCTAACATTATTAACAAAAGTGAATTCTTTTTAGTGTTTTTCTTCAGCTTGTTTTTCTGTTTAAACTGAATTTAAAGAGTTAAACTATTTTTTAGAAATTTTGTACTTAGAGTCTTACTATCTTTTGGCCTCCTGCTTCCATCTGAAAAGTGAGAATGATAAAAACTGTTTCCTACAATTGAATGCAAGCTGCTTTGGACAGAATCTTTTCTATGCAAGGCAACGTTGAAGGTTAGCCAATGTACTCTAATAAAACATGAGATAAGCTTTCCTCAAGCTTCTTCAAATTTTAGATAGAAATAAGAAAGAAAGTGGCTTTCCAAATATCCTGGAAAGGATAAGACAAATCTTTATGACAGGACCTGTTGTAGCATAATGTTTAGTTCATGATAAAGATTTTTATTGAATTTTTTTTATATTCTGTTATCAAGAATTGATGGTGCTGTGTGGAAAAAAAATTAAAATTCTTTCATTAAACAAGTTCATCAGGACATTTTGTTCCTGAATTTCTCATTTGTTCTTAATTACTTTATAATAACAAATATAATGCTCTTTGTCATCCCAGGAGCAGATGAATGTTTAATTTTTATTCTGCTACATGTCAAGATAAAGGATTAAATAGCTATCCATAGGTTTAAACCTAGGTATGCAAATTGAACATGAGCATTTGTGTCACTTGTAAGATTTGCCAGATCTGGCTTAGTAGCCGCATTATCAAATAGCTGACATATAAATAAATGTGACTTCTGATATTGACTTACAGAAATCAACACAACAAGATACAGTCCTGCTCAAGATGTAATTCCTAATTTTGACGGTGACAGGTATGCAGTGTAGATTAGCATAATTTGTCTTGGGCTGTGCTCCGATATATATCCCAATAAACATGAGAGTGAGAACAACTGATGGCTCTACAGCGTTCAGAGAATTTTGGAAACTCTTACAGTGCCTGAAAGGAATTTTACTTTCAGATATGATCTGTTTAAATTATAATAAAAATCAGAAAAACAAATAGAAAGGTTCATCTATCTGCCTAAGCACTTAATCACTCTATATTTCTAGTTTAACAATGTGCTCATCAATCTCCATTTTAAGTACGAGAGAGATTTCTAATTTCTCTTATTCGGGACCTTTTATAATAAGATGCAAATACATTATGTTGCAATAACTTTTTCAAGTATTATCTACCCATTTCTCCTATCTGCCAAGGGCCTGTGGATAATGAGAAAACTTGTGTTGATGAGACAACTCTGAGGCTAAGGCTAGAAGCTAATCTGTGGTTCTGGATCACAAAGCTCTGAAAGACCTCAGGAAGCCAAACCGCCAGGAGGCAAGTGCCCCTGGCACTAGGTCATACAGAGTTAAGACTAGTCTGTGTCATATTTGTATGGTCTCTAGGTAATAAAGACAAGTTTATTCTTTTCCATTGAGAACTTACGTGAAAGTTTAAAAAAGGGCATTTTTAACTTTACATTTTTATTAACTGACCAGTCTCCTAATTCTTGTACAACCGACTCCTAACAAACCTTGTTTTTGTTTTGCTTTTGCAAAACAAAAGCATGCATGATTATGCAATAAGGAAGGAGAAACTCTGAGCTTTTTCATAGCTGAAGCTGACCAGGCACTTTTGAGAGTAACAATTATTTTAATGGCCGAGTTAACCAATATGACATTGTTGTGAACGAGTAAATATTTTTATGCATCATCAAGTTGTCATTTTGACAAAGATTTTTTTTGACCTGAGACACATAAATGTCACATTAAGAAAATATATGAAATGCCTATTGTACATTTTACATAACTCAGTACGATCAATTTTTTTCTTAGGAAGTCACCTAGTAGACTTACGGCTTGCAAGAACACTGCAAGCTTTAAATTCGCACAATGCATATGCATGCATGTACAAAAAAAGAAAAAGAGAACTCTAAAATGGGAGAAAAATTTCTACTTTACAGGTTAGAGATTTGAGGACCTGCAGTTCTCGGTGGATGATTTGGTTATCTCTGCCATCCTGTAAGACATTTTCATTTCACCAACAATAATATTCACATTTTCTCTGCTAGATAGGTTATTATTACAAGAAACTCTACTGACGTTTATGATGGAAATGTATAGTAGTAAGAGTAAAAAATTGTACATAAGTACCTTACTTGGTGGAAGAATTTGGTATAGACTATATACATATATGTATGTGTGTGTATATTTAGTTAAAAGCAAGATAAAGAGCACATCTGTTACAGAGGCAAGGTTTTCAAGAAAAAGAGCTGAGCCCGAGATCTGTACTGTATCCTGAATAGTGGTATGTTCTACCACTTTTGCGAGTTTGCGAGCTACAGCTTCAACAAAGAACATAGTTAGGGATCTTGATTTTTTTGTCTTAATCACCTTAAGTTTCTGTGCCCTTTTGGACTCTTTCAAAATTTAAGGTATCACAGAATAGGATTCTGACTTTATGAGATTTCATCCATATTTTATGGGAATTTTATTTAGGAAATAAAGAGAATAACTTATAGAAATTCTGATATTTTCCATTCACAGAATAGAAAGTTTCAAATATCCTTAAATATTGGAGAGCACAGTTTTACTATTACTTAGTTTGGGGAATGTACTCATTTCTTCGAATACATGCTGGCAGTGCTGCCTAACCAAAAGGTCATGTATAAGGGGCAGTTCTGGTGCCCTCACTAGGGTCGGGCATCGCATTTCCATGCATGATGGCAGCGGGATCCTGGCACAGTCCTCAGCTGTGGCTGAAATAGCACATGCCCCCTTTTTGAAAGCAGCAGCTGTTCCAGAAAGGGAACCAACCTGATATTTGTGAGGTAAGGTGCTTGCATTTTAATTTTAGCTGACTAGGCCTGTGTAAAGGTTACCTAAAGGTCTTGCATAACGGGTATTACGTTATACGATGGTGACATACTTATGCAAATATAACTTTAAGCTCAATGAAGACTCAATTTCAGTGTATTATAGAAGACATATAAATGGTAATAAAGGGGACATACTGTGCTTGGTTATTCTGCAATAGGTCTTGTAGTTTTCACACACAAATAATGAAGACACCTAGAAAAGGCAATTTCATACTGAAAATAGGTTTGCTAAAACAAGATTTCCTCAAGCACGATAAAGTTAAATAAAATCTGAATGCAATTTGATTAACACTGGTCACATGGGGGTAGGGGAGAACTTGAAAGAAGTGCTAAGCGCAGGAACACTGAGACAATTCCAGTAAATTAACAGCCTGGCTAATTCACTGAGAAATCATCTCTGGGGTAATTCTTGAAAGCAAAATGTTGACAGCCTATTATTGAAATCTCCATAGGTTGCTAATGTTGAGTTGAGGGATTTTATGTTGAACTGAATGAGTCCCTAAGGTCAGGAGAAAGGAAGAATGCTGGCTATCCTGCTGTAGTTTTTCTCAGAGAAATATTCTTTGCAATTCTAAACATATAAGAAGGGAGCCATCTGGTAAAAGAGTTTCATTTATAAAATGTTCTGTTAACATCAACCTGCAATTTAAAGGTTTAAGCAACAGGATGCTAGACATCTGCAAGGATAATCAATTAAAACTTAAATCTGAATCTGACCCTGAGAGTTTTTTTTTTTTTTTTAGTGTATAAATATATATCTATATCTGTGAGATATCTACCTGATAACAAATGCTGGGGTTGTGCAAAAAGGACTTCAGTGCAAAGGCAAGATGTGTGAAATTCAGATTTATTTTTAATGAAGCTAATTCACTTTCGTAATGTTACTACTTGTATTAGGGAAGCACTTAGCAGCCAGACAACCCATGTGAAGTGTTCTATTTTTTTATATTGCAATTCTAATATCTATGATTGCCTTTCTTTTTCCAGTTTCCCGTTCATCTGTTTGTTCATGTTGTAGCTATATATCTTTTGGATTGCAACCCTGACAGCAAACCACAATGTAGGAACCTAGGAATGACTCCTTAATTGAAGTCCATTTGATTGCCCTGCTGCCAGAGCTAGTCAAGATTCTCATTTTCAGCTACACAGAAAGAGTTTGTAGCTAAGACCATTATCCTTGGAGTAATCTTGATTTTTCTCAGCTATGGAAATGTGAATGTTTTTGATGTGTGCAGATTTAGTACTAAAAGTGCTTTACAGTGGCACAGTTTTATTAAAGCAAAATTTATTAAGAATGTATGATACTCATGTTATATCTGTCAGCAATTTGGTTGCAAACTTGCAAATCTCATCTATATTTACAGCTCAAGCAGGAAAATAATTTACCTGAGAAATGGAAGTTAACTTAAATGTGATAGAATACTGATATCAAGTCATAAAAATTCAGTCTGTCTGGGAAAGAATTCTTTTGAGTCTGAGTAAAACCTAAACTGCAGTATCCTAACTGAATTTCTTGAAAAAATCTCTAATTTCATTAAATATTCTGACATTACATATTCTGATGTATTGAGATATTATTCTGACATATTTGTGGCTTAGATTAGCACCAGTGATCACATTCTGTTCCTTGGAACTCTATAAGTAGCCTGTGTGCTGCATATCCCCTTCTCATGTTACACTGAACAAAAAAAGACCTTTGTCTGTGATGTATTCTGACCCTAGAGTGCTGGAATTTTCATGTGCCCTATGTAAAATGTAACCTGAGGAAATATGATATGGAAATGTAATACCCTGAGCAAATAATTTTTGTGGAGGAGTGAGTATTATATTGGAGAGTTAAATAACCACATGTTGATTTCTCTGAATTTAATAACTTTATATTGAGAAAAAAGATATCTCACAAATAATTTTTCCTAATATCTCAACATTGGTTTTAGAGGTTTTTTGCAAGCAAATGACATTGGTGAAGATTCCAAGTATAGTGATATTCAGAAAAAAAAGTTTCAAAAATAATATATTTTCCATAAATAATGCTGTTTTATCAGTAGTGAAATCAATTCTGTAATATTAATCTTTAACAACCACTTATACCCACATTTCTCTGGACTTTAGATCTACTCGGGAAAAATAATGATTAAAGAACAGTTACTAATGGTAACCCTGAGCAGATCCAGATAGGTCTCTGTTGCCCTAGTTGCCCATTTTTTTCATAGCTACCAAATGTCTTAAGAGCTCAGGAAGACACTCTTGTTTTAAAAATAAATAAATAAATAAAGGACAGTCAAGACAGTCAATTAGAATGAAGTGCCATGTAATTAAATAACATCCAGCACTGAAGATGAAATAGAATTCCTTGTGTACTTAAGCTAGAGGTTGATCAGGTTTAAGAGATTCTAGAAAACACATTAAGATTTATTGTGTGTTTTTTTTTCTTCTGAGTTTTTGAACCTACTGAAAAGTAATCTCCCCAAAAGATCAATACTTCCTCTCAGACGGCTGATTGAGTTAATCTTCTAAATATAAACAGAAGGAAATAAAAATCACAGAGCTAGCAAATCCAGCTAAGCCATAAATGAACCACCATGTCCATTGAGATGCATTGACTTTCCATTCATTTGCATTTGTGGATAAGTACACATTGCAAACAGAAAATTGTTAAACAGATGTGACTGTGGCTGTGCACCACACAATGCATACAACTGTACTACTGTAGAATTTTTGCACGCTCCATTCTAGGGATTTCATCTTTCAGTATTCTTACCATGAAGCAAAATTGTGTTAGATGTTATTTGAATAAACTTGCATCTTACAAGATAAATCCTATTAGCAAGTCATACACAAACTCTCTTCAAAAAAAAGCTTTGACTTGCGTAGACATAATAGTAATCAAGAACTTAACCTGGATGCTTTCTTGTAAGTTTCAAAAAAGAAAAAAAGAAAAGGAAAAGTTGAAGTGTGTTAATCTAGTTATGTATCCTATTGGCAATTCTTTCTGTAGCAGAGTAGCAAATTCTCTGTATTGGAACTCCTTCATAAGATTGTCTACCCACACCTCTCTAGGTAAACCTGATTATCCAGCTATTCTGAAAACAGGTCTGAGCCTCAGCTTTTGACCACACGTGGGTGTTTGTACTGTCTCTACCCACTGTCACACATGTAATTAGCAGACCAACTGTCTGCTTGTCTTCTCAGGTCACGGCTCTGAGTCCTTCTCCACCATACACAGTGGCCAGAGCTTTATCTCCTGACCTGACACAGCTGACATGCAGCCTTCCCAGCTCTAGCATCAGCCCTGTGTCTTTTTAATAACAGTTGGTTACCTTAGCTGAATGGGCAGTTAGGAAAAATTGCAGCCCATGAGCTAGCTCCTGAAATGATTACTAATAGCTATACTTAATATCCTATGCAGCTAAATAAATTGGCTATTTACATTTCAGAGAATTCACAGAAATACATTTCACATTTCTTCAACTAATGTCAGAAATTCAGAATTAGGTCTTTTTAACCACTTGCTCACCTGGCTGTCTGTTTAGCAAAGCAGTTAAGTGGAGGTGCAATGTTGAAATTGGTGGCCTTTCTGCAAGTTAATCTCGTTGCCTTCTGCTATCTGCTGAATAAGGCCATACTGAACCTAGTCTGAAGTGAAAGACTAGAGCAGACGGAGGAGGAGAAAGTACACACTTGAACTGACCAACAGACATAAATTAAATTATTACTTCCTCCAAAAGGAAATTAACCAAAATTAACATTAAAAATAATAAAAATATCTAATAATACTGCTAATGTGCAACTAACAACATATGTCCCTATATCTTGCATTACAGCCCTTTATATCTAACTTGGTAGGTTCTCATATACTGTGTGAAATTCACTGCAGGATTATTTGCATGGATTGCAGTTGGATATTTTTACTCTGATTGTGGGAATAATGTTTGAGAATTTATTGGCTTAAGAATACACAGAATATTTTTTTAAAATGCTACAATTATATGGAAGAAATCTTTGAAGATAACTGTCAGAGAACGTTCGGAGGATCAAATCTCTCTCAGCTCTAGTTCCCACTGAAACGTCTGAGCTTGAATAACAAAATAAAACAGAATGAGAAAATACCTCATTTCCTTAAAATATAAATATGATTGTATACCATGTAGTGTTTGAAATCATTTGGATGTGTATCATATGAAATTATAAAAGCTTTTTCGGTATATGTTTGCTAGAAGTGGAATTAATACTGATTTCAGTAAACTGCTATTGACTAATTGTAACATTTTTCAAATGCGAAAGGCTGCACAACTTTCAAATAGGTGTCAACATAATGCTTGTCTAACCACACACTGGATTTCCTCCTACTGAAAGTACTGCCGATCAGTACTGGAATGGGGATGTTAATTAGATGAGAATAGTTACTCATCTTTATTTATTACTGTTGCAAGTGTTTTATCTTTAGATAAGGAATTATAGGGTTTTTCCTCAATTCTAAATAATGAGTAGTAATGAAGAGAGGCACCAATGAAGGTCAAATAGAAGGCCATTAAAAACCATTTTGCAGTAACTGCTTAACACCTGAGAAGAACTGTATGAGTATCTTACAGGATTTCTGTACCATTTTGCCATAAAATGTAATAATGAGGAACAAATGGGAGCCTTATTTTCTATTAAGTATACCTTACTGTTTGTTTTCATTTTCTACTCTGCAGTAAAGGGCTGGAGACATATTAATAATACACAGTTTAAATGAGTCAATCAAATATGAATATTAATCCATTAAAATTTCTTCCAGGTAAAGTAAATAAGCACAAGATTTCCTTATCCTAGTCTCACTATGAGATAATTCTCCCTTTGGAATCAAATAAGTAATGAAATGGGGTAAATATCTAGCACTGAATTTGGAGAAAATGAGTAGACCAAAATTAGTTGACTATATGTAGACTTAAGTAGCCCTTTGCTGCGGAATACACAGTGATTTTGATGTCTTTCTATGACATTGTGCTCCAAAAGTTGAGCTGAGCAATTTAATTTTCTTCTAGTTTATTTGGTTTAGTTGTGCTGATTAAGATCTTTTATTTTCAACAGACAGACTTATTCTAACTGAACAGAAGGACTCTTGTGAGTCCGAGATCTAAAAGAGTTTATAGTTTTCATTACTTTTGCCCCAGTGGCAAAGTGTCTCTTGGATAGCTCAAAATTCATAGTATGTTTTCCTGAACCAGTCCTCAGGTCACAGCAAAAAAGGTCTGACCCACATTTTTTCCCTGTAATGAAATGGTGAAGTGGTCTTTTTTGTTGAAATTATCATCACAGAGAAGAATAAAATAACATTCTTGAGGCAGCTTGCTTTAAATTCCGAAAGCTTTTCTCTCTGTCCTTTATTATCATTTTCTGCATTTTAAAGGCCAAAGTCTCATCTACGAATGGTTAAGCAAGAAAGCGAACTTTCATCACAGCACAAATAGTCAAGATCACCCTTTTTTTTCTTTACAGGAGATAAAGACTATTATTCAAAGTTGTGGATGACCATTTCCAATCATGATTCATTCTTCAATCCCTGAGATTATATTCAGTTTCTTCAGAAATCCTGCTTCAGCCCTACTGAGCCCCTGTCCTGCTTCAGTTCAATTTCTGGAGTCTTATTTTGAATTTCTGTAAGTAGCCCAAATGCTGTCAGATCTTTCAGAATATTCACAGTATATTTTTTTTATGTCTGAATATGAATTTGAAAAATCCATTAAAAATTTATCTGCCTATATAGATTATGCAGATTAATTAGCTACTTTTCCCTAGGAGGAATGCTTGAGTTTCTAACTTGAGTTTCTGCTTTTGGACTTCAGCCTATTGCAAGTGCTTGTGTGATGATGCAATTATTTGTGTAATTGATATGCTAATGTATTAGCATTTTGTGCTCCTCAATCTCCCCAGATTGTGTGAGTTTAATAAAATTCACAAGGTACCTAAATTACAAAAAATGGTAGTTCTAAAAATTTTTAAATGAAGGAGAACAGCCTTGTTTTATTGAATTTCCTAATAAATGGTCCTTACTGGATAAAGTTGGCCTGTGCAAGTTTTGTTGCTTGCCAGTATGTACTGAGCATAAACTAGGGAATAGGAAGAGCTGAACTTTGTATGCAGAATAAGTCACTTGAGCTTGTGTTACTCCATCAGAGTTCACAAAGTACACTGCAAAACTGCAGCTGAGGCTCCTCTCGGTGCAAGGTTCAGATCTGTGATATTAAACTCTGCTTAAATAAAGAAGTCTGATGTGAATCCATAACAGTGTCATCCTACATGCACTTCAGCTAGAGACTGACAGTTCACACTCAAGGGAATTAAAATTTAGTGAGTTCTCTGAGTTTGAGGTAATCTAAGTGTCAAGGTCTGTTAGGTAAATAGTGGTCTGGAGGAATGTAGATAGGAGACAGGAGTGAAAATGGGGAAAAGTTGGGAGGGGAAACTGCAGAAAGAATCCAATACGCAAGTAGCTGATTAAAGAAAGGACTGGATAAGTGACTGAGGGTGTCAGTAGAAACTACAGAGACTGAATGTACAATTGCAAATGGCATAGTTTTGTTACATTGATCTACTTTTTTCTTGATATTTCTCTTCGTGGAAAGAAGATACATTTTGTTCCTCTGTATTGGTAGGAATGAAATGTAAACTGGGGGAATGAAGGGGTGCCTGACCAATATAACTTTAAAAAAATATCGTAGAAAGGTTTTTTTTTAAAAGATTGTTTGTTTATTTGTTTTTGTACTGCCAAATTACTGACTAGGAAAGGGAAGTGGCTTGATTACAGGGAACAAATATGATGCCACTCTTGAACAGGGAACTTACCCTTCTGTGTAAAGACAACACATAGATGTCTAATCTGATGCCAGGAAGATGCACAGCATTTTCATGTGGGTCAAAAAAACAAATGAAATTTGAGTTCAGTAGGGTGGTATTTCAGACCTACATTTTTCAACTAGCAAGATATGTGCACTTCTTGAACAAATATGTGGGGAAATTTAAAAAACAAAAACAAGATACTTGGGGTAGTTCTGTAATTAGGTCACTGCAAAAGATGGATGTTCTTCCTGTCTGCACATAATTCTAGGAGGAGATTAGATACTGTTTTATGGAGTGTGTTGCTGTCAGAAACACCGCCCTTTATGCAGCACTGCCAGAAGTGCTAACTGACTGCAAGTATTCCCCCAGGATGGAGTGCTGACTTCTGTTCCGTGTACCGCAGGGAGAGCCGTTGAAAAGGCTTACAGACATGACCACCTGCTGGAACTCTATTTGAAACTCTGGAAGTGTCACCTGCTTTCAGTCAAGTCCTCCTTTGATAAAGATGAACAAAATCCATGGCATAAACAACAAGGTGCTGTCAGACTATTCTGACTGCAGCACATTAGCTTTTGCATTTCTATTGGAACCATGGATTTGTTTCCCCAAGGAAATTGTATATCCAAAATGTCTTTCATGGATCTTTGCACAGAAGATGAAGTCGTATTATATGCAACTTTGTCGGTTGTTTTCACAGCAATTATTTCCAACAGAAAGCATTTGGAGAGCCTGCTAAATACAACTTTTAATCCTTTGGGATATAATTTGTTTAGAAACAAAACATTCCCTTGAAGATAAATAGCAAGAGGCATTGATTCTACTAACTGGAAAAACAGTTCCAAATTAATTGAAATGGTTTCCTAAAACCACTGTAACGGTTCTACCAATTAAAAATGTCCTGATTGGAAAGTTTGGGGCTGAAGAATTGCAGTTACAGTACTCTGAAAACTTATTAAATTAACTTTTAATTAAGTTATTTGCTATAAAACTACTTTTTATCAAAGATAAATGCAACATTACTTCAAAGTGTTCATGCCGAACATGGAAATCATTAACATTTAAATAAAGCTCTGCAATATGCTTTGACAGAAAATGGAATGCTCTCAGACGTGGGGGGCCTTCTGCTTGCAGCTGCAGACTCGGAAATCCTGACTTTGGAGTTATTTACTGAATCACAGGATGTTCTTAGGTAGCAGTGCAAACACCAGTGCAAAAATGGATCTTGCAGTTAGGCGTTGAACATTGAACACCTTGCTGGATGCAAATGCAGTAGGATTTTATTCTAGGATTACAGACTAATTTCAAGACTTCAAAAACAGGGCAAGGTACCTTAGAATGACTTCAAATCCTAATGACATGTACATTGGTGAAGACTATAAGCCTAGCTTTGATGAGGACATCTCTGTGGCATAATTCTTTGTGAGTATGGGCTACAACTCTTAAACTTAATGTAGTTTCATACTCCTGTAACAGGCTGGATAGAGCCATATTTTAATTGTCCTTTTTTTTTTTTTTTAAAGTCATTTATGTAACTGTAAGACTGTCTTCTCAAAATGGGATATAAAGATGATGATCATGCACAAGTAATATGCAGTTCAGGGTATAATCCATCTTCACAAATAGGAAAGTGAGGAGAAGCAATGTGTTAATTTACATTATTTCACCTTAGAAATTGGTCTTGAAGTTTTATGGATTGTAATTAAACATTCCAACCTGAATTTCTTATAATGGTATCAGGTTCCTTCTTTCACTTCACTTTCTAATTTTTCTGAAAAAATTGTAAAAAGTAGAGTGAATTATTCTGAGTAAACCTACAGTGATTTTCTTAATGTGAACATTGTTTTAAATAAAACTTCTTTTTTTATGTATAACATTTAGAGGTTAGAGTTCTTTTGGAGTGCATAATTTTCTGCTGAAGTGGAAAAAAAAACATTTATAGAGTAGAGAAATAATGTGAAGAGATGCAGAAGTAGGTGATGTAGATAGGAGTGTTTCACTTCTCGCAAGTCATATAGCAAGCAGATCTCTGATTGAAATAGAATGCCAGGTGAGGCCCTTCAAAATAAGTGATAACAGACCTCAGAACTCAAATAACTTTAAGATAAAATCATGGCTTGACAGAACTCTATACCTATGTGCAGCTTTGCATTTGCAGGTCTCAGCTGGAGCCTGCAGAGAGAAAAGTGCCAGCATGAATAGATTAAAAACAGTTTTCCTCGTATTTTTGAACTGCTAGGAATTTGGAGGAACTATAAATCTTATGAGACTGAGTGGTCTCCGGAAGTATGGGCAATTCAGATAAGCTTTGAATAAGCATCAAACATTTTGCTACTCACTGCTTATCTCTGGTTTGAAACTCTGAAATTTTATTGCTTATCTGTCACAACAAAAAGAGAAAGTAGGCAAGGTGATATAGTGATCAAAAAGTCACACATCCATCAATAATATAGCAGTTTATCCCTACTCTTGGATGTTTCTTGGTATCTGCACCTTGGAATGAACAATTCAAAATACAAAGAAGTTTGGTCTGTATTACTTTAGCAAAAATTACTGAAAAATATCATTTCGTTTTTTCTATAAATCTTAGTAAGAGAAAAAGGTACAATTTCACTTATCTGGAGGTGGAGTCCACTCCATTTTCTCTTATTTTTGTTTTTTCTTTGTCTTCAAGATTATAAAACATACTCATTATACTTATCTGAGTATGTACAATTGCTTGGTCCCAATCTGAGCTTTCTTCCTGGCCGCTCTGCTCTAACAATCTGTCGTTAGGGAATCTGGCTCTGAGTTAATATTTTCTCAAAAGCAAGTGATGTAATATTCAATTGTGAGGTAAGCTGCAGTGATCATATTGTCATGATACTTTTAAATTTGGCTGTATTCTTATTAAACTAAATTATGATCCATCTTCCCTTTTTTTGGCCTGTCTTTCAACTGTAGGTAATGTTATAAAGAATTCAGTGTCTGCAGTTAGAGAAATCCTATATCACAATCTGTTCAGAATTGCTCGTCAGCTTTAAAAAAAAAAATAAAATAAAAGGGAACATAATATAACATAAACAGTTCAATGAAGTTGAGGTAGAATTCTGAAGAGGGATTGTTTGTTAAAAGAAAAGGTTTCCTCAATGACATACCAGCTGTTTGACCTCAGGTTGTTTATTTGTACTGCTTGTCTATGAGTCTGCTTACTGATGAAACTATTTTCTCTACAAGAGTTTGAAGGATGATAATTATGGACTTTAACTGAAGGTTCAATAATTTGTGTACTTTTCTCCAGGGTTTGCTAGTTTGTAGTTATTTTAAACCTTACTTCCATGGCTTCTTCATATATATATGCTATAGAATCACAATTTTAAATGGTTAACTAGAGAGATCTGTATTCAAAGGTCATTGGAAATTATATTAGAACAAATTCTTCTGTTTTCTGAGGTCCTCCTACATTTATCTACTGTCAGATTTAGACATATGTCTGCTGCAAAGTGAATATACGACACATTTTCCTTTCTTTCATGTGATCTACCTGCAGCAGTTCTAATTTCTATGTCAATTCTGTTTCTTTCTTTTTAGGTAGTTGTACTGTCGGTACAGCTCTGGAGCTGCACTCTTTCACATCTTGCCTCACCTTTTATGTATCTGCTTGAACTATGTTGAAATTCAGGTCAACAATCAAGACTATTAGGGAGTCACAAAGGTAGGAAATCCCGGTCAGCAAAACTTCCTAATCATCACTCATTCTGGAGAATATGGCCTCATCTCTGATTGCCTTAGATTTTTATAATTTTTCAGCTACTATACATTTTTAATATTATAAGGACTCGAGTCAGTTTTCTTCTGAGAAGGTGATGAAACAAGGATCCAAGGGAGAGTTTAGTTATAATGCACAAACCTTAAGTCTTACTCTAATTTTCCAGACGTTTCCAGATATATTTGATAGAATTTTTCTTTTTTTTTATTATATGGAGATTGATTACATGTATTTCACTAATTCTAAATACAATCTATTTATCTTTGAATGCAGGCACAAATACGGAATACACATAAATATGTAAATGAAGATAGCAGTTTTAACAGCTGTTTTGCTGAATATGACTGAGTTGTTTTCCTTTATATCAATAAGCATACTACAAAAAATTCAGTCTTTTACTCTTTCGCATTTCATGTGGGAGAAGAATTTAATTTAAATCTAAAAACAATATTTTTCATTCTGGACAGTGGCAATATTCCAATTGCAATAATATTTTAAATAATACTTTTATTGCCTGGATATGCAGATGTTGTTTACATTTATCACTTCTCACTGCATTGGCATGTTTTGAACTAAGGTTCTGCTGAATAACACTCATGATTCTGAGACTTTTTTTTCTGGTGTTACTTCTCACTAGAGGCTATTTTGTCATATATATTAGGCTTTACATTTACCCATGATGAAAGATGTTGCACTTCTTTCTTATGCCACATCTATCACATAAATAGAATTGTTTTTTATTATGGTTATTTCAGTACATTATTTATCTATATATAAATCTTTATGTATCTGCAGATATGATCATTAACTACTTAATTTTCTTCCAGTGAGAAACATTGATTTAATGAGTTAGATCAGTGTCAGAGTATTAATTTGTCAAGTCTTAGCTTTAGCGAAGCATTTCAAGGGGACAAAAGTAGCACCAAGCCTTCAGGAACCTTAAGGAATCATGAGTCCCTAAAGCAAAAATATTTTACCTTAGGTTTTCTACAGGTTTTCAAATATCATGACAAAGACACTGCTGTTTACATGTGTAACAATGTTATTGATAAGGAGCATCATTGAGAAAAGTCTTCTAGCGTAACATGAAAGAAGGGGTATCAAAGCCTATGAAGCTACTACTGCACATTTATTTCATAACTGGATCCCCTTTAGTTGAAATAGTTTATAAACAGTGTTTCTTTTCTCCTCTCCATGGTTACTTGTTCCTCTCTACAAAGTTAGCAAAAGCTGCTCAGACATAGTAGAACACTTAAATTGAACAGCATTTTTAAAAAGGGGCTAATAAATCACAAAGAAACCTAATAAATAATAGATATTATTAATAATAAATGTCTTAATTGACGTAACACTATTTATAAAGTATTTTGATAGTTCAATGTTAGTGACTCCTACAATAAATTACAATAAAATATTAAGCAGAACTGTATATTTATTAGAATTATATATTCTTGTTATTTATACCTATTGAACTCATTTCGTCTTATTCCTAATTTTTCAAGAAAATGTGATTATAAACACTGCATATTTATATACTTAAATATTTATTATTTCGTACTTAAAAGGTAATTAAGCTTGAAGAAAACCTCCTCTAGATAGCAAGAAAGCAATATTAGCAAGTGGTTAATGGAATATAAAGTATTCAACACATGGCTACATACTAAGATCTAAAGGATCATTATAATTATTAAGGCTGACCTATATAATTTACATGACACAATTTCATCTTAGCCCTATTACTTGTTTGGTAAGAGAGTTTACATTAGACGTGAAGTCTTCACTGGAGAAGTTAAAATGCTAATAACCTATTTCAGCTGTGGTACCTGTACTTCTTTTACCTGTGATTTTATCAGGGTATTGTTCAGAGTTTGTTTTTCCTTTGCAAGTGACTTCTTATTTGAATTCAGATGGTTTCACCTACTTTTTTTTTCTTTTTTTTTTTTGATAGATTAAATACATTTTACTGAGCCTCTACTTTTACTACAGCTCCAGGAGTCCCCACTAACTTTGCAGCTGTGGTTGGTTTAATTCCTGAGATATGAATCTCTACTCTCTTAAGAGTAATTTTAATTGTAAACTATCTGTAAAATATCAAGTTCTCCAAGTTGTATGTGACATTACTAGGCCACTTTGAGCAGAGTCAGCTGCAGTAGCCCTGTGGGTGTTCACCTCAAAAATCTCACCTGACTCAGTGTGTAGAAAGTTTAAGCAAATAATGGTAACTGGACATTACAAAGTGTGACTCCATTTCAGAAAATGACAATGAACTAGGCCCTAGGCTGTAACCCAGAGGTTTCTCTCTGTATTCATGAAGAATGGGAAAGAAAAAAGAGCTGACTGGAGAATCAGAAAGCATTAGCAGAAATGCTATGGAGAATTAAGCAGAAAAAGGAAATGTTTGCTAAATCACATTTATCTTTCCTGAAAGATAGTACACATGGTTTGGGAGACAGTTCTACTCCCTATTTTGTTCCTGTGTGTGCTTAAAAGACTGTCAGACTCCAAGGTTTGTTCTTAATAATGACTTTTACTCACTTGTATAGCACTGGAAGTTCTGCAATCCTCTAGCATTAATAATGTGGAAACGAACCCCCTCCTGTTTCAAATACTGGCCACCTCCTAGCTGTGATGTTGTTCTATTAGCAGTTAATTTTTTAATTGTTCTATACCTACGATGTTTTTGATTAGCAAACCTCAACACTTTCCAATAGAGAACTGTCAATACCACTCACACATATGTTGTACTTTTCTTAGCTATTCTTATTCAGTGCAAGTCTTTAGGAAGTAATTTGAAGAAATTAGCAAATACGTAGTGATAGGCTGGGATGAGCTGATTGTCACTCTTGTCTCCACTGTATAGCAGTTTCAAGAAAGCTGTTGAATTTTGAGGGATGGGATGCTTGCTTTGTCTCCGAAACAAAGCATTTTAACCTGAGAACACAAAATTATTTTAATGAACACCCTAAACCTGTCATATAAAACTATCTAGAATTTGATGATTCCATGTATTCTTTTCTTTTCCTAGAAAAAGAGATATCCATTTACATCTGTTCTTTCTTCTGTAAATTTTGAGCTGCCATTTCTTTTTTGTCTTTCATGATGTATATTATAAAATTGCTCACTAAAAACATTCCAGAAATATTTGTGTAATAAAATTTCTAACTAGTACAGTCAGATAATATTGTCAGGAATGTGGGAAATATGATTTTTTGTTCATTTTTTTTGCCCCCTCATATCTGTCATTCTAAAGTGCAGTGAGTTGTTGACCTTTACTACTTCTAAAGACAAATCCTATTTTATTGTGTACATTGTACCTTGGTATCTTGTTGACTATAGTGTATTATGAATCTTACTGGATAGCAGTCTGGCTTCCTACCAAGATCAAGCTATACCTTACCACAGTTAATTGAAATGTCTGACTGCTTTGGAATAGAGGAGATGTCTCTTGACAGATGTCCTGACAAAGCAATAATGAAAAGGTCATACCACATTTCATGCAGTATTTCTTTTGTTTTTGTAGTGGCTGTATACCAAAAACTAGATTCAATTACATCTAATTAGAAACTGTAAGTTCTTAAATAGACGTTAAGAAGCTATTAAACACTTGCATCAAAATTATGTTATGTTTCAAAATTCTAAGTGCATTGAATGGTATCTCATCAACATTATTATTCAGATGGAATCTTCAAACTTTTTACCTTTTCTAAAGATCAAGGTCACAGTACTCAGCAGTTCCTCTTTTATGGGGCCTTGGTGCCATTTTCAACTATTATTGCTTCAAGAATTGTTTTTGATGATTGAATACTGAAACAAAAGCATTTCAGAGTCATTCTGAGCATGTCTTGTCTGACAAAATTATCAGTATATGGAGTAAAAAATACCCAAAATTTAGTGATAATCATGAAAATGCTTGCTTATCTATTTTTATCTCCTTTTTTATCCCCTGTCTTTGATAAACCATAAATGATAGAGATTAAGTCTAAAAATATTGTATGACATTTGAGTATGCATACCTGTCACTCATGTTTCCTTTATTATAATGTTCTGATTCTAAAAAGTACAGTAAAAATAAGGGAAAATGGTAAGAATTTTTTTTTATGCTGATATACCAGAGTCATTTGGCTGGACAGTGGAACAGTGTCATCCTATGGCTTAAATGTATGTATTTTTAAATTAGTTTTGTAAGCATTTTATTTTGCTCAATGTTACATTTTTTCCACATGAGAAATACCAACAGTAAATTTTGCTTCAAACTTTTAAAATGTTTGATTTAGAAAATGTTGCCCTAAATCAAGCAGGAATTAGAAGAAACTAATATTGCTTCCATAACATTTTCTTTTAAATGGGAAACATGAATTCTGAGTAGTTCACATAGAGAAGCTACACAGAGTAAATCTAATTTTCCGACAACTTTTTGTAACAAGTAGAGATCTGTCAAGAGTACAGTAAGCCTTAATGTCATTTGCAAAAAAAGTCTAAAAATAGCTTTAGTCATTGTTCAGTTTAATCACATTTTCTTTCCCTGTTTTGTCTTCTAGTGATTAATGTGTGATATGAGTTGATGACTCACACAGAAGGACTTCCTGAGATCTGCTGGGGTTTATTTATTTATTCAAGTATTTTGAAATATGAAAGAAGCATGAATATTTGAAACAATAGTGAGGGACTTGGAGTGAGAAAAGGGTGACAGCACCAGTCCACCTAGGACACTGGCAGAAGTGGGTGTAAATACAGTAACCTGCAGCCCAAGCAAGATGGGACAGTTTCACAACTGAAAATATGCTTTCCTGTGACTGAATGTCTTCAGTGTGAATCATAACAGTGCATTTCAAAATGTGTAGGTCTTTATTAATATTTTCTAAGTATATGTTACTATATATTGCTGATATGAATCCTACATGAAATGCGATAGTCATTGTGAAATCAATGAACTGCCTTGATCTTGATTCAGTTTAAGCCATGTGAATTGATTAGGATTATTTTTCTCTGCAACACGTGATATCTGGAAGCCTCCCTTAATCCAATCAGACTGCAGCAGTAAAATTTTAGGTCATTTGAGCTTCACAACCTAGTAATATTTTTCCCATGTTTTCTAGAAATAGTTATACATTCTGTTAAGTGAAGGGAAAATTATATTTAAAAACATTTCCCTTCTCAGATATCTTAATCATTTACTTTGATAATTTTTTTTGTCATTTTAACTCTTACAAAGCCTATTCTTAAGGAAAAGCATAAAATGTATAAAAGTGTCAGTTTATGATACAAGTGTATCCATTTGAAAGTATTTCTCTGGCACTGCAGAAGAGGGCCTAGATTCTCAGTAAGGAATTGCTTTACACAGACTCATTTTACACAGCTGAGGGTCTGGCCTGATGTGCTTGAGTGCTAATGCAACTCAAGCCATTGGGAAGCATTCAGGTCTGAAGCGCAGGTGTTCATTGTGCTTTACTCTGGACAAACAACTAAGGAAATAAATCATGTAGCAGGATGTCAGCCTACTACGAGTCAAGATGAATTGCAAGTATGTGTTTGATGCAACCACAGTGATACAAGTATTAACATTTCGTACCCTGGTATCACTGAAGCGCAGAATGAGCAATTATGCAAAATAAAACACTGTTCTGCTATAAATGAGGACTATTTGGAATACATGAGGTTGGAGTGTGGTGTACAAAGATTTGGCTGTAATAGTAAGGTTTCAGAATCAGAATGTGACCTTTTCATTTTCCTGAGTTATCGGCTTGTTCCCAGAGCATGGATAATTTTTCCGGACACCTTCAAAATGACTCTGTGGAGACAGAAGCTGTTTGGAAATGCTCTAAGCCGCCCTAACTTCAGCTGTCAGGATGGTTTTTGTAGTGTCCCAGCGGCTTTGCAAGTGACAGGGCAGTGATACAGACTGCTTGCAGTGCAAGGTGGCTCCCTCTGCAGGGCCACCAGCTTGCAGCGATTCCAGCAACAACTGGGACACAGATGGGAAAAAAAACACCCTGTGCCTAAACTATCCACATGAGGAGGAGGTGGTGGCAGCCCTGTACAGGGCTCCCCAGCAGGATCTGCTAGGGAAGAGACACCTAAGAGGGCAGCACAGACTGGCCAGTGGCCCTGAGCACAGGGCGTGGCAGGACCATTACTCCAACTGCCACTAACTGACATCGACTGTCACCAGTGGTCACCAACCGCAGGGCATGGAAGGACCGTTACTCCAACTGCAGCTAAAGGTCACCAAGCACAAGGCGTGGCAGAACCATTACTCCAACTGCCACTAACAGTCGCCAGGCACAGTGTGACAGGACCATTACTCCAACCGCTGCCAACGGTCACCATTCGCCACCAATGATCACCAACCACTGCAAACTGACACCAACCGCCGCCAACAGTCACCAGCCGCAGGGCGTGGCAGAACCATTACTCCAACCGCCGCTAACGGTCGCCAACCGCGGGGCGTGGCAGGACTGTTACTCCAGCCGCTGCCAACGGTCACCAACGGTAACCAACTGCCACTAACAGACATCAACCACCGCCAACGGTCACTAACCTCCACTAACAGACACCAACCGCTGCTAACAGTCGCCAAATGCAGAGCGTGGCAGGACCGTTACTCCAACCGCCATCAGCAGTCACCAACAGTCACTAGCTGCCACTAACGGACATCAACTACCGCCAAAAACCGCCTCAGCCACCTCTAAGGAAATTTCAATTACTGGAGGCGAAAACCAAGGTAAACTGGAAAAGGGAAATGGGAAGATGGACTCTACTGAAAGTGTTTGTGTAATGGTGTTCTTTTATATTTTTCTTCTTCCTCGCTGCATTTTTCTTGACAGTAGGAGTTCTTAGGGTGCCTGAATTCACATCACTGCCCTTTCTGCACAAATAAAAATGCTTTGCACAGCAAAAAAAAAAAAACAGCATATCCATGGGTGGTGTATTAACATTAAAACATGTACTGATCACCTTGACTAGTGATGGAAGCAAAAGTCTTAGCAGCAGGTAGAAGGCTTATGCAGAGCTCGGTTCTTCAGGAGCCAAGTGTAACATATTCTCTCACCATTGCACTTCTGGGGCTGTGCTGATCTTTTTCCCACATTCCTCTCCAATCAATCAATAAGGGAATATAAGTAAAATGTTGTCACCTGTAGCAACTGCTGACTCCAAGTGCAAAGCTGTAATTGTGAATGGGGTAGGTTCTAGATTTTTCTCCTTTGTCTTGCTCTGTGTGTGTGAGCATTATAGGGTCAGCAGAAGAACATGGTGGTTCACATTGTGGGTTGCTGAGATTTGGAGAAACTTTAGAAGCATTAGATCTCCCCTAACTCAAGTGTAATTATGTGGAAATTAGAAACTGTGCTTTACCAATATCAAATAAATTTGGTAGGTTGCTGGAAAAGACACTAGAAGTTTCATTTTTTTTTCAGGGAATTTTGTACCAGAAATGCATTGAATTCCTCAAATGAGCTCTTTGAAGGTTGGCATAGGCTCTAGACAACAGGAGTCAAAATGCGGTAGCAGAACCAACTTGCAGTTGCAGGTAACAGGTAAGAGAAACTAGCATTTCTAAAGTAGCATTCTCATGGCACATGTAATTTGATAAATTTATAATCAATTTTATTATAAATTTTCAATAATATGTTCTTACATAACATGATTTGAAAGTTAATACATTCCTTGTAGTCCAGTACTGCATTCAATAAGCTAAAATAAAACTCAAAACTATTCTACAGTGCTAAAATACAACTACTGGTCTGGCATTTCCCCCCAAAACACTGCAGTTTTTAGAGCTAACTGAGCTAATTATAGACTGGAGAGCAGTATTTCTAACTTAAGAGGTTCCCTTGAGGAACTGCTGGATTAGAAGACAAAGTTTGTCTGTTCTAGTAACAGAAGTGCTGTATTTAATTCTGCTCCTGTACTTGCAGTGTTATTCAAAGTGAGTTTAAAATTCTTTTAGGAAAGCATTCTCCTTATTTACTAGTAGTCTTTGTTATAATTTTCACTCTTGTGAACAAGTCTTTATTCATATATAAATTGAGTTACAGGATCGCTCTAACAGAGCATTTTCATTCTAATATTCTCACAGTTCATATACATGAATACATTAGACTAAAAAATAAGCCTTACTTACAATCTTTTTGTTATATTTTTGTTTTACTTATTATTAAAGCTGTTTAATTTCTTTAAATCAATTCTTTGCATTTTTAGCACTGATGCATATATTTTGTCAGTTTAAGAGAAAACAGGCACATTTAAATTACCTCACTACTGAGTATCATATTCCATTTCACCGAAACATTGCTGCCTTGAGCCTGTTGCTTTGGTTCATATCAAAGTATAAATTCTGCAGTGTAAACTCTGTATAAGAGCACAGCTTAGGCATCTTAATTTTGTCTACTGTAAGTTATGCATCAAATAATAAAAAGTTTATTTAGGGAGAAATAAGCTTCTAGTAATAAAGAAACTTCTCTGGACAAAATTTGGTTGTATATAGCTATGCATGTATTATATAATGTTTTAATGGTTTGGCTAGTATTTATCTTAAATTGGAGTAACATTGCGGCACCTTAGACTATTATTGTAGCTTTCTGCTTATTTTTGGAATTCAACCTCTCCTATGCACCATAAGGTAAGCACAAATTTTTAGGAGAAACTATCCTCCAGTTTACTTCTGTAAGAAAAACATTTTTGCATTTGTTTTTAAGTATATGCTGTTGCTAATGGGTTTTGATGATTGTAAGTATTTAAAACTACCAAGAATACTTTGCTTGTACATTTACTTAAATGAACATTCTTGAAAGCTTTTGTGTATTGCAGCTCATCAAAAGAATTTCTCATTAATATATGCTTACCTGAACCTTTGAAGATACAGTGCTTACTGGATCAGAGTTGTGTAAATGTTTCCTTACTCTTTCAATCACCTTTATGTTGCACAGAACTGTTAGTTATTGAAGCGATATGCCGTACTTTCAGTTTCGGAAGGAGGGGTTATTTCTGTGAAGAAATTGGGGACTTTAGCATCTTTTACTCTTTTTGGCAAGGTAAAAAAAAATCTTTCTAAACATTTGCCTTATGATCTTGATGAAAGCTCTAACTGAAATATCTGCTACTCCAACATGTGTCTGTAAGTAAATTAAAAAGAAGATATTTTTTCCCTACACAGAAATCAAAAGTTCAGTTTTTTTAATACTATATAAAGAAAACTGACTAAACCTACTGATGAATACTGCAATAACTTTCATATTATATTTAGGAGGATAAAGTTACAATATTAATATTAACAAATGTTGCAGTACATTTTCTTCAGTTCCACTGAAATGTGTAAGTATCATTGCTGCATTTTTCTTATATTTTTCAGATAAGACGTTAGAACTAAAGAATTCACACAACTACTCTAAACTGGTAGAACTTCATGGCTTTGACAGAATCATGATTTAGATATTACTACATTTGATACTTGGCAAGTTCTTTATAATAAAGCCTGCAAAACAAAGTTCATATTAATATTTATTCTTATTAAAGGTATTTCATTTCTTAATTTGCAAAGTACTTGAGATCCTTCATATCAGCGAATGCAAGCAGCTGATATTAGCAATTTTAATATTTTAAAAGTATTTTTGTCCTGAGCATTTGTGTCATTTTCACACTTCTCTTTTCTCACTTTCCTAGTAGGAAAGCCCTCAAATGCATAAATGCTCCTTGAAAAAATATATTTCTGAGAATTTTGCACATCATCTATTGTTTCTTGCATCATGCTGGACTTCTATATGTGTAACTGCTGCTGCAGGTTTTCAGGCCTAACATGCTTATTTCCTCAATTGCGTTTTTGTATGTCCTTACTTAGTATAATGGCAAGGACATTTATTTAAATATTGTCTCAACATTCAGCACATGATAGTGCACACCATTCTTGGAGTGTGCAGGAATTTCCAGAGAGTACTGGCATTCTAAATTAATGGGTTGGATAGTTTTTTAATGTATATATTTTGATGAGTGGTGGAATTAATGTGTTTTGCGGATTCACAGATAAGTAATTTGCTTGAGCTTAACTTTTCAAAGGAAAAGAATGTGAAATTACTGAGGTCTGGTTGCTGATATTCTCTCTGATTTGATGTGTATTCTCTCCCAAGCTGGTTGTGTGCTTTTATAGAATGCTAGTTGCTTGCTAAACCACCGGCTAGCTATATGATGGAGTGCAGGATAGAAATAGTGTTGCTAGTGGAGTGATGTTGACAACTTTTGTCATCTGTATTTATTTTTCATCTTTATTATCAGACCTGGCACTACTTAAAATATCTCCAATGAACTATCTCCTTTTAAAAATATAAATTAACATAAAAATCTTTTTAATGATTTGCAACTTATGTAAATGCCTTATTGAAAAGGGAACTTTATGCAATTGGATGCACTCGCGACTGAAGCCTAACATTAAGTGTTCTCTGCAATTCTTATTATATGCAAGTCAGGAGAGTGTAATTAACACATTAATTTATATGCAGATAGCTATCTAAATGCTGAAGCATTTTTATGCAGACAAGTCCTTTTCACTTTTGAATCAGTATTGGAGGAAAAAGTCATGTATGAAAACTTCAGAGTGAAAATGAGAGGCCTCCAAACTCTTATGAATAATGTTTTGACTGTTCTTCTAAGCAGATGCTCTTTCAGTTGTGTATGTTTTCAAGATCATATATAGGCAGAAATGCAGATTTTTATTCGTGTTTTATCAGATCTCTTACATTTCGTAAGAAAAATGCTTCTGTATCAAAATCAATGTTTAGTGATAGTATAAATAGGCAAAAATGAAGAGGCAACCTATACAAAAAGGCTTTGGATATTCAAATTAGTTTGTCTTATAGGATTCCAAATGCTTCTTTTGTTTTATAAAATTGTAAGAATTGCTGTGGAATGCAAACTGAAAATATTACTGAAATGTTTTGAAAAACATTCTTTGTAAAAACAAAAATAGGTGTTATTAGAATGATTACAATTTATTTTAAAATTTTGATTACTAAAAAATCTTCAGAGCTTTTTAGAATTTCATTTTTCCTTGCTGTAATCCATCAAATAAAAGGAAGTATACTTCTGTAATATGAGTTGAAGATATATAATTTGATACAATAATTACTGCTATATCAAGAATGCGTAGTTTTGTAATTAAAATCATATAACTATACAACGTTGGCTAGTGAAGAGATTATTTATCCCTAGATTTCCATTTGTATGAATGTGAACATATCTCTGTGACTCCATGACTCTTGCAAAGTTCTGAATTTTAAGTTGAATTTCTAGTAATAAAAGCATGCATTTTAAAATCAATGCACTTCTGCTAGAGATTGAAAATGGAGGAGAGGAATGGAAATATTCTTGTTTTTTCTTTAGTTGATACACTTTTCTATTTTTACTAGTTTATACAAACCTATACAAACTCAGATTAATAATTTTTGAAATATTTAAGTATAATCTCTTCAAATATATTTATGTCTTCTATGGTGTTCTCCTGAGTGATTTTCTGAAATAATAATCCTATAGCACTACAAAGCAGTAAGCAGATACTTGGTTTGCATACTTGTCGGGGGTTCACTCTGAAAGCAGGAAATGAAAGCTTTTGACACTCACTGATGCACTTGTAACTTTGTTTTTGGAAACAAAAATTCATATTTTTAAAAGTCTGGGCCAAGGAGATTTTCAAGAGACTATTTTCTTGATTTATTCTTTTTTTTATTGTTTACTTATAAATATTGCCTTTAAGTAGAAGCCCTGATAAGATCTTTGTTTAAAGGACATCTAGACAGACTGCTACCTAGGCAGAGGTGACTGCTGCTTCCTTGGGCTGTGATATCATTGTGTCACTTCTAACAGCTTATGAATCTTTCTTTATAAAGATTTCCTTCCCATGTTAGCTGAGAGTAGACTGCAAGATCTTTGGCATGTACTTTTCTATTATTATGTACATGCCAAAGTGTACATGTGTAGTGATTATGCCATATCTAATTATTTGTAGAGTGGCTTTGTTACATTATATAATACTGTAAATTTGCTTTTTTAAAAAAAGTAATGGTGCCTCAAAAATACTCTAGTAAATAAAGGTTAGACCATTCCTTTAAGGAAAAGAACTATGCCAATTGATTAATTGGGTTTCCAGATCCATAAAAATTTTGTACCATACAGCATGCACATCAAGCTATCCCTCAGAAGTTTCTATACAGTAAAGAGTTCCCTCATTTTATTTAGATTTTTGTCTTTGTAGAGATGTTAGTGAAATTTGATTAATATACTTGGGGGAAAGAAAGCTGTCTACATAAAGCAGAGGAAGTAAACATGTTCAAATCAGATAATTTGAAGGTGTTTGTAGAAGCAGTGAGCTCGCATTCTGTGCTTTTTTTTTTCCCTCAAGTCTGCAAGCACGGTTTGAAATGAATTAAATTATAAAAGCAAGGAAATGTGGCAGTATAAAAAGATTTAGCTGTATTATGTACTGGCTTTTCAGTTTCTTGTATTGTTCAAGCTGTATCTGAAAGATGTTCTTGAAGTGTCCAACCCTTTTCTACACAAAGAACAAGCAAACCATAAAAGCAGAATTTTAACAGTGGATAATGTTCACATCTAACTCTTAAAGGCTTTTAAATGTTTCTTTTAATAAGTCTGAGGCAGCACTAATACAGATAATTGAAAGCTATCTGCTAAGATGAATGCCATGAAGAAATGAGAAGCAGTTTGAGTAAGAGAGGTTAGTTACAAACAAGATGCAGTCAAGATTTTGTGTGAAAAGATTGAAAAGATGCATTGAAGGAACTAAATACATAGTATTTTCTCACTTCATTTCATGTTCTTAGGTGAAATTGTAAGGAAAATATATTCCCCCTTGTCTTTCCCACTACCCTCTAACCTCCCAAAGGGGTTGGTAGACAGGTATTTCATGACATAATGGGATGTCTTGATTTTAAGGAAACCAGCAAATTCATTGGGTCATAATATATGAAATGAATGGGGAAAAATGGACCTGGAGAGCCATCTTTTGGGTAATAGCTGGAAAGCTTGAAATAGTTTAATAGCATTTCTGAACCTAACTTGAGTAAACAAGCAGTAAGAGGAAAAGAGTTGGCAGTTTTTAGAGCAAATATTGCATCAAATATTGAAATTGAGATATTAGGGCAAGTTTACTATTGAAAGGAAACCTTATACATAGATGAAATATTTACTTTTTATATAAAATCTTTTTCCTTTCAACTTTCAAAAAGGACAAACTGCTGCCTTGCCGTACATACAGCATTATTACAAATCAATCAATTTCTTTCATGTTTTAAAGCTGGCCAAGGGGGGAAAAAAGACCAGCTGGATTGTTGTCTCACTTTGGCTTGGTTGAACTGCTACATTTCCATGGTTATTGGAAGAGGCATATGTTATGGGAATGCAACAGGAATTAATTCTGGTCTTGTAAGGAATAGCCTTGTTCATAATTCTATGAAAACATCTCCAAAAGCGTGTTCTCAAGGATATTTAAAAGGAACAGTCTTTGTTCAATATCTGTGGTAGTTGGGAGCTGTATCGTACCCATAGTCATATTGAAATCCATGGTTTTCAGAAAGATGCAGGCACTGTAACTGCAGGGCCATTTATTGTGGTCTGCTGGCATACTGTATGACACCATTATAAAGGAAAAAGACCCTTAGTATACTGTACTTTTTCTCTTAATGTAGAAGTGTGCATAGTTAATAGTGTCATTGAGTGAATTGTGTTCATTTCTTCTCCATTTCCAAATACTAAGGAAGTAACTCATTTATCATCTATCTTGCTATATTGTGATCCATTGCCATTGTTCACATATTGTCAGAGGCTTTAAACCACATCTTAGACTTCCAACTGACCTTTTCACCATGAATCCAACAAAAGTGTTTCTAGTATTTACCTTTCATTCTGATCTGGATTGGATTTGTGGGAGCTCCTTGAACTCAGATCAGAAGAACAAATAATAAACATTTATATATATTTTTATCCATCCTTCCTAGATAATATTTGTAACTTTGTTTTGAAGTATAGCATGTTTCCATCAGCAACATTTGGTTTGCTGAAATCTTCATGCTGTGCCTGTGACAGTAATAGACTCTTTAAGGTCTCAAAGTAATGACTTCAGCATATGTTCCAAGTACATAATGCAGCTTGATAACAGAAGGAGGTCAGAAATTTAAGGACTGAAAGAAGGGTGAGAAGAGGGAGGGAGATTGGAGGAAGATTTGTTTTAATGAGAGGCTATTCATTGTTTTCTTCTTTGAAAACCTTTTCAGTACAGCTGTACTTCCACTGCAAACCTGAACTGTCCGCTGTCCTTTTTAGTTCACTATTTTGACCTATTTTGCTGTAATAACAGAAAAATAGTTATTGCACTGTTTCTATTACACTTGATGTCAAATGTGTTGTATTGTGCAATATGCAACGCATCCCACACTTCTGTGATAATTCTTGAAATGGCAACTTTTTTGTGTGTGATTCATCAACATACTTGCTTCAGTGGTCTGATAAGATATTCCTAATAAAATTTCTGTTTACTGAGAGTTCTAGTGTCAGAAACATGATCTGGAGTTCTTGTACTAGTGAGCTTATGAAAACAAATCCTGCTATCCAGTAAAAATTATCTGAACCACCTAATTTTTGTTCTATTTTCTTCCTCTTGTGGCATCAACAAGAAAGAGGGTTGAAAGACAACAGATTTGAAACCCTTTAAAAGAAAATCAATCTAGTATGCTTTGAGGCTATAAAAAGGTTATTTGAGGCTAGAAAAAAGGTTATTAAATGGAAAAAAAGTAAAATCATTTTCTAATGAAAGTTAGACAGCATTTTGCTAAAATAAATGTTAGATATTTTTTGTATCCTAAAATACCATTTAATGTAACATCAAATCTTCTTTCTGCCCTTCTGCTTTGAAACTGTACTTCTGAATATATCCCTGAAGCCTTCTTATGTTTCTTCTTTATTAATAATCCCTCTGTAGGTATGCAAGCTTTCTTTTTACCCTTTGTTTTGAATTTTTATATCTGTGGTCCTCTACCTATTCAGCTGTCTGTTTAAATACTTTTTTTTCCCTGCAGATTTAATTGCTTTGAAAAATCTGTCTGGCAATGTTTTTGAACACAATATTTAATTAAGCATTCTAATTAAAAAATTAGAATTAGTCCTGATGCTTTATGTGGTGCAAGTTTTGAATAATGTGCTGAATAACCTGGGCATTAGAAAGGAATTACTGCATTACTGATTTCTGGTCTTGTTTATGGAGATGAGTCTGTTCATAAAAGTATCATGTGAAGATATCTGATAAAGCTGGACTTCATGATAGCAAGGGAGTATACATTATCAGGGTTTTTTTTTTTTTTTTTTAATGATGACTTCCTTCATGCCATTAGAATTTGGAGTTGGCACTAGAAGTTCTTAAGGAACCATCCATGTGGTGAGTGTGTGTGAAGTAGGGAAATCAGAATTTGGGCTAACAGCTGTTCAGATAGATTGGTTTTACTTAGAACTATTGAATTTAAAATTTGGGAAGAGAACGTTACTTAGTCCATCCATATGCTCAAAGCAAGTCCAGTTCAAGACCTTCACTGGTAGAGTTCTTAAGATCTCCAAATGTAGACCTCCCTGATCAGCCTGTTACAGCATGGATTGCCCTCAGACGAAAAAACTCCTTTCCTTAAAGTAAAATGGGATTTACAGTGTTGCTGTATTGCCTCTTGTCCATCCACTCATCACCACTGTGAACTGCCTGGCTACACCTCCCTATTAGATGGCTTAGCAATCTCTTCTTAAGGCTGAGCAAACTCGATACTCATAGCCTATGTTATGTGCTCCATGGAAAATCCCACCACAACTTATTCTAAAAAAGGCATATTGAGTAGGACAATTATTTCAAAATTTAGCAAATTTTGGTGAGTGGCATATGTTATTTTGTCTTTCACATACAGAAAACAGCAAGAATGTTCTGACAAGAGCACTGCTTCTGACATCCTGCATGAGAAACTAGACCCATTCCTGTGTATAGCTTGGGGTTGCTTCTGCATTCCTGCCACTATATTGTCAGGGAATAAGTTGGTGGTTTGTGGGTTCTAGCACTTGAAAATGTGGGACAACTTCTAAGGTTAGTAGTGATGGAAGTGCCCTTTATTTTTTTTTTATTAATTTGGACAGTTGACTAAAATGCATGATATTCATTTAGATTCAGAATTGGTAAAGATTAGATTCTACCATTCTGAGGATGAGAGAAAGCAGAAAAATCTGGGAAGAAATAGAGTATTTTGATACCACTTGCAGAACTAAAAAGAGAGAATGATGCTGGAGAGCAGAGCTCACTTCTCCTGCAAGTATAGAAACAGAACGAGGTAACTCTGCACGGGGATGATGTTCACTGTCCTCGTCATTTCCTCCCACACAAACACTTCTTGACCCTTCCCTTGAAAGCAACAGCAGCCAGCCTCATTCTGTAGGGATTTATCATAGCCAAAGCAGGTGAGGGTGGCAGCTGTCTTCCTGTGCTGCTCTGTCTTTCTAATTTACTACTCATTTTGCCTCTACCTTTTCAAATTAGTCATTTCTTGATTTTCTTGGTCCTTTTTTTTTTATGTTTGTAAACTCTTCTTTCCCTGACCACAGTGTGTTGTAGACAGAAAAAAAAGTTTGCAGCTGATTATAGAAAAACAGTTTGCAGTACACAGTGTATTCAGAAAGCAAGCCCTTCTCAGATGTTCCTCTCTGGCCTCACTCCAAGTTCTTTTTCTAATTCTGTGGCTTCCAGTTCAGTGTTTGTGCCTGCTTTGTGGTGTTTCATGCTCTTTATTTCACAATTGGCTACAGTGGTGTTTTAACACCTGTATGCATGAGGGAAGCCTTTGAGCCATATAAAGCTACTCTTATTCTAATATTTTTCTTTCATGTTACTGCTATTGTAACTGTCTTCTAGTTGCTTTTTAAAGTTGTCCTGGACAAGGGCAAGACTAGATTACAAATTGCAGTGCTTGGTCTTGAACGTCTTTATAATATGGAATCCCATTCAGAACCTCATGTATAGGTCTTATAGCACAAGGATGATATTTACCTCCAGCTATTTTTTATCTTTTTTGTTTGTTTGTTTTGATGCCATCATTTCAGAGCACATATCTGAATACTCAAAATAGTAGCATATTTGAGTTATCTCCCTGTGGATCAATTCATGGGAGGTTGCATATATACAAAGATATATAATTATTTAAATAGTTCCTATTGTTACCTTTTTAGTAGCTGATCCTTCTGGAGCTCTTCTGAAAACCCAAGGTCAGAGGTGAGGAAAAGTGGTTCTGAATTCTCATCTCCAGTGTTGTCTTAACTTCTCACTGACAAGTTCTAAATAACGATTTCTAAATATCAGAAATAAGCATGAAAATCTTATTCCAAGCTTCTCTATAATGGCAAATGATCAGCATCTGGGAAGCCAAATTTAAATCAGAAAGTGTTTCTGGGTTCCACTTTCTCATAAATAATATATCAAGTTGCCTGACTACTGCATACCTCAGAGCTCATTTTGAAGACTGAATTAGGGAACTGGACATAAATCCCCAGGGAACTAGTTTGAGAACATCTGCCTTCTATGTATAGTCTGATTAATTCCAGTGGGAAATGCTAATCTTCTAAAAATTTGTCAGGTGATATTTCAGTCATACAAAAAAATCAATTACAGGGTAATTAATGAATCTTTTTGACCTCTCCTCAAAAAAGAGGCATCAGGAAACCACCACTAATTGAAAGCCTGGGACTAGGAACCTTCACCCTTGTGTTTACTAGATAAGAAGCTTCTTCCATGGAAGGAGGAAGAGAACTGGTAAAGAAAAGGTAGATCAGGAAAGGGCAGTAGTTGCTAGTTCTGCCACAATACCTCTTCTCTGGGAGAAACTAATTAGCATAGTCTCTCAGTACCTTCTTACCCACCTACTTCACCAGAAAAGCTGAATTTCGTGTTATTTGCAGTCAACTGCAGTTTTGTAACCATGTGACATCCAGGAACTAGATGTTAATTTGAAATGCTTAAAAATGCTAAACAATACTTTAATATTTTAAAAATCAATTTGTAGAAAGCTATTTACTGTATTAGTCTTTTCCTCTGTCTTCTTACTGCTTTGAATCTGGAGGGGAAGGAAAAAAAAAACTCAGGAAATATTTGCCAAAAGCATTTAGTGGCTAATATGTAAGAATAAATAAGTTTGAGGCAATCATTAGCTGCTTACAGGCAATTCCTTGACGGGGGGGAAAAAGTTGTATTAAGAAATGTGAGCCAGTTACATAATCCAATTATAAATACCTTATGAATCTTGAACTTTTTGCCTTATTTACTGGTGAGCCTACTTAAAAATATGCCTGAAGCAAAAAAGTGAGAGATGACAACTATTGAAACATTCTAAAATAGCCAAAAACCTGTTAAAGCCTCTAAATGTGTAAATAGTTTTCATTTTTTAGGATTTATTAGCTTATTATTTCCAAAGAGAAATTGATTATGCAATTATAAAGCAATTTTATACTGTTAGATATCCTTTATTATTATTCTTTTTTTTAAAAAAAAAAAAGAATTACTGTGATTCTAGTTGCAATGCTAGATTCTAGTTGAGAGTTATTTTCTGATGTGTTCACTTCAGGAGATGGATCACTCTGACTTTTGCCTTTAACCCTTTTACTGGTCTTCCCATGTGACTGTCCTTTGCAGTACTGCTTGATGTCTATGAAATACTTCTAATCAGGCACTTCATTAGTCTTCTGGGTGTGATTATCCTCCTATTTATTTTTAATCCAAATTTGTGCAGGAATTATCCCTTGAGGGAAGGGAAAAGAAGCATTTTGCATGTTGGTGGCAACTACTCCA
>JAUBOD010000770.1:1579657-1591252 GCA_032353885.1 Nothura maculosa | reverse complement strand
AATCAAAATAAAACACAGGATTAGTAGATAGATATGTATGGTAAGTGAATGCTTATTTTGTAAAGGGAAGTCCTCAAGAAGCCATGGAACAAGTGATTCTCTTCACAGTTTAGTTTTCAAAACTCTTTTTAATGTTATTTGAAAGAAATGATACTGTCCAAGTAAATAGATAAACTGTTAAACTTTTCACTACTGTTTATAGAGACTACATAAATCAATAGATACAAAAATTAAGACAAACTCTTGGATCAAAGACTCCTTTTTGCTGTATTCAAATATCAGTCCAGTAAATCTGTAAAGAAATTGCTTGATCATTGACAATTGCTCCATACTTCTTTTTGTTTCCTTTGTTACGTGTTCAATAATGGCTTCTATCACAGATTACTGGGCTTGGTCTCCCTCTGCCCTGATGCTGCAATCTGTGTAAACTTTATGAAATTATTTTATTAAGGTCTGAAATTGAGAGATTTGAGATAAAATATAGAAACTTAGGAAAGCTTGTTTAAGTGAGTTGCCTGTACTTATTGCAGATGAGTTTTGTGGGTAGGATCTGGTGGGGCTCTGGAGAACATGGGCAGATTGTACAAAATCCTTCAGAAGCTTTGGTGTGATAACACCCAGCTTTATCATTGTCTTGCGAGAATCAAAACTCCTGTAAGTTTTGGTAGTTTACAAAATCATTATATGATGTCCCTAGGTCACTGCTCTGAATTCTGAACTTAAGTTCCCAAGACTGGTTTAATGAGGTTATGTTGTAAAGTGATATTACAGTGGTTCTCAAATAACTTCTACTGTTTTGTTGTCCTGCAATTGATCCAACTTACATGAAAAAAAATATATATTTTAAGTCTGCAGCAGTTAGTAGGGTAATTCTAAGCAGGGTTTGGATGCTTGGTTTAAAGTGACTAAGCACTATGCTCATCACATTGCTTTGTTCAGCTGTGTTTCTAAACGTCTGAAAAAATAGGTTAGTGTATAAGTTGACCAGATAAAATCATTGACTTTTGGGGTTAACATTCAAGTCATATGTTATACCAGGATTATATAAGAAAAATGTTTTCTTTTTCATATTGGTAATACTAATGAAAAATGAGAACCTAGAGCTCCTCCTGCAGCTCTTTCTCAGCCTTATCTATTTTAGCTAACATTGTTCAAACACAGGTCTATGAGACATTGCAGAAAACATTTATTTCCTAGATCTGAGGCATATATTACATGAAACCATCTCTTCTGAGAGCTCTGATTGTGCTGCATGTTTAAGTCAGATTATTTTGCAACAGGTAGTGGATTTGAGTGAGTAGTAGTCATAGACTGCTCCACAAGGGAAGGGGAAGCCGAAGGTAATAGCAGGGCAAGCAAGCCTGAGCTTAAATGCAGCCACTGAGCAAAGTGAACTGGCCCTGGGGATGTGTTTCACAGCTCCTCCTTGCAAAGTTTCCTGGCAGTCTAATGGGTTACATGTCTGCTACATGCCTGTCACATCAAAGGTGACCTTGAGTAGAGGCAGCCCAAGTGCTATGGGGAGAACAGGAGAAGAGGTTACCTAGTCTTGAAGGTGAAGCCAGGACAGCAACAGATAAATATTGAACATGTGGCAGAGTAACAGAGGAGGAAAATAATTCCTGCAACATCTGTTTTGGCGTAAGTTTTTGGAATTTTCAGAGAAATACAATCCTCTGCTAAATTGTTTCTTATTCTTATGCAGAAATATTAATATGCAGAAATAAGTCATTTGATTCTGTCTTGCGAAATTAATTAGCAAGTGAAGTAATTTATTTCTCTCAAATGAGGTTTTGAACACACATCTTTGCAGGTTGTGCATTATACATAGTCCCTTTTGGAGGCAATCAGTTGAAAATGCCATATTGCTAATATGGAAAAAGAATTAGAAGCCTGTGGCAAGTGCATATATTTATTATTATGTCTTGACTGACTATAGAGACCCATCCAGGGCTTTCCTTGCAGAGGCGAAAAGTTGGACTTCTGATTAGCTTCAGGTCTTATCATGATCTTACGGTGGATTATGTGAGTTCTTTTTGGCTGCTGTAAGGGTCGAATCAGAATCTTTATAAATCATAGCACAGATCTTGTTTCTATAGGAAATGTAGATTTTTTTTTCTTTCTTTGTTAGAGTTTTGCAAGCAAAAGGAGTTTCCATTCAGCGCTACTAAGAGCCATCCTAGAATCATTTGTTTGTGAGCAGAAGGACATATTGTGCACATTGTTTAGGGCATTGATTTGTACCAGTGTATAAATCAATGGAAGGCTTTATGTTTGATTTTTCAAGTTACTGCCATTATTTCTTCCCCAAAGAGTGAATTATAAGGTATGTTTTTTTCTTGTTTGTTTGTTTTGTTTTGTTTTTTTTTTTAAACAATGTATCTTCTATATGCCTCTAGTGGCACATAGTGCAGTTTGACAGTGTCCTCAAAGATAAAATAAAAATCATCCAGTACTGGTATTGCAGGTATAAACAGTCAAGGTAAATTGTATAAGTAATTTGATGGAAAATATATAATTATACGAAGGCAGTAAATATTATTTTAAAGTGGAATATATGGAATGATAACAAATATTGTAAGGAATTGCCTCCTGTTTGGTCTAATTCTGATATTAAAGCAAAAGAGTTCTCATACGTGAATAAGATTTTCTCTTCTTATACTAAAATCTTCCTTACTTTAAAACACTTTCTGTGCGTTGTTGTGCTTAAGATAACTGTTTACATTCCAAAAAACTTGTTTTCAAAAGGGAGTTGTGTTATATAAAAATCCTGCCCATGTTGTACATATACAACTTAGAGGAACAGTTATAAAGGGAAGATAACATTAACAGTCATAGAAGAGATTGCCTGAGACTTTTGCAGAAACTAATGTAGTGTTCAGTTGCCTGTGTTTACAAAAAAATGAACATTGCTGAGGTATTTTCTTCTTTAGCTCTAAAATAGTAGCATTTTTTTTCCTCTATAGTCATGATTTTGAGGCTTTTGCATTCATTTGCAAAGAGCAAGGGAGAAATTCTTAGAAGAGAGATGAGCAAAGGAATTAGAGAATGAAGAAAAACAAGAATTATCTCCTGTACACTTTCCTATTCGCCACCCTGTACGAAGTAGTTATCAAAAATATTTTTTAAAGTAAAAGAATAATTTGAAAATATTAGTATCTTATAGTAAAACAGCAGTGTTGATAGATTAAAAAATTGTATAAAGTTATTCTAAGCCTGCTGAATTCATAATCCTGCCAAAGGAAGCAGAAATAGCAAGTTAATGGTATATTTTAAACAATGTAATGCAGGTAGATTGTCTTTTTTTTTATATATATATGTGATTTTCTGTATGATGCTGATAAGCCCAGACAAAATCAATCCATTTGTACAGTTGGAATTGTGAGAATGCTAGAAAATGAATTTTATATCAGGAAAAAATTTTGATCTAAAAATTGCTGCTTGGCATTCCTGTATATAAATTTACTCTTTCTTATTAAAATGAATCAGGTGCAAAAATTTCTTCGAATTATTTGCCTTTACTAAGTCATTTGATTTTTGTCATTTGAAGATTTTTGTCTGGAGAATTTAATTCATCAGCTTCTTTTTTTTTTCTAGTTCTTTTCTTATAGCTAATTATCTTTAAGTATATCTTCCTAAGGGCATTATAAACTTTAGGTAATTTCTTACAGATGCTCAAAGATTAGTATGGATATGCAAAGAAAATTATCACAGGGCTCCAGTAAGCTTTAGATTCCTCCTGAATGATGTTTTCACAATTATCACATAGACTTTTCAAATAAATGACTGATAGTGGCTTTTAAACCAAAGTTAAACTATTGGTCATTTATTGGAAAAAAAAAAATGCTGTACACTAGGCTCTTGAGTTAGGTGCATCTAACAGAACTCTACCCCAAATGAAAAAAGAGAAAGGTCTTGAAGGTTTGTTTCTGGACAAACCTGAGCATTTTAATTATAAACACACAGAGAGAAAGGATCTGCTCTGAAAAAAGACAAGTTTTCTCATTTTTAGCCTACAGATTTCTCTTTAGGGCCATACTTTAGTAACCATTAAAGTCACTTAGGCAATTCTTATTTGATTCCATAAGATTTTGGAATAAATCTTGAGACTTTGATCTACTGATTTTGTAGAAACTCATTTAACTTGATCTTTTGCTATGCCATTTTTTAGAGGCCCCAATCTGTTGCACAAAAGTACAGAATTCTTGGAGATAGCTGTTTGTGTTTTTTTCAGGAAGAATAGAGATAGTAATCTCTTTTTTGTTTTCCTACAAAAATTTCATCTCATAATAGTGAAGGAGATAAATTGTCCCAAGCTTTTTATTACAGATTATAATATTCAGACAAAAATTATTTTTTCATAATCTCTCATGAGTACTCTTAGTGATATACTTGGTCCATATGAAACCAAATTCTGTAGCACACTAACAAGGTAGATAAGCTGTCTTTTCCTTTTTGTCACTGTAGGCTGCAGATAGTCCCTTGGTATCAGTTGCGGTTAAACCTTTCTGATACCCTTTACCATTTATTTAAGAACTACTATTTAAGAACTACTAGAAATTTTAATTATATTTTTGATTGTTTGATTGTTTTGGAAAACCCTCAGGAATTGAGTTCACTACCGGATTATGAATTATATCAAAGGAAGTTCATTTAATGTATTTACACTGTGGAGTATCATGCATTATTGCGAAAGTGTGGAGAAGAGTTAATCATAATTTATGCCCCATATTATTATTAATTATTCCATTATTTCAGTGTAAAATACTACACCAATTGAACTGTAAGCCTTAGGTGAATAGATCTCTGCCTGTGGTATTTACTGCTTGGGTAAATTAGGTGAACATAATAACCAGCTGTCGACCTCCAGATGTAATACAGTCAAGCTGCATAAATTCTGCAGTCAGGCACTGTGACTTTCCCTGACAAAGAGCTTGGTGGGCTACTGTAAATAATTTCATACTGTGTAATCTAATTTCATGGCAGCCGGGTTTTTGTATTTTTCTGTGTGTGTATGTGTGTGTGTATATGTATGTGTCATGTAATGGAAGTCATTTTCAGTAGTAAAGTATGATTGCAGAAGAACTGTTGACAATCTACTTTTTGAATACAGAGGAGGAATAAACCAGAGACATTGAAATTTTGACTACATGTACACCTCTGAGCATATGACATAGGAACATGTGAGCACACATCAAAAAATGAGCATGATTCTGTAAATGTGATAGCAGTATCAAAGTTGATAGACTTGTTTTGACCCAGAACTTCATTTCAAAGATACCAAATTCCAGAAATGTATTATTTTATATGCTTTTTGTGTGTGTTTTGTTTTTGTCGTTGTTTTCTTCTGATTGAATTGCAAATTGATTTGTGTAATAGTACATGTTTGACACTGTCTTGCAAATTCAGTTATGATTATAGGTTTCATGTATACTTGGGCATAAATTTCACATCGATAATGTTAAAAGATAGGCACATGAGTGATTTATTTCTTTGCTTGAAGTTGAGCCAATACTTAAATATTTTACTACACTCTGTGCATAGGAACTGCAGAGCAGTTATAAAACAATACCAGATTTTAAATACATTTCAAACTGAAAATTGTACCTTAAGAACAGATGTGATGTTTCTCTTCTAATATATTTTAGTTTTGTGCTGTTAGTTTAATGTAGATTTGTTTGGTTCTTTTTGGTTTTGGTGTTTTTTTTCCATGTCAGCAATATCAAATAGGTGATCTGTTGAGGACATGAAACACAGCAGCCCTAATAGATACATGCTCAGAATCGTCAGTATGCTCCAGCTGTTTTTTCTTGAGCAATGCACAGCAGATACAAAATCAGCTTAATTAGCCGAGTTAACTAGATTTTTAGTTCTTAAGCAATGCCACAGTGATGATGTTTTGCAGTATACTAATACATACAGAGAAGTATTCTTCACAGTTTTTGAACTTATTTTAAAACTGACTCCTAAATTTACTTTGTGTCTGCAAATCCAGATTGGATTCTTGCAGTGTCTGCACGTCACTGGTACTTCAGGATTAGTTTTACCCATTATTTTTCTTTTCTATGCATTTCAGTGACTTTGCACCTTGCAATGCAGATGATATTTGATCCTTTAGGTTACTGTAGTTTCTGCACTGGAAGTCATGTGGATAGGTCTTTGGGAGTAATTTCTAACCATTATTTGTAGCCCTATTAAGCAGCAGGCAGGAAAGAGGAGAAAGTAGGTTAGTAATTGGTCTCTGTCCCTTGCAAACTGTTGGAATTGATTTGGCTTCAGGCTGAGAGTTACAAGCAAGGCAATGCATTACAGGGGACGGATCTATACTGCATTACATTAATATATACTAAGGGATTTTTTTCCTTTCTTGTTTTGCACTCAGTTTGAAACCCTGGGGCCTGATTGGGATTCTCCTCTAGCATGTTCCAGTATAAATCAGGAATGACTTCACAGAATCTCCCCAGTTACCGGATCCATGCTGCTCATGCTTGCTTGTGACTTAGTGATTCACAAATGCAAGCAATGTCTTTGCCCCTTTCTCATCTCTTTAAAAATGATGTGTAATCCTGAGCCTGTCACTGCTCAGTGGGGAATTCTGCTTTGTTAATAGAATATATTAATTTCCTAATTGTAATGAAATAGGCTGTTTGAGGCCCCTCTTTTTATTAGAAAGTTGCCAATTATTTTTTGCAAATGAAACACTGATGTGACTGCTAGTCTTGCTCTGATGAAACTTCCTAAAAAAAAAATAAAAAAATTAATAGCCATTTTGAAAACAAAGCCATTTCAGTTCTGATAGTTGGATCCTGGTGTCAGCATCCTATCTGATAGACAGCTCTCCAGCTATCAGTTATGTTTTGAAATTATTTTAACCTTTTTAGTCTTCACACTGAGCATGTAACACTGCCTTTAAACCCAGAAGAATGTCCAAGTTCGATTCAAAGGTATCGATCATCTATATAGCATTTCTCCTGAGAGCTGGTGTTCACTCCATTTCCTTGTTTTGCGCTGTCAGACTCCACTGTAGCTCAAACAGAACCTTTTGCAGAACCTCACCAAAGCTGCTACTTCTATCATGATATGTGCCATGCAGCAGCAGCATGAACCCACAGGCATCGCAGTCTTGTCTGTCAGCACAGCTTAGCTATATCTAAACAATACATGTGGAGTCCAGAAAACCACAGAGCCATTTTAATTTAGAGTTTTAGCCCAGCTGCCCATCTCAAGAATTTTCTAATGCCTTTGTAAAATGACTTCCATAACTATCACAGATTTCCATGAGGTGACTTTAGTGTCAAAGTGACCTGAGAACCCAGTCCTCAGTCCAAGTCCTTGTGATTTGGAATAATTGCCTGTTCAGTGCAACAGCCCTTAAATCAGTGACCCAGGATTATTAGCTCTGTGACCACATCTCTTAGGAACTAGAGTCCAAGGCAGAATAAGGAAGGCAAAGATCAGCTTTATACTGTTTTCAGTCTTGTATATGTATAGAATTTAATTTATACATTCAAACAAAATGCATAAAGTGTATGTAAGTAAAATCAACAAATAATTACAGCCCTATTATGATTATACTCAACATCGATAATTGTCCCACAGTGATAGCTTCGGTAGATATTTTCACTCCCTATTCATGTTGAAAAAAATGCACTTATTTAAGGAAGCATGGAATCCTTTTAAATTATTAGCTGAAATCCATTCTTGAGAGAAAGATTACTTCATAAATCTTGGAATTACTATTACATTTGTTGTAAAGGGCCTTTCTTGTTTTAAAAAATCTGGCATTAGCATGATATGTTTTCCATTACAATGGCAAATACATGGTAGAAGACAAATCCCACATGAGAGTCTAAGCTGTTTGAAGGGTTTTAGTGTCAGCCACTCATCTCCAGGAGGCTGTATTACTAAGAGGGAAAGATGTTTTTATGAGAGCATTATAGCTGGTGTGTTAATGTGCATCTGCATGTCAGGAATGCAAACTGTACTGAAAGACCAATCTGTTATATTGCATAGGACAAGAACATAGATTTTTTTCTTATATTGAGACAATAATGTTTATTACTTCAGAAAGGCATTTTTTTCTGTATACCTCCACACTATTTTTTTTCAAAACGCAATATATCAAAATTGTTATCTTACACAGAAGAAAAAATAAAGCTATCTATTGCTTTTTTTCAAATCTATATTTCTGAATTTTGGGGCTTGCCTCTCTCTCCACTTTTATTGTTGTGAATCAGGACTAAATCTTTAGCACTGAACATTTGGCAGAAAGTTTAATGCTTATTATTTAATGACACCAGACTTGATGCAATTAAACATTGAATTCCCTATTTACAGTGGGCCTTTAGGCTAGAGCTGGATAAAATGCATTAGTATTTTGTTCTTTTGTTTCTAGCATTATGGTTATTGATGTAACTAGGTGATTGGAGGCCAGGAAGAAAGTAAAAACTGCAAAGATCAAATTTTAAGCTAATGGTTTCATTTCTAAAGTTATTTCTCAATATGATAGTTTTCTCAAACCACCTTTAAATTTACACCACTAAGGCAAATTGAAGTATATTTTAAAAATAATGTTAACACTGATTAAATTAAATGAGCCCAGTAAGTTTTATAAGATTACTATGTTCTCTTGTGTCCTAAATCCTAAAAGAGAAGGGATATTTCAGAAGACAAAATAGTTTCAGTATCATTTATGTAAGAAGATATCAAGTGACACAGTAATACTGATGTTTATATGCAAATTGGACTAATCAATGGCTATGACACAAACCTGATTCCTATATTCTTGTCCCAAGAAACTCAAAAGAGCAACGCCTTATTAAACAAGCAATACCAAACTATTCTGTCACCTATTATGTGTATTAAAAAGCTCAAACAAACAAATTTTATATTTTTGCTGAGCTGTACTCAGCAAAGTTCTAGACATACTTTCTTCTTTATAGATATGTTAAAAAGTTGTATCACTAGAAAGTATTTTTTGAACTTGCTGACACCTACTTAGTGTCACATAGGGAAAGTTTTGTTAGGTTGACACATGAAGCTTTAGTTGGCCTCACCTAATTAGCCCTGCTGGGCAGACTGCTCTGGCTTCTAGTTAACCTATTTGACTTTACTTCATGTGTTTCTCTGAAGCTTTGTGTACAGACGTACCCTTTTGTTCCAGAAAAAAAGTTTCCCTATTTGAGGAGTTTTCAAAAACACTTGCTCAGAAATACACTAACAAGTCTAACTCTTAAAGAGTGTTGCACCCTACAAAACAGACTGAGAATCGTAAGGTGCAGCATAAATGAAGCAGCATTTGTTTTGTTATCCACAGTAGATTCATATTTGTAATAGAGAGGTGAGGCAGTGGCTGTAACCTTTTGACAGCTTATAGAGACCTTGACTAAAATATTAAGGATGTGTTAAAGTCATTGGCAACTGTCCTTTTTCACAGTTTTAATTGTAAGAGTCATCTGAGTTACTAAATTGGTACACTAATGTTCTGAGTCAAGGTGTGTCCAATTGTGGTGCTACCCTGTGGGCAGATGGCCAAATTACAGAAAGAATATAGCAAGGCCAAAGCTTTGTGCAGGTTGATTAAAGGGAAGCAAGTTCCTATTTTGTCCCTTGCAATGAGAAGGAAGACTAGGAAAAGCTTCTCCCAAAAAACTCAGCAGTTCTGAGGCTGCCCAAATAAAAACAAAGGTTTAAGCAGTAATGGCTTTTGCTGTTTGCATAGGTATAAATCAGAAGGAGATTCCTTCAGATGGTCACTGCATGAAAGGAAATGTTTGGGCTTTCCCATATCATGCATTTTCACAAATAGGTAACCCCAATGTGATTCTTGCATCACTGTATATCACTGAATATTCAAGCTTATGAAAACCAATATATTCAAATAGGAATTTGCTTTGAATAAAAGAAAGAAAACAGAACTAGAAAACAAAAATTAAAAGAAAGAAATAAAAGGAGGAAAGAGTCTATTCACTTGAAGATGATGTTGAACAGTGCATTATTTTAATTACATTTCTTCTTTATAGATAGAAAGTCACATAGAAAATTTTGCTCCCCTCTCCTTGAGATTGTTTGTAAGCTTCAGCAACTGATCGATTTTTAATAAACTTATATGGAAGAATTCCACATTAACAAATGTATAGTGACTTGGAAATATCAACTGTAGTGCTACTGTTATAGCTAAACACATTATGGAAGAAACAATTTTTTACTTTGATCAACTTTCCACCCATATAAATATATTATAGTTCTACATAGAATTGTGATGTTTACTATTTTTAATTTTCTTGATGTTGTTTTGAAATATATTTTCATTTATCAATTTATTTGCACCTGAAAATATCAAGCGATTCAGTATAGAAAAAGGGCAGATGCAGGGACTATGACTATGTATATTTTTTGCCATTACAGCCGTGTCCATGTTTTAAGCTGGCATGTGCTTGTTCTCGCTTTCCCTAAATAGGCCATGTCATTGCAATCCCAAATGTTAACTCACTCATTTGGTTGTTATCCAGCAATTAATTTTTATTTATTCATGTCCAAATTTACTTTACAGAAACATTTTTCTTGTGATATACGGAGATATTCTAACTTTAGAAAAAAGTTGATGATTTTAATCAGTGAAGGTCAACTATTCCTTGGTGGATAAAGTTTCATCTATGAAATCTTCGGGAAATAAAGTACACAAGCAAAACCCAATGTTTACCTGAAATGTTATGTCTAACTTCATCTGCTACCAATACCCTGCATTAACTGTGTACAAGCATTGACTTTCTCACTTCTGACCTGAGGTCATCTTTATTGATTTCCCTTCGAATGGAGTACTTAGCTAACTGTCACTCACTGTTATAAAAAGAAGCGCATATTGAAAACTTCATTTAATCTTCAAAATAGTTAAATAAGTTTTCACATATACAGATTGAAATAAAAAAATGCCACACTATCTTCAAGCAGAGCCAATACTATCAAACACTATCTCATTTAAGCCTTGTTGTATTGATAGAGTTAAGGCTTGCCGTTTTACAAACAGAGCGTTTGAGTAGCTTCTCGTGTCCCCTTTTGCATTGTGGATAGCTGGCAAATGAGCCCACGTTTTCTACCATTTTACATAAACATGCTTACGTTCCAGTGAGTATGAGAGATCTTACTTCAGTATTTCCTCCTTAAATTTCACAGTCCTTTATTTAACAGATACAATGTTCCTGGTTGTAAATAAATGCCAGATTTCTGGCATATACATACTAGGTTAGTACTGATTAAAAATACAATGATATTTATAAGAAATTTTTCCCAGAAGAGCCACAGCACTTCCTAAACAGTATGCAGGCTGTAGACTGCATTTAGAATACTGCTCTCTATTTCATGTTATGATCTGGCTGGAGAGAAAAATTAGAAGTATCATATAACTACAGTGACTTGTATTGTATGTGCTAGCTTTCAGAGTTGCATATAGATCAAAGGATAGATTTCTTCTAGTAATAGTTTGATGTAGTGCTGAAATTACGTGTCCTCCTTTAGTCTTTGAACAGTTTTTGCTAGAGACTGCTTGAGCTGAATTTATAAGGGAGAGCTCCCAGGAGTTTTGTAATTGAGCAGGAA
>JAUBOD010000770.1:1563143-1573675 GCA_032353885.1 Nothura maculosa | reverse complement strand
AGCAAAATGTGACAGAAACCCTGTAGCTTCTATTGATGAGAAGATTAAATCTTGTACTCCCATTGTGACATCCGAAGTATCAAGCGTGGATACTTGCAAAGTGATTATTGGACGTATTGCATCTGTAATCAGCAATGACAGAAGACAAGAAGCTGGTAGAAATATGATTTTTAGTTTTCTGTCAAGAACAATGTTTGATTTAATGTGTGTTTAATAATGTATGCCTATTTCTAAATGAGTTCAAACTCATTTTAAACTGCACCAACTATTCTTTAAAGGCATGTTTAAAAAATATATATATATTGTTGCATTACTTGAGAGTAATACATGGCACCATGTGATGGTGTTTATAATGTAAACTGTTATCAGTTTGGCTGATAGAGCAACTTTTATGGATTTACTTCAGTATGGTGACTTTAGGCAAAGTTGTGAGCAATTCCTGGAAATGCCCCAATAATGACTAAGCAGGAGGGAGCTTTCATCTCTTCATTGCTTCACATAATTTCCTTCCCACCTCTCCTAGCACATTTGTTTTTGATTTACAGGAAAAATAGGGGATTAGTTCTTTCGCCTTTCTTCTCTAATGTGTAGTATTGTACACTCCATGTACAATATCACCAGTCATTGTGTATCATTCAGGCTTGACGGAAAGTCAGTCAGCTGTATTGGACAATAAATTAGTACCTCGCTGAAGTTCTCAACCTCTATGTCTTATTAGCATGTATAAGTCTTTCTGATTAACACTGACAGGTGTACACAAGCCACACATCACTCTTTAGAAAAGGCAGCAACGTTATTGTCATTTCATATTCACTGTGTTGTGTCCATGTGCCTTGGTCTACACAGTTTTGCGATTCTGTCCAAGGTACTTCAACACCAGTGCTCAGCAGTTGCACTGGGAATTAATCTGCATCTTAAATGTTCATACTTTTTCTTAATGGCTCTAGACTATGACTCAGTAATCTGAGAGTTATTAAACCTTTTAGTATGTTTTCTGTTCCAGAAAACCCATTCAGAAATGCATAAATCTGTTAATAAGAGAAAATACTGCATAAAAGCACACTGTCCATAGGACAGTGTTACTTGCATGGGTAATTTGCAGGTTTAAGCTGTTGTCCCTATCCCAAACAAACAAACAAACAAAAAACACAGTGAAAGAGGACAAGAGGACAATTTTCTCAAAATCAACACATACATATAAGGTATTTAATGTAATTTGTTCATGCAGGAATTTGTTGGGCATCTGTTCTATTTTCTAGCTGTGCAGTGATTCCCACTTGCATGCAACCTCTTGCTATGTGCTACCTATACTGCGTGTAATAGTAGCACTAGTCTACAATGTTATCTATACTTTCCTTCCAGAGACTGTTAAAGCAAACTACTAATGCTGATCTTTTAAATTATAGATTGAATGCTATTCCAGTAAGAACTTTCTTTTAGATACCTTTTTACTAAAATCTTTGTAACTTTGATCTTTGCGACTATTGGGCTATCTATATATGGAATAGATTTCTATGTGTGTGTCTGTGTAAATTATTGACTCAATAAAATAGATATATCTGCTGTCTACTCTTATCAATCTGAACACTTTTCTGAAAATATAAGGAGGAGGATAGGTGAGAATTCATTTTGGAATGAATCACTAGCTCACAAATAAGAGTTTATTGATAACTGACAGCTAGGAACTACTGCATATTTCTTGAAGTCTAGGAATTTCATCTTGGCTATTCATTCTTTCTTCCAAGCAAGTGTTTGTGTAAAAAAGAAATTGCATCAATATTACAGGTGTACAATTTGCATTATAATAACTTTTTGATATGCTACCTGGCAGTAGCAGGCTTTTGAAGCCTGGCAAGGCAGCAGGCCCCCATAGGCAAGTCTGTTTCCTCCCCCTGCTGTTGTGCTGACTGTTATGAGTTATGCCTTAGAAAGGAAACAGGAACTTGGGGTCACACTCTAGTGTTTAATAAACTGATTTTATCACTTCTTAACTGGGAGTGTGCATCATCTCCTTTTAAACAAATGCATTTTATCCTTTTGCTAGGCACCACTGAGAAGAATTTGCATCCATTTGCTTTACACCATCCTTTCAGATATTTAAATGCTTGGTTAAGATTCCCCCTGAGCCTCCTCTTCCAGAGGCTAAACAACTCTCAACCTTTCTTCCTAAGAGAGAGGCACTAGTGGCTCTTTGCAGGACTTGCTCCATTAGTTCTGCATCTCTCTTGAACTCCAGAGCCCAGCACTGGGCGTGGTCTCTGGGTGGCCTCACCAGTGCCACACAGAGGGAAAGGACCAGCTTGTTGCAGGGTGTCAACATCAAAGATGCCCTTCTATCTTTCTGGAGTGGTTTCAGACGGCTCCTGGTATATGTTATGACCAGATGAATTGCATTAAATAATGATACTCCACTCTTAACTGCTTGGAGAAATAGTTGGTTCATGGTTCACTGACTCAACTGCTGTTAAACCATCCTTAGTGAAGATAAATGTCATGCCAAAAAATGTACATGGAAGATGGTTTGCATACTGAAAAAGGAAGTGGCACAAAATAAGCAGTGTTTGGAGAGGTAATGCAAGTCCAGGTGGACATTTTTCATTTGCTGGATTAGAGGAGGTCTGTTTAAATACCTAAGGTTATTGTGACATCATGTCTTAAAGCACACAAATATAAGTATAGTATACTGAATTTCTCCTCCTGGTCATGTAAAAGTTCCCTCCTTGTCACCAGTGGCTGATGAAATTATTTTGAGTTCTCCTTATGGTTGTAGTTAGTTCTGGGTAAAGCCCTTAAGAACCTTGGAAGAAGAGGGATTTTGTTGTTTTCCTTTATGCAAAACTCTTAATTGCAACAAATACTGAAACCCCTCACTGTAAGAGAAGAATTTTGAGAAGCATTCCTTTAAGTTTCGTGGATTTCAGATGCACAGCTCAATTGACGTACCTAGAAAATACCTCTTTCTGCACATAATGTAACTGATTTGAAGTGGTTAAAATTTAAATAATATATTAAGTTAATCGAGGTGGAGATTCATCACAAAATACTAGCATCTTAAAATCAATGTTAGTGTTAGCCAAAATAAGAAGGTAGGACCTTTTTTAGGAATCCTGACAAAAAAAGTGAGGGGAGATATTTTTTTCAGTGAAACAGTATGAACTTCACCCCCTCAACTTCACAACTTCATGTGAGTTTTTTCATAATACAGTATATTGTAAATGTGAGGAAGAAGAAAAATAGGAAACACTTTCCCAGGATTCAAGAGGACCAGTAGAATATTTTGCTATTGAGAGTGAAGAAGCTATAAGCCCAAGGAAAGGACTATTGACATTTCAGTAGTAGTTTGCAGGGAGGGTACTAGTTTTGCACAAGGCTTGAATCATGTCCGTGCTAGACAGAAGTGCTCTCTTTGGCTTGATTTGGCTTATCTCTGGCCTGCAGAATATAGTTTGTGAAGCAGCCTTTGCTAAAAGATGTGCAAATCACAGATGGGAGCTTGCTGAGAAAAAATCAAACACTGTTTAAGCACCGTCTCATCGACAGGCAGTAAAAGAGAAGCAACCAAAAGTGGCATCTGGAACACATGTAAAAGCAATCAGGCTAAATACAGTTTGAGTGGTGATGTTGAAAGGGTGAGCCAAAAAAAGGATAGTTAGCTCTTCAAAAGGCAAATGAGTTTGAAGTGGTGATCAGAGCATGTAAATGACACCTGTGTGTCAGAAAATGAAATAATTAGCATTGCAGTAAATACTTCTCAATGTTTTGTGTAACAACAAAATCATTATTCAGTTTTCTTCTTTGAAATGTTAGAATTAAAGATTTTTCTTTGGTATCGAACTGTTGAAAGGGCGTGGGGTTTTGTTTTTTAGTTTGGAACTTATATGTTATTAAACTATATTTTCTGCAAAAATTCCTCTTGCTTTAATGGCTTCAATCTCTTTTGCGGGAAGGTTAACGTTTTGTTTGAAGATCCTTTTGAAAGTTTGTTTATTTATGAAGAAGGACTGGGCAGATTATCAAGACTGAAACCAGCTACTAGGAAAGTATCCTAAATTGAAAAGGCATCTTGTGTGTTTATTTAGAAATTCTCCATAAATAATTGCATACTACAAAGGACAATTGAGTATGATAATTTTAGGTTACTACTCAACCTATAAGCTGTTTTTCTGTTGCCCCCCCCTCCCCCCCCCATGCTTTTTATCAAGCCTTAGGTAATAAAAAACTACAGGTTTATGTGTAGGAAGCCATTCTCTCTTTTATTTTTTTTTCCTTCTTTTCTTTTCCAGCAAACTTTCCTGTTTGGATGGAGATTTATCCAAACTATACACGAATTAACAGGCAAAATGAGATACCTGGAGTTCTCATATTTCTCTTTAGGAGATATCTAACAGCAAATACATAGGAATAGGGATACAAGCTCTGGTCGTAAACATAAAGTGTTTTCCCTGTTTCTTCAAACAAATATGAAAGTACAGAGAAGGAATGACAATGTAATTTGAGAAAGATTCTTATAGTAAGAACAGACATTTTAAACTGCAGTCATGTCAGTCAGTCCCAAAAACTTCTTAAAAGCTGGTCAGAATAATTTGCAAGATTTCTTAAGTCAGAAGTACTGCTGGTTATGATTTATTTTATTTTCCATAATGATATGTACCTGAAGTTATTAATGACTAACCATTGAACCTTTACAACAGGTGAAACAAGAATGAAATTTTGTTAGGGGCTCTCCTTGTGATAAAGGCTTAACAAAAGGTATTAAGAAAGCTTATAAGTTTTTGAAAAGCCCTTACTCTGCAGCAGCTTGTGTACTTGTGTGGTAGTCCTAGGGAGGAATCCAGTACCTCGGTAGTGAGCTTCCTTGCCAAAATTCTAGGCAGGAATGTATATATTGCTGCATAGAGTGAGAAGACTAACAAGAGCATTAGGGAATAAGGAGTTGAAAACTCCAAAGGGCGTAATTAAGAGCATTAGTTATTACTTATTATAGTTGCATCAGAAATGGAATATCTTAGATCCCACAGTGAAGAAGAGAGTGTAAATCACATCTAACTCTACTGCCCTTTGAAGCTATGTATTAAGGACTTCCACATATTCTTTGGTTAAAGCTTGTTTTCATTAGGAATTCAAGGACAGCTTTCAGGTGCAGTCCTGAAAAAAAATCGGGTCCTGAATACAAATTTTTCCCTAATGAAAGTTCTGTAGCTTGTCAATATTTGTTCCTTGGTTATTGAGGATATTTTCCACAGATAAAAATGAAATCCGTCTATAGAACAAATTCAAACTTTCTCTGTTAATGGAACTCATTGAGATCTGTCCACATACAAATACAGTCTGCTAGAGCGGTACTAAATAATTATCCAGGGAGACAAGATTGGGCTAGTGCAAAATAAGCTGAAAACCCAAGTGAAGCTAAATGCCATACAAGAATCATGCCATGAGTGACAATGTAAATGGTAGGATGAATGGGAATTAATGGGAACAAATGAAATGGAAGGAAATAGATAAAAAGCATATGTGATTGCTCAGCTGACTAGCACAATGTTACTTGGGACTTTTCTGACATGCTGCTCATGTGCATCTATAAAACTTTATTTTGACTGTTTTACTTGCAAAGATTTTAAATGTAATAATGTCCTTAGACAAGAATGACAATCAAAGTGGTTTTCATCTGTTTTCATTAGGAAAAGAGGAGAGATTCTGTACATTTTTATCCTGAATTTGATCAGTTGTACCTGTTTCAAAATATGTGTGTGTACATATATATATATATTTTTGCGTCACAGTGCCAAAACTGAAGTTTCACATACTTTGCATTAGGTTGTAACTGAAGTCCTATTATGTGAAATCAGGTTCTAATCTTTGTATCTCTTGTTCTTTCCAAGCAAGAGAGGAAGAAAATGTGTTTTTTGGAAAGTGGACAAGGTGGAAGTATCAAAAGAAAATGGAAGGTGGTCTATCAAGGAGGAAAAAAAAGTGGGGAAAAAGATGACATTTACAGGAAAATGCAACAAATAGGTATGTTTGTGGCTTTTTTAACTCTACAACTTCAGAATGTTCCAACAATGTTCTTAGTAACATTACTCTAAGCTTATGAATCTGCTTTGTAGAGGTGTGCATACACTGATGCACACCAACATGGGTGACACTGAGTGTCCTTTCATTTGTTCTCTTGTCTTTGAAATGTTTTACTCCCAAGTAGGGCGTTAAAAGATGCACCATGTCTAGGAACTGCAATTTAACTGCAAGTTAAAATGACCTACCATTTGTGCCATGTTTTCAAACTCTGATGACAATTCTGGCATGCAGTGTCTGTCACTCTTTCCTGAGATTCTCTTTTCACTAAGAGCCCATTTTGCTTTAACAGTAAAGAGAACAATAAGTTTTAAATCATCCACTTTTGCCATTTAGTTGAGCAAATAAATTCAAATTGTATAATTTCACTATGGGAAAAGTAATGGAGCATTTGAGATTATGGAACACAATGACCAGAAGAGTTAATTGCAATTTGAGGGAGGGAAGGCATGTTTTGTCTCTTGGTGCAGGTTGTTATGTTAGTTGTTACTATTAGCATAGCAGTGGAAGATCTCCACATAGAATAAGCAGATGTTCTTATACATGTATTCTTATACAGTGATGAAATATCTTTGTTTTTAGCAATGAACTGATCTTGTCTGATCTGTATCATATATTGGACATAGAATTCCAGAATTAAATGTAGACTGTGATTTTTCGTAGAGTTTTTTTTCTAAAAACATAAAATTTGAAATCTAAATGAGGGAATGCAATTGAATTTAAAACTTAATGCACATTATGGATATGTCAGGTATCTGTTTAAAAAAAAAAAAAGGCAAATCTGTCTTATATCTTTTCCTCACCTAGTTGGTTAGTATACTTGTTACGCTGCCAACTGATCATCTTTACAGAACAAATTGATTAATAGTATTCAGACATTGGATACTATTAATTAGGATTAATAGTATTCAGGGTTGGATTAATAGTATTCAGACATTGTTAAATAAAAATTAAAAAAAAAAAAAAAGGAAAAGAAAAGGTCCAAGTAAACTTGATGATAGGCTTCTTGGTTCAGCCAAAGCTTTGCTGCTTTTTCATTTTAGTAGTTGAGGGTTTTTTTTGTTGTTGGTGGTGGTGGTGTTTTTTAGTTGCTTGCGAAGACTCAGCATGTCCAATCACTTCATCTTTAAGTAATGGTAGCTGAAGCAATAAATCAGCTCAGCTGCACTGGAGGTTGTATAGGACACTTATTTCTGGTGTGTGAAACAAGCTGTTAGGAATGAGAGTAATGCACTGTGGTAGTGTGGCTAGTCCTGTCAGGTGAGAGCTCTGCTTTAACAGGATATCTCTTTGCAACAGAACAGATCAGCTCTTTTGAGATTCCTGCTAAGTCAGAGATTGACCCCTTCTTCTGTTTTTCTTTTCCTCACCCTGCTAAAATTCTATTTTACTGGAGCACTGTTGATGGTAATTATTGAAGACATCAAAGAATCAGGAGGCGTCAACCAGCTCAGGGCATCAGTACTTTCTTCTGTGCAGTTTCTGTGCTCTTCCTGTCAAATTATTTGGGTGGGTGTACACTTCAGTTCAAAGCATCACTGCAACTTTTAAGATGCTTGTTTCTAAATGCAGCCCCCTGACCTTATTTCCTTTTGATCCAGAATGTAGCTAGAAATAGTCAGTAATAAATCCTATATAATAAGTGGCAGTTTTCTTTAAAGTGCAGGTAGGGAGATCCTTCATCCATGCTTTGATGGAAGAGGGTGGGAGGTGGCAGTTTCCGCAGTTAATCTTGCAAGCTGTACCTTTGCTCACCTCCTGAAGTCACTTGTGCGGGAGGGAAACCTAAGTTGTAGGTTATTCGCTTAACGTTCACATTGTGCATTTGAATCACCATCCTCTGTTGGAGTATCTCATGCCAAAAAGTATTTTAGCTATAACCTATGACATCTGCACTTCTGATTTCTATTTATCTAAGAAAATAGGACTCTAATCCTTTCGCTGGCTAGGTATTCGTTGGCCTTCATTTCTCTTTCAAGTTTTGGAATACATAATATGTAGAGAATAGAGCTTCTAATCTGCAAGGTATCTGGCGTGCACTGAACACAAGAAATACGGCAGTTTTTAGATCTTCATGTTTAAACTTGATTGCAGAAAATAAAGTTGGAGAAGAGCAGAGACAGGGGAAAAAATGATGAAAGTAGAAGCAAAAAGATGCACTAGATGATTGAAGAATATAGTCCTTGAAACGGCACAAATGAGAGATCAAGTGTGACTACTGAACAATTATGTATGTGCCAATATATAATAATGCAGGAGCATCAGCTTTAATATTTTCTATTTACAAAGCCCTGAACAGTAAAATGATCTGCACATCTCCAGGTATGACGATGCAAATGTTCTGAAAGGGCCTGTAGTGCAAACAGCCTCTGCTGGGCTCCAATAAAGATTACTGGGATATTAATCCCATGGGTGAATTGCAGTAATAAAATCTCTCCTAAGCTAGAGATTGGTGATGAAAAGAACAAAGTTATGAGAACAAATACAGAGACTTAATGTTCCACATATACATCTGGCTTCCTAGCAGGAAAAAAAAAGGGGGGGGGGAGGAATCTAATGCCTTCCTTTCCTTCTGAAATTGCCAGATAACACTTAATTTGGTGATAGAACTGAGTAATAGTATAAGAAAAACATTCCAGTTTTGTAATTTTTCAGTTATTTAAATCAGAACATTGACATTCTTGGAAGCAGCTCATCCTTTTCTTTCCAAAATCATTATGAAGTGGATGAAAACACCAGTTATTTGCCATTGTTTTACATTCTTTTTATCCTGCTGCATTTAGCATTCACATTCTGCTATTCAGGCTGGTGACTGGTTTGGGACTTCTCAGGCTTCCTCTATCTTGGATTGATCTTTAATTGTTCATGTGCACAGATACAGTTTTTCTGATTTTTATAGTCTTTGTTTGACTAGAAGATTTCCTAAGACTTATCTGCATCTTGTGTTTTATTATTATTTTTATTTTTTTATTACTATTATTTTGCAGAAACTTGTACTGCATGTCCTCAACTAACCTAAGTGTGCGTGTAGGGCATTTTTACCATTCTGTTTCATATGTACAACTTAAAGATGCACTCTGCTGGGTCATAGCAGTTTAAAAATTGAAATTGAACTTTTCCCTGGGCAATCAGACCTTGGTACCTGCGAGGATCCACAGATTAGCATGAGCAGGCTGCGTCTCTGGACCTGCTAGGTCACAATTTTACATCTCTTCTGCAAACGTTGCAAGCAAAATCAACTCCTGACTGTAAATTGTTGTATGTTAAATATGTTATATAGGTCTTAAGAATATGGATATTGGATTACCTAGGTGTTGGTTACGGTCCATTTTAATTTGTTTTAATTGTGCAAAGTCTGAATTGAAATACTTTCGTGTGGAAGCTTGAATCTATCTTGACTCTAAATAGTCTTGGTGTATCTCAAAACATAAAGTATGGAACAAATGAAACCTGGCAGAATTCATAGGTGAAATAGAGGTTTGAATTCCCTACAGCTTATATGTTAGGATATTGCTCTTCAACACATTTTGAAGTTAACAGCTGAGAAGAGAATTTCCTGTGTGGGAAAAGCTGTTGGCTCTTTCATATCCATGCAGTGTCCTTTGAGTCTGTGTATCTCATGCACGTGCCCATGATCACAGATGACTTTCTAGAGGCTTTGATAACTTTAGGTTGACACCTGTATTTCAAGAGCTCTTGAATTTATTATACTTTTGAGATATGGGGTTGTTCTTGATACTAGTATGGTATATCGGAATAAACTATTTTATCCATGCTGTACACCAAATTCATGAGATTAGAGGATGTAGATGCTTGTTATTGCTTGCTTGTTTGTCATGAGCATGTGTGAAATTTGGAGTAGTAGATTTTTTAATATTTCTTTAATAGAATTTTATATATGTCTTAACTTTTTATGAGATCATAAAGTGGTTCCTTCATGATGCGGGTACATCTGCCATGGTGCTGCTTCAGCAGCCTCTTAAATCAGTGCAGTCTGCAGCTGCTCAACCCCCTTCACTGGAAGGGCCGCTCATTGGAGTCCAGCTGTGCGGTGTGGCCAGTGTTTGCAGTTACCATAACACCCCTTCCCGTTGTTTCTCTAGTTTGTGTTCACTAGCACAACCCTGTGAGAATATCCTACAAAAAGATAAGTTTTTAAAAGTAGTTTTGTAGTTTTGCAAACACAGTTTGCCTTAGACCAGGAGTAAAATATTTTAAACTTCAGAGTAGCAACATTTCAACTAAGAACAGTTAATGTCATTTTAACATTAAATGTTAATTATCAAAATGATTTTTAAAGACTGCATAACACTTTATAAATAAAGAGTAGAAGAGGAGCATTTTTGAATACCGAAACAGTGGTTATTTCCTCACCATCTGCCAGAGCTGACCTCAAAACTTAGCATCTCTTCCAGAATGCAATCCACAAAATGTCTGAGGGTTGGAAGGTAATATCATTTTCC
>JAUBOD010000770.1:1526854-1556079 GCA_032353885.1 Nothura maculosa | reverse complement strand
ATTGTGCCTTTAATTAAAAAGAACTAAAAGCTTTAGTGTTCCCAGGCTTGTTAATTGTAGTCTTCCAAAGTTGTAACAGGAATTAGTAATCTAATTTCCTGTGAAATTTCGTAGGATGCATGTTTACAACCCTAACGTGTTCTGGCCTAATGCATGGAAGCCTGAGAACAGGTCTTTTTTTTTTTTTTCCCCTCCCCCCCCCCCATATGTAATCCATATGTAATTTCAATTTAGATTCTGAAATTTTTCTAGGACAGTGAGCCCTAGATGAAGGATTATTATAATAGTGACCAAAAGGTCGCGATTGCTGAGTGGTTAATAGGAAAATTGTAGGTGCAGCACAAATGTTTCACCCTGACATCTGAAAAGAACTATCCAGGAGAACTGGTGGAATGAGGTTGTGGAATGAGGTTTTGTTCATTTCTTACATCTAAGTGCACCAGATTAGGAGGAGACAAATTCCTAACAGAAAAAGAAATCCCAATAGAAGAAAAAATGCTGGTTTGTGGAGACTGCTGCTATGCTAAAGATCTTTTTGGACTGAGTTGTCTGTCTTAGCTGTATCAGTTTGTCATGTGGAATTTCAAAAAGCTGGAGGGAACAGGAATTTCTTTAGGTTTTCCAGGCACCACAGATATAAGTTGCAAAACAAACTAAAATAAAAGTTTACTGCTCACTTGCATGCTGCCTATTCTCACTCTTCTTTTGTGAATATCTGTTTACTATTCCAAAGCATATTTTGTGTTGTTTTTTGAATATTTCTGTAAATTTTCAGTACTTAAGAATTAAGCAATATCACTTTCATTAAATGATTGTGTACTTCTTCTGTCAGCCTTCAGCAAGAAGGGAAAAATCGACTATGACTTGATTAGATTTTGTTTTAAGCTAAAAGCTGAAATTTGATTGAGTCACAGCAGGGAAAACTTGAAGACTCACAGCACGCAAGCACAATGAAAGGGTTTGATCTGATTTAAATGAGTGTTATTTGTATGAAAGTGAGTTAAATCATTTTCTTTTTCAGAGGTTAAAAGAGCTCTCATCCTAAAATAATAATCTGTGGGTATTCACCATACAGACTAACCAGGCTCTCTGGGTCAGGTACAGCTCATCCAGCTATAAATACAGCCCTCAGTGAGGCTTCCAATCAGAGCTGCTCTGAGGCCATCATGGTGCCCTCTGTATTTCTATGCTTCCAACCTTTTCGTCTTTGCTTCTTAGTGATGCATTTTAGAGTCTCTTCCTACCACAGGTTAAACTTCCATATGCAATTACTGTGCTTTGTTAAATTTGAGGTTGAAGGCGAGAGAAAATACTCTCAGGAAATAGGGAATAATAATTGAGAGGATTTTCTATTACGATCTAGCTCAATAAGGCACAGCAGGAAGTAAAACCTGATCTTTACAGTGATGCACCTTGTCTTGGACAGACAGGGACATGTAAACGAAGTGAAGGATTTGCTGCTAGGATGGTACAAGCAGATTAGTTCATTTGTGAGCATTACATGTCAGTGCATTAGACGGCTATGGGGACATACGGTTCTGTAATTCTTTCGTAATAACTACAGATCCTAGCCAAAGATTTTTGTTGATTTGTTCAAAATCTCTTGATTAGATTCTTCAGCCATCTGCTGTAGGACAACAGTTTGGGAAAATGTCAAGAGAAAGAGCAGGGCTTCCAAACTTATTTGTCGAAATGTTGATTTTTGGCCTGCTTCTGTAGTATGCAAATGTGTTTGATTTCAAATTGGTCAGAAGTCATCCTATGTAAAGGTAATTAAAAAAAGCATCTTCCGTAATGAACAGAACACAAAGCATTAAAGCATTAAATTAGTTTTATGTATTTTGTCACAGTTGGCACTCTCCATAAAGGATGGTGAGGAAGAGAATGTAGCTGGGAAAATACTGAATGCCTTCTCAGCCTTGGAAAGAATAGCTTGCACCTGGTGCCACCCAGGCTGGTCCTGCTTGCAACACTCCTAAGCAAAGATAAATGAAGTAATTTGCATCTTGGGTGTGATTCAGAGTAGCAGGAGCTCTGTGGAAGCCACTTCTGTGGAAAGACAGAGGCAACTTTAGAGCATGACTCATGCTTGGATAGTGAAAACAGTGCTATAGCACAGAGACCTTTGAAATTTCATTGAGATGGCCTTTTTCCTCTTCCTTTGAGCAAAACAGTACCTGTACCACAAGTTAGCCAAACTAATTGGAACCGAAAATAAGTTTTCTACAAATGTAGTAAGCAACAATATCAAAACCAGATGAAAACAAGAATTCAATAAAGACAAGCCTGTACTTGGAGGACCTAAGTAGATCTAGCTCTAAAAGAGATTCTTCTATGCCATGTTTGTCAGGTGGGTGATGTTTGCAGGCTGTCTGATCTTCCTTCCTTCCTTGTGTTCATCACCTGTTCATTTACCCCATTTCACTCCTGCTGTTCCATAGCTCTCTTCCCTTCAGAATTTCGCTTTCTTCCTCATTACATTTTACCAAAAAAAAACAGTAAAAGCGAGAAGTTCAAATAAATGTATTCTGGTTTTCCCTACACTTCATTTATTTTGGTTGAGACTTCTGTGGAAAGAACTGGCTCTCCATGCAGTGCTCCCCTCAGAATCTGGTTTGAGAGCAATGAGCTCTGATTGATTTTGTACCAATATAGCCTAATGTATAATGAGCCAGAACTGCAGTCAGACATCCTTTATGTAGTTCTGGTACTGCCTTTTATTGACAGTCCTCTTTTTGTGTGTCACTGTTTCATCTAAGTAATATTTCTGGTAGATTTTTTTTTTCCAGTAGTTCTCTGCTTTCAGTATAAGGCATTATCTTTAAGAACTTAATCTTTTTTTTCCTCTCTCTTAGACTGTCATAAAAATAGACTGAAAATTCAGACTTGTCATTACAGTTTTACAGTTATAGATAGTTGTAAGTCTCCTTAGTAAAATTTCTGTAAGTTACTATTTGAAATGGCAGTTGCTAGAAGGGCTGCAGATGAGATGACTGTATCCAAATGGCTGCTATCTCTAGGAACATACTGTGTGTGAACAAACAAAAAGCGGGGGAGGTAAACAGAAGAAAGGAAAGTCAAGTTTGCCCCCTATGGAAAATTTTAATGAGTGAAAAGATATTAAGTAAATGATAGGGAGTTGAAGACTATACATGTTGCTGTGTTTTATGTCAGAATAAGCAATATCAGCATAAGCACAAGGAGCTGTAGTTTCTTAATCAGATAATGGTTCACTGATTTTACATTCCAGAGACAAGAGATACCAAAAATTGTATGCACGTGACATATCCAAATAACAAGAATTATGGTTACATAAGCAGGATTAGTCATAAAAGCTGCAGTGATGCTCTGGTGACTCGGGGCTGTTTGTACTGCCCTTCTACGTAGATTTGTGTTCAGACAGCTCAGACACTTTTCTAGACATAATTTGTTTATACATAGATTTGGGTTCAACAAAACTTTTAAATAATTGAGCAATCCCATTGGAGTTATTTTTCAGAGTGACTCTAATTAGCAGATGATAGTCTATTGGTGCACCCATATTATTCAGGACAAGACACTTGGGTTGCTTTTGTTGCTAAGTTGCTCTAGTCTAATGTCTCTGGAATAGCTGGAAGGTCCTCAGGAATGAATTATGTGTTATATGCAATGATGATCCCAGCATTGCATCTTAGCTCTGATGATTCATTTCTCAATGAGCCGGCTGCAGATTTTATTTGAGAGCACAAACAATTTCAAATTGTGCGGTCAATAGTTTGCTCTTTGTTAAGTAAGTAGTTTGGTTAGCTGGACCTAAATATAGATAAATTCAGGTTTTCAAACATGGCTTTTAAGTCCTTCTTAGTTTTTGGTTGAACTTTTCTAAGCGCTAAGATAAGCAGTTAAACTGCTAGTTTAATTTATTGTTTTCCTCCCTCAAAAAAAAAAGTGCTTGGAAATCCATCACCTCAGCTCTGGCAGTTGCCATAATGGCATGGCATGATATCACGTGGAAGTGAGCTATTTTGCTTAATTAAATGAGGGAAGATAGTAATTTGACTCAAAATAAAAAATTTATTTGTTAGGTAAATCTTTCTTCAACTTCCATAGCTGCTGCTTGCCTCTGCAGTAAAACATAATTGTAAGGACGGGGAGCTTTTTGAGGGGTTGTTTTTTTGCAGTATAACTCCTTGATGATTTGTGCTGATGATTTGATGATTTAATATTTAATGGCTAGAAAGTACAAAGCCCTGCAGTTGGACAACATAATCATCATTGAATTCTGTCAGTAATGCCCAAACATGCAGTAACTTCTGCTGAATTTAGTAACTTGGGCAGTGACTTCTTTTTTAAACCTTTCCTACTACTGGGGGATTTTATTCTTGATAGATTTCAGAGGAGAAGTCTTTTCTCATTTCTTTGTTTGAATGGATAAATAATCCAGTGTTGCTTCTTTCACTGAAGTGGGACTTAGTTCTTTCTGTGTATATATCAGACTGAAGAGTTTATTTCACAAAATCTTACATTTCTTTTTTATTTATGTAAAGGATTCTAAAATGGCAATGTTAAGAAGGTAGATCTCAACTTGAAATACCATTTCAGACTTCAGTGCAAATTACATTAATTTCAGAGCAGGAGGATTTGAACCTGTATTTGTGCTTAACTCTAGTTTTTGCAGATCTGCTGTGCTCACCACTGAAAAAAATGGTGAAAATTCCCTTCCTAATAAGAAAAATGTCTTGAAACTTTTCAAGAAAAGGCCATTGCTTTTCACACAAGTGAGCTGTGTTGAGGAGCATTATATGAAAGGATAATGAGGGAGGAAGAAAGGGCGATTGAACTGGGAAGTTATTTCAAAATGTAAGTGCAGTTGTGTCTGACTAGTGGTTTATGCCAGCATATCAAAATTCTCATGGCTGTTTTTAGCACACGATACAATCTAAGGGATAATTTTTCCTAAAATGGAAAAAATAGGTGGACTTGAGGGACATTCTGACAACTGAAGATATAATTTTCAGTCTTGAAAAAATTTTAAAATGGCACTAGGATGAAGGTGTCAGTAACAATATTCAGTTGTCAGTTCCAGTAATATAGAAATCAGTATCCCTAATTCATAGGTAAATATGTCCCAGGGCTTCTAATTTCCATGAAAGTATTGAACAGAAATCCATGATTTAAAATTATTGTTTTCAGAACAAGTTAATTATAAAGCAATCGTAGTTTCCTATTTGTTTAGCATTTCATCATAAATTTATTGCTCGATCTACTGCAGTGCCAAAAACATTAGCCTTTAGTCACCTGGATGTATTTTGTTCTGGACAGAGGTGAGGAGAAGCCTGTTGCTTGTCCTGCAGTGCCATTTCTTTGAAAGGTCTGAGAACAGGAGTTTCTTCAAAAAAAAGAGGTGTTTAATCAAACTACCTTTAGGTAATTTTTTAATTTTTGAAGGGAGATAAAATACCAAGGAGAAATTACTTGCATTTATATTTATATGGAAACTCGAAATGGAAAGACTTCTAGTTTTATAACTCAAAATACTTTTCCTAATTTTATTGATTGTTTTGTAGATGGACAAGCTGGTGTAAATCTGCCTCTTTATGTTCAGACAGAACTGAACTATTATTTTTTCCATCAACTAAGCTGAAGGCAGAAGAAAAACTTCTTGAAAAGGAAGTGTCTTGGCAAAAGAAAACACCTCCTGCAGGTGAGGTGGGAGAGGTTTAGGCTACCAAAGCATAAAATAAAAAAGAAATGATACAGTTCCATATCAGTAATTAATTATTTAAAGAATTTTGAGTAGGAAACCACTTTTTTATTGTCGTCCTGAATCCCGCAGGTAGAATTTCTAATCTAGCAAAATGAAAAATGCTATTTAATACCTCCCTTTACCAAAGGACAGCACACAACCTGAATGAAAAATGAATATAGGACAGTTTCTAGAGCAGACAAGCTGGGAAGTAGCTTTATTTCAACAGCTTCCCTCTTCTCCATAAAGCAGGTTCCTGGCAACAAAGCTGCCTGTGCACGTTGGATGAGCTTTGCAGTTTAGGTTTTAACAGCAGTGATTTTGCTTTGTCTCCATTAGGTCTCCGACACTGAGTTGAAGCCTGGGGGTAATATGCCAGGCCTATGTAAATTATGGATTGATTTGTACTAAAGTTAAATTAGGTTGCTAATATTTTTACTTTTAGATTTATATTATTTTGATTTCTAAAGTTTGTAGTGACTTGATACAAATCTTGCATTATAGGAACTGTACAAGTGAGATTGGCAGGTCTACATTTTTTTGGGTGCCTGAGAAAAATAGTCTCAATTTTTTGCAAGCTTCAAGTTCTTAAGAGTTCTCAATGATCTTTGCACTGTGCAAATTGGCTCTTCAATGAATCATGGCTTTGTTTTGTATTCTGGAATCTTTATGTGTCTTTTTAATAGCTATGAGTTTTTGACTGGAAAATAAGAAATCAGGTATTTGCTTGGAATTTTAGGCTCTATCTAAGGGAAGTGGAAAGCTTTTGACAGCTTGGTATCATAAGCTTTGTCCTTGAGAGCAGCTGGGGCATATTTTACTGCAAAGTCAGAATTACCTGGAACAGAAAATATTTTTAAAAGCATGTTATTCCATGGTAGGCAGCTGCTCACTGCGTGAATCCTTCACTCACTGCTGCACTCAGCAGTTCTTTCCCAAGTTAAAGGCACCAGGGCATGGAAGATGACTTTAAAACATTGCTTTTCTATTATTCTTAACTCATTACTCAATATTAATAAAGAGACTATATTTTGATCAAAAAAAGATGAGAAAAAAATAAAAAGATTGAAATCCATCAGAATGCAGTTGGCAAAATGTAATCCATTTAGTAAGCAAAGGAATAGACAATCATATTTTTACCTGCATTATCAACAGTTTACTGAAGTTTTGCTAGCTTCTCAAAGTAGTACCTCCAATTCAACGTTAGAAAAGTATGATTATTTCTTTGCATGTTAGCTTAGAATTTAAAACTTTTCTGTGAAGTGCCGCTGTGTTCCTGATTTACTAGTTAATGCTGCTCTGTTGCTTCATGTTCCAATTTTTATTTTTTATCCTACTGCATTATTTTGAGGCAAAGTCCTTGTATATGACTTGGAAATGCTAAGGGGAAAAAAAAAGCACTCTTTAATGTTTATTGTGCAATAACTCAGGCAAATCTCTTAGCATGAGTATGACTAGTGGGATAAGAAGGTGCTATGCTGTGGAGAAGGGTTATATCATCTACCTTGGAGGTGTTAAACGTAATCCTGACTGTAAATATTTAGCAAATCACTGAAATAAATCTGCTAGGATCATAAGAGCTTTCACATGATCTGTAGCAAAATGCATTAGAAGTACAACTCGGAGAGCATCAAGAATCTTTTACTCTCCAGAAAGAGTATTTCCTAGATAATTTTCTAGCTTGATTTCTCTGCATTTGCTGGCAGTGTCCGCTAGCTCTAGCACTTCGTTAAGCTTTCCAAAAAGCCCAAACCTGCAGTTCTTGCAGGACAAGGCAGTCCAGTTCGTGTGGCCCTCGCCTGCTAGGCCCTGGAGCAAAGGGCGCTCCGTAGATGCGACGTGTGCCCCAAGTTCCCTTCAGGTGCAGCCTGACAGCTGCTCAGTGTGGGCCTGGTGCCCGGGGCTCACCCAGCCTGCTGGCACCTGCGTTCTAGGAACCACCTTCATGTGCAGGGTGAGCAGGTTCCTTCACATGGCTGAGCTGCTGGTTTTTCAGCTATAAATCCGCATGTTAGAAACACTAAGTTTTCAAATGTGTTTTTCCTGATTTTGAGCTCATCATTTTAACTGCTTTTTTTTAATCAGTATTTAATTCTTATTTTTCCTTTTATAACTATTACCTCTGCTTGATTTTATGTCCCATTTTCAATATGTAGGTTGGGGTTTTTTGTTTGTTTATTTTTGTTTGTTTGTTTTTGGGGTTTGGGGTTTTTTTTTTTTTTTCAATTTCCCTGCTAGTCCAAACCTGCAATTACATAAGCCATATGCTCAGTAAAGTAGCTTCCAAACACACCAAGCCCGGGCATTCTGCTTCCTGCACTGACAACCAGCTCCCACAGTTGTTACTTGCTCTCCATTCCTGTTTGAATACACTGAGGCCAGGGTGCCTGCTGGTACCTGATAAACTGGTGTGTGCAATTCCAAAATTCCAATCTCTTCAGCTCCTACAGCCAGACCCTAAGCTAATAAGCAGTTATCATTTGAAGCCTGTTGTATGTACATAGCCAACTTGAGTAAAATGTGTGTGGCTGAAGTCTAACTCTTTGCCTTGGAAATCACTTTCTGCAGTAGAAATTCTAGCACTTTAAAAATACTTTTTGTTTTCTTCTATATTTAGGAGTAACTGAAATGAATAAACATTTGTTTCCACACCTAAATAGGAACCACAAGAGGCTCCTTGTGAACTCTGGCAAAAATAAAATAATAAAGTAAAATATTAATCTTCTATGAAGGTTGTTGGTAGTTTGGCATTTGTTTTGCACTAGTCATATGAATACAAAACTCCAACCAAGATGTGGTACCAGCTTCTCGAGTTCCACAAAAAAATAAATCACACTAAAGATAGCACGTCCTGTTCTGCAAGGCTAAAAATTCAAGAGATGATGGGAGGGAGAAATAAATTAGAATGGAAATAGCTGTAAGGGTAACAAAGACCAACAGGAATCTAAGCCTGTGAGCCCAATGAGGTGCCTATTAGTGTGTGCTTCCTCCCACATGAAATTGCTCAGCTTCTTCCAGCCACTCCTGATGCTGTGCAGTGATGCTGAGCAGTGTCCTGCTCCAGTAAGACGTCTCATTGCTCCACAAGTAGAAGTAGTAGGTATCTTCTGCTGCGGTTATTTGAAAGATAATCCAAGTGACGTGGATCACTCCATACTTATATGAGTACTGAGTGAAAGTTGCTGTTAAAATAAGTTTTTAAATGCTGTTCAGGAAGCAACAATAGACACTGAGCATTCAGTGGAGATGAGTTATTGAGAAGAGTTGCTTGCATACGTTTTTTAACTTAATTAGCAGTTTCCCTTTCATCTTTGTTTTACATTAGCCCTATAAATCTCTGCTTTTATTTTGTGTAATTTTCTGTTGTTCTCTTCAAACTTGTGCTGATGTACTCCTTCCACTGAGGCAATAGAGATGAATATTTCTGAGGAAAAAGAGTAACTCTTGTGGCAGGATGAAAAGTGTGGCTTATTGATGACCCTCTAAACAGTTTTGGTTCAACATTTTACTGATTGCTAGCTGTGAAATAATCCTTTCTCTTCCCAAAATGTAACTGTGCTACCAAAGTTTGTCTCATAAAATAGGGTGGTTCCCAAAAGGGCACTCCATGTGGTGAAGGATGTGTATATAAAATTTACGTAAGTTAAATAACATGAAAGGAAAAAACAACATCTTCATGTTGTATAATCACTGCATATGCTTAATGTATACAGGCATAGTACTTTTCCTGTTCACAAAGGTATTTTTTTTTTTTACATGGCAGCAGCTGACTAAAAAAGATGAGAAAAAGAACAAGATGTTTCAAGACTTCCTTTCATAAAGTAGTTTGGCTTTCCCAGTCCAGGACAGCCAGCCGTGTCCCTTTTCCAGATTCTGCACATCCTTAATATGCTGGTGTGCTTCTCTAAGTTGTCTCATGTCTGCCCTGTGAGCTGAGACTTCAGCTTCATAGGATTGCAGGGATTTTGAGGAAGGCAACTGCTCATCCTCCTTCCTTTCTTCAGTTCTTTTTCCTTTGTCCCATTCATAGTCATTACAGAAAATCAAAATGTGACTGCACGTTGTCTTCTAGAGCTCATACCCTCGACTTGCGATCTCTACAACTAGGATATCCAAAACTGGATATGCCAGAACCATCATGTGTAGGGTTTTTCGTGTGTTTTTTTTTTTTTTTTTTTTTGCTTCCAATCAAACTTGATAAACAGGATTACACCCATTTTAAACATAAATTTCTGCCGTTTCTTTTCTCTACATGATTATTGCCCAAACTTCATTGTTTATTTAAAAAAAACCAAAAAACTGTTGTGTTTATCAATGAGTGCTGGTAAACTGGAAAGGCTCGAAACAGGACTTTCTTAATTCTTTTGGAATTATCAGGCTTCAAATGATCCATCAAATAATCTATTTTCAGAAACAGTTTTTTGAGTGTCCATTCAGTATCATTTGTGTCTTCTTTAATCTCGTTAAAATCCAAGGAGCTCTTTTCATACAGTCAAGGGAATAGCTAATGAAGGACCTAGTAGCGTCTTCCATACCAATATTGGAAAGCAAAAGAATTCTGCAAGTCATTTCTACTGAATAATCCAATTACTATATTAGTAAGTCTTCTGGGCTATCATTATTATTACGGGATATAAATATAGATATAGAATCATCTAATTAGAATTTATTCAAAAACTCTTCTGATTGAGAAACCTAAGAAAAAAATAATTAAAAAAAAACAAAACCTCTATTTGCTATATATTGGCAAATTTGCAAGATTATTTCCTTTATTTTTACCCTTTTATCCTTTCTCAGCAGAACTGCCTTCAATTGCCTTTTATTCATTCAGCTTCTAGAAGCAGCTGATGACATACAAATGGAGTTATGTGTTGTATTTTGGGAAAGCATATTTTACTATTATCTTGAATAAGTGTTAACTTTTTTATTATAAAATTATATCCCTCATTAGAGGTGAAATATCACTATGCAACTTAGCGATCCTGCAGATATACACTTTGGTATGAGAATTAAAAGCAAATACATAAAGATGCTGTTCATGATTTGGTTTCATTTTTGCATCTGCTTACATTATGGAAATTAAATCTCTAAAGCATTTATGTAGAAAACAAACTATTCCTATCTCCTCTATTTGCTTCAAAAGGAACTTAGCAGTGATAAAATTAAAAAAAACACAAAGAAACAAAAAAAAAAAAGGTGAGAACTACGCATTCATCTGCAGCATAAGCACTTAAAGGCAGGAAAGTGAAAACCAAGGCATCATAAATCTTACTATGGCCATATGGTCAGGTATAAGACATTTTTTGTATAGGTATTTGGATGAGTACTTTAGCTAAGAACAATAACTTGAACATAACTCAGACATTGCAGTTATTCTGGAGAGAAAATACCTGGTATTTTGTTTTATACAAGAGTAGTGAATAGTGAAGAGAGAATATAACCCTAAAATTATTTTTAAAAATAGTTTATATTTTTAGCTTTTGTACTGTAACTACAGCCTGTGACAACTGATGAAGGAACCGCTCTTCCTGTTGGCTGAAGCCTCTTTGTGCTGTGATGATGAAAATGCAGCCGTCTGCTCTCAGTGCTGTGTTCCTTTCCCTCCTGTGGGCACTGAAGGATGTATGAGGTCCTTATCTTTTCATTTCCTTACTCATAAGCATTCAGGTTTTGTAAATGTGTTAGCTAAGAAATCTGCTGTCACTTAGCAACCTTGACTCATTTTTTAAAGGAAGATTGCTTCATTTTGATTTTCTTTAGATTTTGAAATACCATGGTATTTTAGTGCATTTTATTGTTCAGATTTTAGCTCTGTTTTTTGTGCTTTTGGAATGGTAAATGAAATACACTTTGTACGTTTCAGAAAACATGACACAATAGATAGAATTATCTACTGTAAATTAAAAACATCTAAAAATTACTGGTCAGGAAAAAGTATCAGATCAACATTTATAAATTGCTGCAGAACAACAGGAAAAAATACAGCATAAAAGTATTTTCCTTGCTTATTTATAAGAAATACATAGCCAGCTCAAAAGTATTGTTGGCAGGAGGGGAATATGTTCTCTTTTATTCTTTTCTTTGGTAAATGAATTGATTTTGACACTACAGCAATACTTGCATTGTTACCATCTTAAGCCTATCTAAAGGCACTAAGCGAGTCTAGAACTCTAGCTTTCTGGTCGCTCATTTTGAGCCTAGCGGCTCAAAAAACCCAAGGGATTTGGTACAAAAAAAACAACAATAACAACAAAGAATAGCAGGGAGTGGAGGCCACCATGTGCTAAGGTGCCTTGTCAAATTTTGGGTTGAGGAGATAGTAGCATCTTGTTTTTTTTTCTAAGCTCTTAATCTCAGTCTAGGTTTTTTTGATGATTCTTGCCTGTCCCTAGTCTCTCTGCTCTTCACTTTTCTATTATAGTGAAAATATAGAAGTCTATTGTAATAAATGATTTTGCATGAGACAAGTGGTACAAGGTTGATGATATATGGCAGGACTTGTCAACATTGGTTTGAGAACCCTTGAAATAAATGAAATATTTATGGAAACTTAAGGGGAGAAATAAATTGAGTATGGATGCAGTGCATACCATACTGGTGCAGTTGGCATGACTATGGCTAAATGACTCTTGTCATTCCCTTTGTCCTGGATAGTAAATTGAACTAGCTGCAAAACAGTACTCCCTGGTTCTGCAGAAACCTGCAAATACTTCAGAGCTGGTGAAATTCTGTATTTACAGCATTATTGTGGAATTACTGTTTCTACAGATTTGTTGTATTAAAATACATGGTGATAAATTCTATCCTTTTGCTTTCCTTATTAGTTTCTTCTGGAGGCAGAAGGAGATGGAATCATTCCCATCCATATGAACCTCTATGCAGTTCCAATCTAAACAAATGACGCTGTGTCCACAGTCACACCTGAGAGTGAGCAGCAGTATCTGAATTTTGGGGTGAATTCCAGTTGAATTTAAATAATAGTCTAACCCTCACTGAGCTTATAGGCACTATGTATTCCAGATGTTTGATGCAGTGACAGGAAGGAATCTAGCTGTAAATTCCTTTTTGGTCATGGTTTACTGTCTTGGCATAAAAAATATTTATCCCAATTCCTGCACTTGTTCTGTTAGCTACTCCTAAACCTGGTATTTCCTTTGTACGCTGCTGGCAAACTCCATTAATTCTGCCAAAGAAACTGTCTTACTCCACTGCTGTCTGGGCTGGGAAAAATTAACTTTTGTCTAGTTCTGAGAAGGAAAATAGGCCTACAGCTATTTTTAAAAGTTTATGTAGAAGTGCTAAGTTAAAATGACTAAATTAGTTCAATATCAATAAATTCTAGGCACAGCATTTGCACAACAGAATTTAATGTATGTTTTCTATCAAACACTCCAGTGATAACAGAAAAGGGAATAAATGTCAGCCTGGCAGTGACTCAGAATAAGCTGTTTACAAGACAATAAAGACATGAGAATTGCTTTAAAGAAGCAGGTTTCTCAGCTTGCTGCTATATTAAATTATTTTCAAGCTAGTGTCAGAAAAGGTAAAGTTGATAAGTATTGTCATGCAAGCTGCATTTAATCTTGTCAAACTGTTTAAGATCATCTGGTAAAACCAACTATTATGTTATCAGTTTTGACTACCTGCTACACAGTGAATCATCTTTTAGTGATTTTAACAGTGTCATCAGACTTCTTTTCCATCTCTGAAAGTGCAATATATAAATTATCTTGCATGTGATGTGGTCTCAGTAGCCTCTCCCTGGATCCCAGAAGAATCTTTGCAGCTCACCAATTACTATTTCCTATGCACATGCTCATAGACCCAGTCATAGCGAGTGCGAGGTTTTGTCTCCTGGTCCAATAGTCCAGTTCATGCACTTGCCTGCCTAACCACCTAAGGACTTCTATAGACTTTTATATCTTGGACTGACTTTAAGATTGGCATCTCTCACATTTCACTGGGCTTCTGTATTGGACCTTTGGCAAACTTGACTCTCCTACAACACCCAACTTCTGAGGTGGGAGCATGGCCTTCTCACCACACACACTTAAAAACCTCCAAGACACTCTGAAGACTTTGTTGTAATGAACATCATGGTTTTGTCCATCATTTTCCTTTGGGAAATAATGGCTAGCTGAGAATCATCAGTGCATTTAGTATGGAAGGTCCATGAGTCAATGATGTTGTCTAATGTTGAGAGCTTCAGAGGTAACAGCTCTGAAGAGGTGTAAAAACATGACACCTTCACAGACCCCCCAAATCTGTAAGCCAGAGAAACAGCATATTTTTAATGGTTGAGGAGCAGCCATAAAAGAGAGTTTTTGTTTTGCAGTCGTTACCACCGTTTGCGTGCTTTGCTGCAGCAGCAGCCTGGCTTGCTCTGTGATGCCCAGCACTGCATGCAATGGGTCTGCAAGCAGAAGTTGATTTCTGCCATCCCACTTATTTAGAAGCGAACTCCTGTATGTGTTGTTTGTAGTATAGGCAAGTTGTTTGCGTTACTGAGTGCTCTAAGAATACTTGAGATATTGACTCCCTGGGCACGACTCTAATCTGTCACTTGGTGTCAGTTGAGGGAGAGATTTTGTGAACTCGTGACAATTTTATCTGTAATACTTCAGTTGGCAAAGAGTCATGCTGGGCCACATTATGATTCCCTTGTGTGTCACCTTGTCATTTTAGAGCAGCACATAATAATGCCGCTCTCCGTGCTCTTTTCCCATGACAGCTGGCTGAGACGCTCCTTGCAGCTGAAACATGACTTCTCCAGTGGAAATGGTCAGCTTAGTAAGCAGAAGTTTTTGCATTTTGACAACAATTTTCTGTTTGTTTTAAAGACTGCTTTGTATGTTGAGTGGCAGGATATCCTGAGTGATACTCGCTCATGAAATGTGTCAGTTAACAGCGCCAAATTTTACAGTGATTCATTGTTGTGCATATTACTTTACTAAAATAATCTCATCTGTAATGCTAATGAGAAAAAAAATTGCAGATATGAACTTTCAAAACCTCTCTAATTGCCTGTGTACTTGCACATCTTGGTACAAGCTCTTCTTTCTGAACTCCACATGTACCAAAGGAAAAGTGGCTCCAATGTTAGTCACCCAAGGCCAGCAATGTCAGGTGAGGGAGGACTTGTTGAATTGCTGAAAAGTAAAATGAGATCTGATTTTTAAGATGACAGTTGTACTTTTTTTTTTTTACTGTAAAAGCTATATTGAGGATGAATAGACAGAATATAGTCATCAAAAGATATGCATAATATATTCAGTATATTGTATCTGTCTAGATTTCAAATGGTCCTGACAGATCAAATGTCTTATGAACTTGGGATTCCAAAAGCATGTGCAAAAATAAATGCTCATCAGTAAATGTTTCCTGTTGAATCAATCCTTGGGGTAATTCACAGATTCAGGTGGAAATTTATTAAGATTCTTCAGTGGAACAAAAGGATAAAAAACAGGTAGAATATATTCTTAAATTCCCACGTCATTAAACAGTGATAACGTGAAAGACTAGGAAAAATGGAAGCATTTTGGTAAGGTAGCTGTCTAGCATAATAGAAAAATAAGAATCAAGGAGCTTTGGAGGTCATTTGTCTCTTCCTAGGACCCAGTACCTGGCCTCTGGCTTCAGTTTTCCAACCATTTTAATTCTCTTACAATAGCAAATTATTTTATTTTATTCAAACAGCAAATTAGATGCTGATTTGTGTATGCAAGTCTGCTTTCTGGCAGATTTATAATGCAGTAGGGCAGATTTCTAGCTCAGTCAGTTGTTCCTACCTGGAGTAATTTTGCAGACTAAAGAAAACTGTTGATAACTTTGTGGGAGTTTTCAAGGAGTGAGTCGTGCAGGGCTTCCTTCCCAAAGGGAAGGCGCTCAGGACATGGAAAGGTGCAGCCATCCAGTACAGCTGCAAACCATCACCTGTTATTAAAAATCCTCAGGGCTGCATAAATGCCCTTTTAATGTGATGTACTGTTGAGTAATTTTTTGACTAAGCACCCCATAATTAACTTGGAAGCGCTTTATGGTGAATTGTCTCCAATTAAAGAGTCTCCAAATGCTAGTTTGACCCAGTACAGCCTGCACAAAAATCCATTTTAAACAAGTGCCTAAATAAAGGTGCGGTTTTATATGACAGGCTGGCATGGGGCTAGGGGGAGGCATTGCAGCCAACTGAGTATCTTTTTTAAGGTTGCTGACTAATGCTTGCCTCTGTCATTGAGTAATTGGCCATGGCACAGAGAGCGCCTGTTATACTTCATCTAAAGTTTGAAGTGAGCCCTGTTGAATTCAAAAGAGAAGAGCCCTCCTTGCCTTTTCTGGGCTCTGAATAGAGCCCGGTTGGCCCAGTTCTGCTGTGGTGGGGTGTGTGACCAAGCGCTGTGCTCAGGTTGCCGGAAGGGCTTGTGTTATTGTCTGGTTCCAGCAATCACTTCATTAATTAAAAGAAAAGAAATTTGGAATTAAAAAGGGCAAAGCATGCTTTTACATAGCAGGTGAGCAGATGGCAGATCTGTTTGTCAGTATTTGCCTTTCAGAACAAGGTTTCTAGGCAGTTCAAAGACAACCCAGCGATGGTGCAAACCAAAGGGCTATGTGGTCATTCCCAGGCTCAAATTAAATAGTCTGACTTGATAAGGACCAGCAGTTGACCTACTCTGAGAGAGTGTTCTGTATCTTTGCAGATGTTTCTTGTTTACCTTTGGGGTTATTTTTTTTCCAATTTTGGAAGCATCTCGTGTTGGTCTTTGTCCAAGAGCATGTGATTCAGTGAGCCTGCTTCCACTGAGCCCTTCGTAATGCTCCTAAGAGGAAGATACTTGAGACATACTTTAGGGATTTTCATTTTTGTCAGGACATGATCTACCTCCTCATTATATTTATATTATTGTGTTAGTACTAACATAGAACTGTGCAGTATACCAAGTGCCTAAATAGACATTATTCCTCTAAAAAAGATCTTCCAATCTGTTTTCTGAGAGGTGCAGTCATTTTACAAAATAAACTATGCATAAGCTGTTGCCCGTTCAGCCCTAGGCTGAGCTGAATGAATTAGGAAGTGACTGCAGTGATCAAGAGAGTCTTTCGTTTCGTGGAGCTGGGCAAGATCGCAGCTCAGCCTCCTCTCCAACCCGCAGGTAATGAGCCCTGAAGGAGGAGGGAAGCCTAAGTGGATATGCAACGGTTAGGTACACCTATAACAGAGCACCAATTTGGGGAATTTTGCAGTAATATTGTTCTCTGCATTACTTTGTACTTGACATTGAGAGGAGATAAAACATAATTTACCTGCAGCCTGAGGCAAATACAGCTAAGCTCCTTATCGAATACAAATTTGGTACAATATTGCCGTTGTTGTTCCTGTGCTTTAAAGGTGAGGAAATATATTCACCCTGCAGTTCCTCTGAGGCAGAGAAATTCACCTCAGTATTTTCCTTTGAAATTGATAACCTCCTGTAAATAGCCAGTTTAATGCGTGCAACAATTTTGAAGAAGTTTTCCATGTGGCTGAGGTTTTTTCATTTAATATTTATGTGTATTCAGTATATAGATTTGCCTCGATTGTAGGAAAGAAAAAGATTTTCAAGATAACTAAAACTCCCTTTTTTGGGGGAGGGGGTAACTGAAATCAGATTGGTATTTTCTTCAGGCTAAGGTAGTGAGACACATTTGCAATAGATCCTGGGAGGTCCAATTAGAAAACAGGCAGGAATTTCAGAAAAGTAGAGTTACTGGTCAAAAACGGTCACCTGTCTCTTCTGGTTTAAATCATAACGGAGAGATTCTGGCGAGCAATGAGAGCTGTACAGAGACTCTGCTGCTAGGAGCACTGTGGGGACCCTAGGAGCCCACTGTGAAACAGGCAGCAAAAGAACACCGCTTATTATTGTGAAATAAACCCTCTGAAGCACTAGAATTAGTGAGAACTGGAAGGATAACCCAATTGGCTATAGTGAAATCTAACAATATGAAGTTATTTATGCAGTCACCATCTGTAGTCTGTCCTAAGACTGTCAGAGTTGGGCTTGCTTTACTCGTAGGGGAGGAGGTGGCTATGGCTAGAAGACTCAACCTCAAATTTTGTGGTAGCTTCTCATAAACTGTGACAAGGACAAACTGTTCCAGTTCCCTGGAGTTTGGTCACTCATGATGGTCTTGGCTCTAGACTTGCCTTTTGAGCCTTTACCACTTGTGGGACAGCCCATTCTTATCTGACTGCTGGTTTCAGCCTAAATCCCATCAAGGATTCAAGATGGGTAACTCTTAATGCCTGTGAAATCCATGTCTGGTTCCAGGCAAGCAGATCCAAGGTTGCAGCACTGGCCAAAGATGCAGTTAGCAAAGTGCTCTGCCTTCTTCTGACAAAGCCTGACAGCTGACCGCTGGTTCAACGGCGCTGTCCTGCCCTCAGGCAGCTCTCAGACAGCCTGGAATTAGGAAAAAGCTTCCAAGGAGCCAGTATTTCAGGGCTATGTTTTATTAAGGGGAGACATGGCAGGTGTAATCCAAAAAAGAAAGGAAAAACAACATGTGTGGTGGGTTCCAGAGAGGCTTGAGTGTAGGAAACCAGCCTGGCCAGGCAAAGGACACTCCTCCTGAGAGATACTTGAGTGCAAGTATATGCTGCATCTCAGTTAGGAGGGTGGCATTTTTTCATTTTGTGAGGAAGATCCTTTTCTGGGAATCAGTCTACTTCCAACTTGCTGCCTCACTAAATGATAAAAATGACAGTAAATTCCTCTCCCTATTTGCAATATCTAGTGCAAAGGATTTGCAATATATTCTGCTATGGCTTAGTGACATACAGGAAGCAATACAGAAAACAAGGCAAACATATTTTTCTCTAGCTTGCTATGATTAATGTTTTCACAGGGCCCAGTGATAACAAAGCAAGTGGAATCAACTGATAAAACTTTGGGGGAAGGTGCTTGGTGATATTCCTGTAGTAAGAGCAAATGTAGCAGCAATGTCACAAAGTTAATGAAAGGTATTGCTACTGTCTATGTCACAAAAAGTGAGGGAAGCACAGAAAGAGAATTCCTGTGTGTCTTCTGAGACTTGGATGTTGGGAGAGAAATGTCTCATTATGACATTGGATGGATAATTCCACTTTTTATCCACCAAGGAGAATTTGGTTTTCTCTTGCAAAATAAAACCTATTAATATTGGCAAAATGAGGATTACTGAAGTAATGAGGGAAAAAAAAAACCCTCACTTTAATCAGAAAATCTATGTTTGAATAGGAAAAAACCCTGGTGCTGCACACAACCCCCCCTCACTGTTTCTTCAGTTTGGTGGAACTTCCTGTGGTGACTGCTGGGGTTGCAGAGGACTTTGAGCACATCCAATGTCTGTGCCTCAAATCCATTTACAGAGCATGAGCAGAGGAACCACCAGTCTACCAGATCCTTCCTTATCCCTACTGCTTTGTGTAGCTACTTTGATCAACTGCCTCTAATGTTGCAGCCTGTATTGTTCACTTGAGATTTGCATCTTTAAGCCTATTAAATAGGGAATTTCTTGTGGAAGATGAGCTGTGACTCAGGTTGAAATCTCAGTGTTAATACTGCTTAGGAATAGACTTAGAAAAGTTATTTTGTGACCCATGTATCCTAAATATAACTTTAGTAAGAGTTAGGTGAAGAAAACCAAAGTGAATTAAGCCTATCTTTGAAAAACAATATGCTAATTTAGTAGTAGATGTCATTTCTAAAGATGTTCTTGCAGGAGATTTCAAGGTGAGTAGGATGCTTGTGTCTTGAAGGACTCGTGAAAAAAGCTTGGAGTCTGGGGTCTAATAATCCTGGTAAACGTCTGCCTTAACATCCTAGTCTGGGTTGTTTTGCAGAGGGGCCTTTTGGGCCAATTGAAAGTATATTCCTATATTTCTTTTCCTAAAACTGTCAGAAAACAGAATTATTAATTTGTACTGATTTAGCCAGATATTTTATCTTTATTCATACAACACACAGACATCTAGTGGCTGAATAATATAGTACAATTATACTTCATTAAATCTACTGCTCCTTGAAAGCACGCAGAGCACTTCTAATGCTATTGCCCCAGCAGAGGGGAAAAATAGAAATTAGTTTGGAAATTCTCAGAAGTAACATGCTTTTTCTTTTCAATCTGCAATATTGTCAGACTTTTTTTTTTTTCAAAGAATCATCAGTCTCTCTAATAAAACTAATTAATGAAATGATCTTAGGGAGGTATAAATGTGTGATTGATTAATTAATCTACAATGGAAACTGTAACTAAAGTCTGGTTTTAGAGCCAGAGACATCCCTATGTACATGCCAGACAGGTCAGAATAAATGTGTGCAATGAAAGGAAAAAAATAACAATTTTATAATTACTAGTAAAAGAATAAAGAACAACCATGTTCTGGAGCCAAGTATTTGGGCTTCAGAAGTTTTACTTGCAAACAAACTGTAGATGCTCTAGGTACTCGCTGCCTGTTTTTTCCTCATTCCCCCTCTCATTCCCTTCTTTCATTCCTGGGACCACGGTAAATCAAAATATAACACAAGTCAAGCAAATTGCTCGCCAATGCTGGATCAAAGATAGCAGTATAAAAATAACAGTATTTGGTGCGTTTCAGAGGAAGTGGAATGGGAGGGACAGTCTGGCCCTGTCCTCAGCAGGTAGGTACAAGCCTGGCTGGTGTGACCAACTCGTACAGTGCTCCAGAAGTGGCCAGAGCGTGGGACTCCTGCCAAGGGGCAGGCAAAAGGCAGACGTGCAGGCAAAGTGGAGAAATCTCCCTCTATTTAAGCTCTTAAGGCACACAGGGATTTTACTTCATAAATAAAAGCACAGATAAAAACAATTACAGTTAATGCTATGTGCTGATATCAGTAATTAATATATTTTTTTTTAAAAAATAAAGTTTAGAGTCTATTGATGGCATATAATTATCAAATAACTCATAGGCTCATATTGCATTATTAGGTTTGAGAAGGTTATAGCTGCTATTCAAGGGGAAAATGGTAAATTGTTTCATTAGCTTTTATGTCCCTGTTTCCAGGGTTAACCAAGTTAGAATTTGATGACTTTAGGAGAATTGCCGTCAACAGTTTTTTGTTATTGTAACAAACAGCATTCCAAGTCTCATTTCATAGTTTTGTTCTTGTTGTTAAAGTCTTCTATTATGAAAAAGAAAAAGAAAAGAAATAAAACTGATAAGAATTAGCCAATTAGGGCAAGTTTCTCTTCTTGCAGTTCTGTTCCATGAGCTAGTTCTTGCAATGCATTTTTCATCCATGGCATTTGTTGTCATCAGAGATGACATTTTTTGTGAATTTAGAAAGACAGAAGCCTAATTTGTTTTGAAGTCCTCTAAGTGAAAAGCTCAAAGTAGAACCATGTAGTCATAAAGAGTTTGTATGGGGGAAGATCACCACTGCAATGTTGTGTGAAGGGAGGCTTAGAAAGTCAGCACAGAAAACTGTCAATGGATGAAACAAATGGAAATGAGGAAAAAATGGTCTGAAGCTTAAACACCAGTATGAAAGAAATAAGTAGTGAGGCATAAAGGATTGAATATAGAACAAATAGAGTATAAATACATAAAAAGTAAGAGGAGACATGGAAGAAAGACAGACATGGACATGGAAAAAAATGATGTTTAGAAGATTTAGGATGTGGTGGAAATGATGAGGGGGAACCTCCTCAAAGAGAAAGGAGAAAAACTATTATTGTGGGAATGCAGTCAGAAGAGTAGGAGAATGGTGAATTTCTTATTTTGGATAATGTTTTTAAGTGATGAAGCAGCATGATAGGATGGTGATTTTAGTTGATTGACTTGGAAATAAAAAACAGAAGGAAACTCTTGGGGTACTCAGCCTGATATCCTTCTGCAACATATCCATATGTGGCATATCCACAGACATCCATATCATGTCATTCCTTTTCTAAATCTCAGGTGCTTGGGAAAATTACTGGTAGTATTTCCTATGTGAATGTAAAAGTGAGGCAATGATAAAAACATTTCAAAAAATTATTCATTGTGTAATAAATAGGCTGCAAATCTTAATGTGTGAATTACCTGCACATTGGTCCTGGTTTTTATAAATATGTTGATTAATAAATATTCATTAAGCAGTTTGGATAAACACATCAGTGTAAAAATTATCTGTTAAGCTTTTCTTCAACCTTTTATTATCTCTGAAAACTGGGCAGCTGAATCAGATTGTATTCTTACTGTTAACTAAGCAAAAGGCCAGATTTTTATCAAAAGACATGCAATAATAAAATTTAGTAGGTAATTTTCAGATTATGGTATTAATGGAGAAAACCAAAGATATTTGTTAGGCAAATCTTTTCAGTTATTAGCCAGCTAATGATAAAGTGTCCATAGATGTTACACTATGTTTATTGGAGAAAAAATAAACTTCCCGCTCACAAAAGGGCACCATTATCTGGAAGTTATACTGAAGTTATATGTAACATTTTCTAATTAATCTTTAGTAAAGAAATCTGAGGCTTACTGTTAGACTCTGAACAGAGATTGTGTTCTGAGGTTATTGCATTATCAATTACATGGAATTTAAAAAAGATATTCAGTGTTTTCAATTGTCAGAATTTTTATAATGTTTTTGGTGTGATATTTCATAATCAGTTGCATTGTGGCCTTTTAAGCATTAAACAGTCCAGTTTTCCTTTTAGTTGTAGAGATCCATGCAGGAGCAAGATGGAACTTGCCAAAAAGATGATCTTACTAACAGGATATATTGCATTATTAGTCCATCAGCAAAGCAAATAAGTACATGAAGATGGGAAAGGAAGAGAGGTTTCCAGGAGGTTTCCTCTAGAAAAGTGTATGTGTAGAGGAGAGAATATAGAGAGCTAAAGACTTTAATTTTGAATACATCTTAATATATTTGTGGTTGAGGTCAGAAGGATAGAGATAAACACCTGACAAGGCAACAATGGCAAAACTTGGGTATCAATCACACTGCAAAATGCTTTTTCTCTCAGATGCTTGTATTCAACATCGGTCAGTTTGCTCCTATTTTATTTAGGAAAAAATAACGGTATTTTATGGGGGCTCCTTAAGATTTATGGGGGCTAGATGAACAGTTATGCAGTGGATCTAAACAGATGTAACATTCAAATAAGTGTGAGGTTTAGCTGTATATTATGATAGATTAATAAAGTAGACATAAAACCAGCTGCAGTTGTTGAGGGTTCTACACAGGGTGAGAGGCTTCCTTCTCTTGCTGTTGTTTTTGGACTCATTCAGAGGTTTATGGAGGTGGACATTTTTATCCAGTCGTCTAACTGCATTGACAGTTTTTGAGAGTGAGAAACTCTCTCCAATTTCTTGTAATAACTTTCTGCCACAGCCTAGGAATAAACACTTACTATTTCTCTCAAAGTACAATCCACTAAGAAAAACCTTTAAAACTCTAAGTAATGTTACTGCTCTAAGCTGCTACAAGATCAGGTGTATTTTGAAAAACCCCAAAGAATAACTGAAAGAATAAATCTTCACTCACTTTCTATGCTTAATGCTAAGATCAGCTGGAAAAGACAAATTCCTTTTAAAAATGCAGACGATCAAGAATATTATAATTTTAGTGCTTATATCATGATCTAAACTAAGCAACAGTAACTGCACCATCTGGACAGTTAATGATTATAGTTCTTTTTGAGTTTTGCTGCCATCCTTCCCCTAATATATATTTCTCATTTTTATCCCTTTGTCAGCCAGCATTAAAGTTGACTGGTCATGTGGTTATTTATCTGTCCTCATTTTGGTGAGGAAAATTACAGATTATGTTGATTGCTTGTAGACAACTTGCAAGGCTGTGTCTTGTCCATGCACTGCTAAGTTTCTTCAAGGTCTTCCAAAATATTAAGGAAGATATTAAGGGAAACAATTAAAAGAACTAAGCTTTGCATGTGTCTATTATTGGAGGCTGCTAATGGGCCTTGATGAGTCTGGTTTTCATTTATGAAGCCCACTGTTGTTTTCACTGAGTTCAGTTGCAGGCACCTCTCTAGTGCCAGGGGAGAGAAGAATGGCTTGTAAGCACTGGTGGTATTTTGGTGATATATTAGTAGTATCATGCCACAAAGCATGAAGGGTTTTGATGTCCTTGTCCATAAACTAGTTAGACCCAAGTAGCAAATGGCAAACAGTGGAGCTGTGGTGTCCTCCAAACGGCAAAGTGATGTATAAAAACAAAAACACCATCAGAAAGTGGCAACCAAGGGGCCATTTCGCTCTCACTCTACACACAGCAAGTTTCTGTAAATGAATTTCTGAAAGGATGGTCTTCAATTTATTGTGCATGGAGAATGATATTCTGAATTTACCCCCATAAGCCACCAGAACTAAGAGATTTACTCTTAGAGTCTGTCTCTAACTTTTCCTGATATTTCTAACAGAACTATTTGCAATCCATCTGCAATGTGTTTTGGCTGCTATGTAGACATTGAAGTTGCTCACCTATAGGCGATTATACATTACCCACACAGAATTTTGTTGATCTTTTCTGGTTACTGTCTGTCTTGCAAAAGGGAATTTTCCCCATCCTCATTCTTTCTGCATAGTTATTAATACTTTTTTTTTTTTAACTAGTTTATCAGTCTAATAATTCAGTGAGTCCTGTGCCTTGGCCCTGAAGAGAAATGAATGGAAAGGATATTTTGTGGGTTTGTGTAATTTCAGTTGTATAGAAAGCGAATTGCCCTATCAACTCCCAACTATTAATTAATTCTGGTGCTAGCTCCCAGGCACTGTTTTGATAGCTGTTTGGCACTGAGTAATGAATTATGAGCAGAAGAAAATAAAGGAGGCTTTCTGCCTACCCGTGGTAATTTTCCTAGTTTTTACTGTAAGCAAAGTTTGTTGGTGAAACGCATCCGCTAACCTTTTGCTGGGCAGAAAGGTCACACGTGACTTATGGCAGAGTGACAAGACAGATTGTGTCGCAGTTTTAAAATATAATTAAAAGAGGGAATTTCTTTAGCCCTCTGGTATTTGACTGCTACCTACAAAAGCATAAAAAGTCTATTTGCCACTAGCATTTCATTTTATCATAACTTGAACAGTCTATTAAGCACTAACATCATTTTAAGGTAACAGATTAGACCTGTTTGCTTATGGCCTGTGTCTGGATTTTGTTAATACATTATCAAGCTGGAAGAAGGAAATGTGTTTTTTTTTTTTTTTTATAAGTTGCATTTTTGTCAAAGCCTATCTAGGTATTTGAAATAGTGAGGGGTTTGTTTTTTGTTTCTTCTTGTTTTGTTCTTCTGAAAGGAATTAACCCTTTCCCATAGTGGCAAATGCTCAGTCTCATAGCCACCCATTCTGATGTATGAATGATTGGAATTTCTGAGCAGAGATTATATTTTCAGTCACCTTTAGAACCTATAAGACAAAAGATTTCAAGTGGAATCTCACATTCACAATTGTAACTAATAGCTGAATTTGATAAACACTTAATGCATCTTACTGATATACCTGTTTCAATAAATATAAGCAAAAACATGAAGAGGTGTGACAGTAATGCTGCAGAAGATGTATGTACTAAATGGAGTATGTATATGCATACATTTGGAATTATACCCTATCACAGTGATTGTTCAGTATTAATTCATCAAATCCAGCAGCCTTAACACTGTACACTGCAGCACTTTAGAGCTAGAAGTAGAACTAAATATTAAACTAAAGATTTCATCCTCTCAGTTTTGACTCCAAAAGAGTTGGTTGGCCCACTGGACAAAATAGATGTTGTTGCAGAGTCTCAACCCTGTGTGAAACTTCAAGTATACAGTCAGGTTTATAACCCATTTATTTGGTTTTCCTGGCCTCTCATTACCTAAGTAATTTCAGTTGTATGGAAAGCAGCTTGGTTTATCAACTCTGACTGTTAATTAATTTGGCAGAAGAGGATCAGTCTTGTCATTTTACCAATGATCATTGCCTGTTTGAGTTCTGGATGTAGTCCTGAACTTGCACTATCTAGTTTTGTGTAATGCACAATTTTACAAACTTTTTTTTCCTTCCTCACCCGTAGGACAGCATTGCTCAAAACTTTGTGCAAGTCTCTTTTCCAGTTAAAATTCTCTTTGCCCTTCGTTTGACAGGTAGCATTTGAATTCCACTGTTTCGAATGATTTTATTGGGTCCAGAGATAATGCCATCACCTTTAAACCCGTCAAAGTCCTTCACAATATGAGATGCTCTTAGAATCACCAGTATAGATTTTTCTCCACCTAACAACTTGCCTATACAGGCTGAAGCTTAAGTGAGAAAACTGTAAGTTGCCATGGTTTAATGAAAAGCAAGAATAAGAGGCAGGGATGGAGGGTGTTAGCAGTACATGGCAAAAATGTGCAAACACCTGGGGACATGCTCTGCTCTTCAAATGATGCAAGATGCCCATTTTTATCCTCTCTTCTTTCCCTCTTTACCTAGGATTCTGCATTATCCTGGACCAGGTGACTTTCAATGTATCTAGGAGTCAAAAGGATTCCAGCCAGTTCTCCTGGGCCACACAAGTGAGGGGAACAACCTGCGCCTGGTGGGGTTGAAGGCTGCTGCTGACCCACAGGTAAGAAGCCAACAAAGAGCAAACAAAAATAAGTAACTTCACAAGCACAGGTGCGCTATGCTTAGGAAGTATTAGTAGTAGGAGTACAACTTCTGTAATGAAAAATATCCTTTTACTAGTAACAACAGGCTGAATCCTTCACAGATGTGTATAGTGCTAGCAAAATGAGTTTTTCTGAAACAACTGTGGAGATATATGTGTTCTTATAGTCATGTTAGAGGCTGTCAATTCCTTCCATCACTGTCTGGCTAGATATGTGAGCTAAAGCTTGTCATGTAAATGTGACTGTGGGCTGACAATGAAGGCAGACGACAACATCATCAGGGTTGTGTTTGTATGATAAAAGCATTGTCCTATAATTGGTGACAAGCTACACCACCAGCTAGGCTTGAGACAGCAGGAACTTCCTTGGGAATGTGTGTAAGGTGCAGTTCAGCAAACTGTTAGGCAGTGTCTATCCAGTAATAGCTGGCTGTAAGTGCCTGGCCTAGATTTTAAAGAAAATCAAACCAACTAAGGAATAATTCTGAGTATTAAAATGATCTGGTGTAAGGTGAGGGAGCTTCCCAAGAGCCGTGGCCTGAGCACATCTTCATAGTTTGCCCAGGAGGATGCTGTGAGGGACAGTGTCAAAAGCCTTGCTGAAAATGATCGAAGTAACCTAGTTTAGATGAAACACCACACATTTAATGGCATTCATACATACAGTTGATTACAGATTTAAGTGCAGTATGTTTGGTTCACTCTGTCCTTGAATGGAGACAGAGTGGAGAAAGACAAAATGTAAAAGTGAAGAGTAGTCTAGAGCATGTACTAGATAAATGAAATACCGAGAATTTAGTAAATTGAAAAGTTGTGCTATTGGGTAGAAGAACTGACAGTTATTGAAATCATATAGTATATAGTAAAGCTATTCAGTTGGAAAAAATCATAAATAGCTACTGTTGCCTCTAGCATTTGTTGCACTGGGTTGAAATGGCTTCTCAGCAAATTACAAAATATATTAATACATAGAAATGACCACGCATAGGAACTACGTTCCTTGACATGCTGTTTGTAGCCTGAGAAAAAAAGAAAATAATGAGCCTGGTGAGCTAAGTGACATCCATATTTTAAGTACTGCTGTTCCTGTTTTTTTTGTTGTTTTTTTTTTCCATTTGCCATATTCCTTTGTTACTCAGGAGAAACTAGAAATGAATACCAATTGGAGTTGGTGAATATTTGATGTACACTACTTTCCTTTTAGCTTATTTCAGTTTTTTTTTCTTCTGAATATGCTACTTTCTCACTATGAGCTTATATTGTTCACTCTGAGTAATGCCAAAAAATAAGTATTTTTGATGGTATCTGCCTTAAGACACAGGCATACATATCTTCTCATATGTATGGCATATATTCTCATTTTACAGCACCTCTATTTTAAAAAACGTTTCATATTCTCTGAAGTAATCTGCTTCCACTCTACATATTCCCGTAAGCAAGCCGATTCTTACTACTGAACTGTAGGAAATGTGAAGGACAACAGCGAGGGAAGGGAGTGGCCATGCTTGTCTGAAATGGGTAGATGGACTGTTGATTTTCTTGATATTTTAAGTTTTAACATAGTTAGGAAAAACTGATGAAAGTTGGTACATGTTGGAAATTACATAAAATGGAGTTGAGCTTTTGGGTCCTTTCATTCTGGTAGTTATGAACAAGAGCTGCTTGTGTTGGTGTTCTTGCTCTGACTGACTCATCCTACATAGAGCAGGGCTAAGATCTTGTGTTCTGATGGCTCAACTTGGATGTCTTGCGGAACAAAAGGTTAATGGTATAGGATTTAAAACAGGATTAGGAATTGGACTCTTTCCTCATTTCACCTGGAGGATGAACAATGTCTCTCCTTGATATCCCCATCTAGAGAACTTAGAAAGGCAAGAGAGGAAGAGGCAGTTTTCAGACTATACTTTGTCCAAGAGTCACTTCCTTGACGCTTGCTGTTACAGACATGCTTATCTGCTTAGAATTTTGAATCTCTGAATCAGAGATTCACAGAGTCTCTGTGAATCACAGAGTCTATGAGGGAAGTTTTCTCTTTACGGATTGATATGAGAAGAAGTTTAATTGTGAAAGTTATTTTCTTTATTCTAAAATGGTGATATATCTTATATGAATTGAAATTGTGCTCAGGTGCTCAGTGTAACTGACTTTTTGCTTTTTTACAAATGTTTACATTTTTTTTTACAAAATTTTACAAATTTTTACAAAAAGGTTTCAATGAGTCATATAAGGTCAATTAATTCTTAACCTTGTTGCACTTTACTTAGTGAAGTTATCGATCAACTAAAAGTAGCTTTTGAAATGAGCCACAGTTATAATTTTTTTCACTTTTGAATATGAAATAATAATGTAAAAAAGGCATTTTTGATCAAATATTTTTTGATTTTGATAAAAAGTTGAATTTGAAACTGAAAAAGTGAACTAAGAACTGAACTGAACTACCTGAAGCAGTTTTTACTGCTTACTTTTAAGCTGTCAGGCTGGAGAAGAAAAGAATTCTCTTCTGTCAGATGAAAAAAAAAAGAAGTTATGGTAGTTTAGAAAAGTACCATAATTTAAAAAAATCCAATAGACATTTATTTTTCATTCTGTTTAATAGGCAAGAGGTATTAGAAATCTCTATAACTCAGTTCTTTGAACTACCTTCTGAAGATGTAATTCTGTAATGTACTGAGACACAGTTTTATAGTCTCAATATCCTCTCATATAATACTAAAAGAGAGAGAAAAATATATTTAATTTTAAAAATCTTCTACATCTATTGCATAAAACCATTATTGTACTTTTAAAGGATGAATATACAAAGGGAGATTTTGTAAAAACAGGATAAAGCTCCATACCTATGTTGAATTACCTTTTCTAACTAGAAAATGGAA
>JAUBOD010000770.1:1510505-1521165 GCA_032353885.1 Nothura maculosa | reverse complement strand
CTCTCTTTCCCCTTTGGCCTCTCTTTCCCCTTTGGCCTCTCTTTCCCCTTTGGCCTCTCTTTCCCCTTTGGCCTCTCCTTCCCCTTTGGCCTCTCCTTTTTCTTTTTGAAGATAACTTCAAAACTCCGGGCATTCAGTAATTGCTTGACCTTGGATTCCATAAAATGCAGCAAGAATAATTCCTTTTTTTTTTTTTGTTTTATTTTCTTTTGTCTCAAGCATATTCATTGCAGGGATCTGCACTGCTGTGGCTTCTGAATAGTGACTTTTCAAAAGGTGGTTAAAACTTTCAGGTCATTGAGTCATGTCCCAGTATTGCCAGTTGGTGGTCATGACTTAAATAGCTGAATTTATGTTAATTACTTTAATACTCTGCCTGAGCGCCTGGCTACCCTAGTATTTGTCCTTAGGAGTATGAGCAGGCAGAAAGCATCTATCATAAGGTTTCTTTAAACCCTTTTTTCCTTGTATCTTTTTGATTCATTTCAAGATCAATTAACTGATGTCACAAATTGCCATAAATATGTGAATAAATCACAGTGCTTCTCGCCAGAATCCACAGAAGATTTTCCAATTCATTACTTTCATAAACAGTAATCTATGAAATGTATCATATTCAAGATAGAATGAAAGTGTAAATTGGACACTCCTTTTTGATGCAGAATAGCTATACCTAGGATTTTTCTCTTGAAACATGCTCAATTTATCACAGCAGGTATCAAAAAGTTGAAGCAATGTGACATTCGGCTAAAAACTAGTATTAAACTTCTCATTATATCTCATAGGGAGGAAAAAAATGTGACCTTTAAAGTCACACAAGCTTTTAAAAACACTTTTTAAAAATGTAATCATTCCCTTGTGCATCTTCTTTTTTCACATATTCAAAATATTTTTTAGAAAATTTTCCCTTTCATTTTCCTATTACTTTGATCACTATGAATGTTTTGTACATCATATGGTGGGAAGTGCCATCAATTTTAGATTCGATCATTCATTTCAAAACACACTTACAATTTCATTTGGAGCTAATAAGACCTTTAGGATACTTTTGGTACTTTAGTAATAAGGCAAAATATTTGTTTTTTAAATTATCTATGAGATTTGGAAGCTTACAATATTTTGATTGCTTTAACGAAGGCTTTGTAAGTCTTCTCTAACATACTTGTTAATTTACCTAGAATTTTTTTTGAGGAAAGCCCCTTGTGGTTTTCTTATGATGATTTCTAATAATTAAAAAGAAAAAAAAAAAGGTCAATTAGAAATTAGTTAGAATTAGAAATCAGAAATAAAATTAGAAATTAGAGTTAGAATTTTTTTTGAACTGCAGGTCCTATAAGCCCTTCTTGCATAGGAAAACACATTCTCCACATGCTATAGCTTTATCAGGAATTTCTAAAATTCTGGTTTAAAATCCTCACTACCTAAAATGTGTCCTACCAAGAATTTGTCCTGGGAATTTGCAGGAGAGTAACTGTGTAGTAAAAAGTAACCATTTTAGCACATTCATTTCTGAGCAACCATGAAAAGAAGATTCTACTTAATGAACCATTCAAACACAACAGCTATAAGAATTAGTACTAGCTAAAACTCCCAATCCATCTGCTTATATAATTTTGATTTGTTAAAACTATGTATTTTTAGTTTGTATTTTTAAGCAGGATCAGATTACCAAATGAGTATCTTTAAGAATGTGAAAACTGCAAAATTTTGGGGAGTTCAGCCACTGTAAATACTTGCTCATTTCGCTCATTTTGACAACTACTCAACAATTTTTTTATTGTCCATTAGTCTGCAAGGATAGCCTGTGCTTTCCAATGTACTGCAAAATTTCCTACTGATCCAACTGATGCATTAAGGTTTTTTTTTTTTTTTGGGGTTTGTTCTTTGCTTAAAGACTTAATAAGAAGTAAATGTAATTTTGGTCCATTTGCAAGAATACAACTAGGAATGCCATTGACAGAATTTCTGATTGTCTATCCTTGCTGCTGTGGGGTTTTTTTGTTTGTTTGGTTGGTTTGTTTTTTTGTTTTTTTTTGTGTTTTTTGGGTTTTTTTTGGGTTTTTTTGTTTTTTTTGTTTGTTTGTTTGTTTTTGTCTCCTGGCAATGGAGTAGGAAAATCTTATGCTGCAAAAACCCCAAGTGTCTGGACCTTTCAGATGAATTTCAGGTTTATGAAAGAGGCTGTGGAACCAGAAGCTGAACAATAATCTTTAAACACTGTAGCAGCTAACTTCTTCTTATTGAAGAGGAAGGAGGGGAAAATGTGTAACTGTAATAGCTGACTTTTGAGCAAGACTAAGCAATCACTGAAGCAGTTTTCCACATTGCTTTCAGTCTGTAGCAGCTCTCCAGCCTAGCAGCCAAGTGCTTAGATAACTAGTTTCTAACATATCTAGTGAGCAAACCTGGGTCCATGTGGTCCATAAAGAAAGGGTCACCTTTCTTTAGGTGCCAGGTGACACACAGGGTCACCTACAGCATGTGGCACAGGGCTGCATCCAAGCGGGTTTTAAAGATCTCTAAAGAAGGAGACTCCTCAATCTCTCTTGGCAGCCTGTTCCAGGGCTCTGTCACCCTCACTGTCAAGAAATGTTTTCTTAAATTTGCGTGGGACTTCTGGTGGTTCAGTTTGTGGCCATTTCCTCTAGTACTATTGCTGTCCACCACTGCAAAGAGGCCGCCCCATTCTTCTCACTGCCTACCTTGAGGTATTTATAGACACTGATCAAGTCCCCCCTCAGCCTTCTCCTCTCCAGGCTAAACAGGCCCAGCTCTCGCAGCCTTTCTTCATAGGGCAGATATTCCAGGCCCCTGATGATCCTGGTAGCCCTGCGCTGGACTCCCTCCATCACCTCCACATCCCTCTTGTCCGGGGGAGCCCATACACATGCATTCTAGTTGCAGTTATGAAGTTTTGGAATAAATACAGTTTTGATTAATTCTATGCCTCTAATGTATTCATCAGAAAATCAAATACATTACAGATTATTTTTAGCAAGTCAACAAGGAGACAGAGATGAGCAGTGATTCCCATGAATGTCAAGTCTTTCATGAGATCCAGTATTGCAGAAAAACTGCCCTGCCCTAACCCAACATGGGTTAGCCGGTCCCGTTGAGCTGTAGAACAGACAGGTCCCTGTAAGGTAATTTTGAAGCAAGTGAGTATGAGTACTTCAACAAGAAAACTTTTTTTAAAAAAAAAATTCTGACATTATTTACATTTTACAGCAACTATGTTTTAAATCCTTTCATTCCCCACTGTGTGGGATCTGCTGCCTGTACTATTCAGGTAGTTTTCGGAGTAAGAAACAGCTCCCTGCTCCCGCTTTCCTGCTTCCCCACAAGAAGATCTAAAATGTCCGCCTAGCTCCCTGTGAAGTAGCTAATGTACAACAGCAGCAGATTCCTCACACAGATTCCTTATTTTTTATATATATAATTTCAGAGGGAGAAAAAAATGAGGATTGTAAGATGCTAAACGTAGTTGTCATGGTAACTAGGAACCTTTAGATAAAAGGAGTTAAGGATCTTGATTAGTTTTTGCTTCTTTTAAGACAGTTGCTAGCTCAGCTCCCCTCAAAGCAGGCAGCCTCATTGATTGGAATGACATGTGCCAGAGAATATCTTTTATTAGGCTTGAGATTTCAAAAATAAAAGTCCCAATAACCTTTTTTCTTTAATATTGCTTAAAGACAGAGAGCCTGGGCTTGTTCTACCCTAAGAAATGCAGAAGTCCAAATGACACAGAACTGGTCTGTTACTGCTATTAGACTACACAGAAAATCCAAATTCACCCTGTGGTTGTTTTTAGCTAAGTAACTTACCCATTGCTCAGCTCCTGCAATTTCAGTATTATTTTTGCCAAAAATGAGTGGTTTTTTTATTGTTATTCTGCTAGCACTAGCAGCCTTCCTAAACATACAGAGTAAAATAAGTGTGCTACAGCTTATAACTCTTTTAGTCTTTTTGGGAAATGATGCTATATTCCCCTGTTGGTGTCCAAGTTCAGAGTATCTGAAAAAATAACTTGAAATATCAAAGCTTATGGAAAGTATGTTAATTGCAACTAACCAGCTGAAAGAATCTCCAATTTAATCAAACAATTGTTTGATTTGTACCGAAATACTGTACAAATAAGCATCATAAAATAATTTAAAATATTCTGATAGATTTTATAATATATTCTGATAGATTTTATAATATATATGAGACTGGTTTAGTTGCGTGACTAGGATATTGCAGTGGCAGATAACTTTGTTTGTTAGTCTTGTAAAGCTTTCTAGATCTGTTCTCTTTTCTTTCATCTGTGTTAAGCTTTAAAATATGTCTCCTTGTATTTGAATGTTTTTCTACAACTTTATCTTGTTTCACTGAAAGAAAACTGTTGATATTAAAAAAGGGATGAAAGAGGCTGAGTAATAAGTATTAGACTGAAATCTCACACTTGCTTTATGATGATACTAATCATAACAGTGTCCTACTGTACTGGAAATGCTAACTTTTTTCTCTTTTTTTTTTGCCCTTTTCTGTAAGTATATGGTCAAGTTATGTTATAATGTATAATCTATTAATAGGCTGAACTTGCAAACAAATTGGATCTGATGGATTTCTACAACACTAGTCATTCACTAGCTCACATCTGTGCAGTAGCAGGACTGTTAACTCTGCTCCTGTGGAGTGGATCTGCAATGGCAAGAACAAAATCCCTGTAAGACCCTGAAATGCTGAGCTTGGAAAATTTTCATAGTCTCCTGGACATGACCTAGTTGTCTGAATAGGAACACCTACTGCCCTTTTAGTAGTGCTGGAATGTATTATGTTTGTTGCAACTTCTACTGCAGAAGGGTATGGTCTTCCACAGGTCATATAAAATCTATCACATCTGCGTAGGTGTCTCTGATACTCAAAGGCAGCACAGGATGCTTATGCTTTGGCACTGAATTTAGCTCTTTGGTATCAGATTTTATTTGTACAAAACAAAGTACCTACTTAAAATCTCTTCTGATCCATGCCTAAAGGGCTTTCATTATGTCTGTATAGCTCAGAAAAGTGCCCAAGGAACTGGCATATTGCAGGACAGAACAGAAAACATTAGGATGACATCAAAAATTACTATATGTACACATGCATATGTATTGTATCCAAATTAATAATTACAGGTTCTCAACTCTGGCAAATGATTTTCAGTTCTTTGGGTAGCTCATTGTGCTGGCTTTCACAAGTATTACAGGAGATCATGTACTGTGGGAAGTCAAAGGGACTGCGAGCTGATTTTTCAAGTATTCATCCCTTGAGCTAAGTCTTACAGAGTCTTCTCAAAATCTCAGCATCCTGGTCCTGTCCTCTCAGTATCTACTGGCAATGAGGTGCACACAGTTGACCTCACAGGAGCCCTCTAGGATTCACTATTGCTTTATTTTCTGCAGCGTAAGAACCAAAGTGTTGACTGTTTTCTGTAGCTATCTTTCCGAACAAGTGCTAAGTTTCTTTTGGGGGTTAAAACACTTATTTATTTCATTCGGTTGCTATTTTTATTTTATTTTGCTTTTTGAAAGTAGTGCAATGCCATTTTTCTCATTGGAATTAACTGTTTAACACATCTTTTTCTTCAGTAGAGCACAGTTGTATTTTATTGTCTGATTTGCAAGAAGTTTATATTTGTTTAGCTTAAATAATTTCTTTTAACAAAAAAAAAAAGAAAACTTGCACTGTATCTAATGCCCACTCTGAGGTAATCTTGTCCTTGATAAAGATCTTAGGGTGGTTCAGATCTTGTGTAGGGCAGTCCAATGCCATGTTACTTTATGATCATTTCTAATAACCTTTTAATTTGAATGGATAAAGGGCAAACTATTTTTCCTTTTATTGTCTTTCCAGGGACTTGCTTTTTCTTCATAGTAAAGGAAAAAATAGAAGTTTCTAGTGTAATTTCTTCAGTAGTTATTAATAACTGAATGTTCTTTGCTCCATCAAGAGGAACAGAATTTCTTAAAAATATTTTGATAATGAATTGATTAGTCTTTGAACAAACAGCTGATTTATTAGATAGGTTCTTCAGAAATATTGGCTCACTTAAAGTATCAATTACTAAATTTAATGATGTATTGCATAAAAAAATGGTTTCAGTCTTTAGAAAGAACAGAAAGATTTTTGTTACATTTGTAGATAGAAAGCTTCTGATGAAAAGAAATACTGCTTTCATTTGAAGATTTCTATGTAGCTTTTGCTAACTGAATTTTCTGTTTCGCTATTTCAGTATCCAAAATAAAAATGCCAACATTTTTCATTTAAATGTTTATAAAAATAGTTTTTCAGAAACAGAAAAATTAAAACAGCACCTTACACATTATCAAATGTTTTAACTCTTTAAGATGTCTGCCCTTTAGACTTCTCTCCATTTCTCACACATTAAAAAAATGCAAAGTGGGGATTTAGGTGGCTTGCAACTATCAGGAAGTGGAGTTGCCATTTGAAAAATGAGTTTTCCACTTCTCCTGACTTCTGCAATGCTTGTGGGTGAAACTTTTTGGTTACGTAAAGTAGCTTTGGTACTTGCAGAGCAAAGTAAAAATGCTCCTAAATTGCTTTTATTTTCTTAAGGAAGCGTATGAATGCAAATATGTTGATGAACTTTTATTTTGGACCAATCTTGTATGCGTGAAGAAGGGCTAGTAAGGAAATTCATGTGTTTTTATCTTGTAAAAGCCAGGAAAGAGATCTGTACTGCTCTGACTTTCCTGACTGTGTCATTGAATGGCACCACAAGGATTTTGTCTAGGTTATCCCAGTGCAGTTCCGTAGTTTGGAACTAAGTGAAACATCTTGGAATAGAAAACTCTGTGTGCTATTGGACTATCTAGACAAGAACTTCATTTAACTAAAATACCTTCTCAAGGACCTAGGTGCAGTCAGAGTGTATTTTTTTGTTCATAGGGAACCAACCGGAAGGTAGTTACAATACAAATTCCTTTTCATTTGGATGCTGGTGTTTAGCTCTTACCTCTCTGAAGGTTATTGATAGGCTGAAGCAGAAGGCATTTACATGCACTAACCTCACAAGACCTTTAAAAAGTAATTTCGTGCCTCCATTGATTGCCAGGGGAGGTATCTGAGTAGTTAGCATGAAAAACTAAGCAGAAACTAAGCCTAGAGCAAGTACATCAAAAGGCTTTAGGAAACTATTGTTTCAAAATCTTGACTCAAACTGTTGCAGGATCTGTCATACTGAAATTCATTTTGTAGCATGTACACTCTTAAATGAGGCCATGGAGATTGTGTTTTAAACATAGATGTGTTTTAAACACCATCTTCACAGTCTCCTGAAATTGTAACTTCACTATTGGGTAGAGCATTGCATTAAGGAAGTAGTTGTATCAATCTTTGAGCTAAGTGCTACTAACCATGATCTGTATTGCTTGACTGGAAAACCATTTTCAATTTATGTTCCCTAAACTGAAATTATAATCCAGAATTACATTGCTTACAAAAAAAAAAATTGCAAAGTTCACATTTATTAAAACGTGTATAACCAAGTAATATATATAACAATAATTCAGCTAACTGTAACTGCCTATAACCATTGCTTAAATGATTTCAGAAAACAAAAATAATTAAATTATAAAATGAAAAAGCTTATTTTAAATAGAACAGAAGCATGAAATTGTGCAAGAGAGAACATAGCAGGTGTAGAAATGGGCAGCAGTCATTTGTCAACATAAGAAAACCATAAGGGTAGCATCAAGAAGAAAATTATGCTAATAAAAAAAGTCATGCCTCATGGTACCATTATTACTTGCCTGTGTTACATGAATAATAATGAGAATTACATCACTGCTTGAATTTGTAAATTCCTCTACAGCCTGACTGTGTCTCCATTACATTCTGTCTCACAGTTGGCAGGCTTGCAGCTCTTTGCAAGGAGCCTAGCTTACAACGTACTATCCTCTTTCCCATCATTATGCACGCAGGTGTTGGTTCGTGCTTCCATGAAATCTGTGAACTTCCCTCCTGAGGCTTGTCACCATTTGCTCAACTGTGAGGTTAGAAATTACTTGAGGAAAGCCAGGCCACTCTCCCAGTTACCTGGAGAGCATCCTTGTTTTGCACTGAAGCAGTGTCGCACAGGTACCAGGAAGATGCTACCACAGGGTTTCCTAATTAGTCTGTGCTGTATTTCGTGAAATAACACTATGTGGAAAAGCATAATGTAGAACTTGCAAGCATTCTGTATTATTCCAAGTTCTGTGTTATTTAGAGGTGAAGGGCAACATCAAGATCAGTAACATAAATAGTGACTCAAACCAAGTGTCCAGGCAGATTCTTAGCTCTACCGTTCTTTTGAGGGGCTTTTTCTTACACCGAAGAACATTGGATCAACTTGTAGCAATTTGTTTTTAAAGAAGCGAAACTGAGTTCCAAAGTAGTGAGTGAATTGTAATATCCCATGCAGCATTACATGCCATTAAGCAAGAATTAAAATGCTCACGTGTAGGGAAGGCTGATTCGTGAGGACATGGACAACAGGCAATGAAAGAGTATAAAGTATGTGGGAGTGATATTTACCATACATCACTGTATACAGTTCTTTTTAAAGCCAGTACAGTTTGATTGTCTCATTATCTGAGCTTATGAAGAAGCTTGAGTTTCGATCCCAGTGATATTTGCAAGTAAGTTTTTGCCTAGGATGGCTAGTTAAATTTATGATGAGGGATGACTCTATTTTGTGTATAATTTTGCTTACATTAGTCAAAATGTAAAATATTCTTGCTAGAACTGACTGTGTGTTGGGTAGTTGTATCCTCAATAAGTTTCTGTCCTGATGTACAAATTCAGAGAGAGATATTTTAAGTAATTAAAATTGGACCCTTGTGTAAGGGGAAAACTTGTTCATGCGAAAACCGCATAGAACCAAAGGTGGGTTTAGTATTTACTAGATACTCCCCATTACTTCTTGAGAAGTGTTTGTAGTATTTTCCAGTACTACCTTGTGCTGCAATGATGTTTGTGAGGAAAATCAGTATGTTATTAATTCATGACTTCTTGTGTGCTAGGACAAGTCTGCACTCCCATTTTACCTCTCTCCAGTTTCAGGAGTTTAGAGAGAGAGGACAAATTACTGAACTTTATTGCAAAACCTTTTGCAATAAGCAGTATTCTTTACTAACCTGATTTATAATCCTTATTACTCACTTCAGTACAGTTAAGCTGCATCCATAAAGCTCAAACATAAAGGATCTCTTCTGAGTCACCCTCATGTTAGCAGTAATCCAGACTGCGTTTGGGAAAGTGTCCAGAGTTTCAGCACAGCATTAAGTAGTTCACCTCTCATTGCGGTGCATGTGAAGAAGAGTTGAAAACATACGGCTGTTCAGTTTAATTTATGAATGGCAATTTTGTGGTATTACAGCTTTATAAATCCTAAATGTCCTGTTAATTATACTTTGAGACACTTAATCCTTGCTGTAGGACAATATATTTTTCTTTATATTGCTTAGTAATGCACAAGTCTCACTTAAAATGCATCTGCTTGCAGCTTTTTAGTGGTTATCTGTCTTTCGTTAAAGGATGTCATCAGTAATGCACCTGTCTTTCTGTGCAGGGAATGAGGATTATAATTTTGGGTCATGCTTGTTAAAGCTGCTAACATCAGAAGGGGAATGACTCTCTTTATGTGTCTTCTCAGGCCACAGGAATGAACGAATCAGAGAGGAAACAGTTTATATAATTGAGGAAGCTAAAAATAAAATAGAGGTGGAAGAGAGCAATATACATTATGTTTAAATGATGTGCACCTGGATTTAGTCACCTCTTTCAGCAGTGGGCAGTTTGTAGTAGGGGTTCACAGCTGGAACAAAATGCTGGCTCTGAGCAAGCCAAGACCATTAAAGATGTGAAAATGTCCTCTGTTTTTTGTTTTAGGCTTGAATTGCTCCATTTAGGCTTGAATTGCGCAGTTCATTCACTAAACACTAATTTCATCAAACAGTTATATTATAAAATGTAATTGTAAATAAAAATACACAGCGTAGAACTGCTGCTCCTTAATGGGCCCCCCATGAACTAGTGAAACCACAAGCTGTTACTACCAGCTACTTACTATAATGACAGGTGGATTGGCTTTCCCATGGAAATTAAGGATGTTTCCTCCCCAGGTCTCTATGTGAAGACTGAGCTTTTCTCCTCTAGATATGATCTCTTCCTTTAATTAGCACTTGATGTCTTATTAGAGAAATCCAGGTTTTCTTGAAGCATAATCACTTTCTTTGCTGTCTTGTGTCAGATATGAATAAATGTTAGAGAGTGAGTGCCAGAAAGTCACCTTTGATGATGAGATTGCACAGTAGCCTGTATTTTAAGAGCAACCTGCCCCGTGTTCACCTAGTGAACATTCAAATTTAGTACTTAAAAAAGGACTATTGAAAGATGAGTTTGCCCATCTGTCTTCAAGTATGTTCATAGATTCTGACTGAGATACGTTTGTTTTCAGACTGTGGTGTGTTGTAGTTGTGTAAAACAGAGCTTGATTCAGCACATAGGCTTCTCACAGCGACATAGGCAGCCTGGGGCACGGTGCTTTTCTGCAGTGCACAGGCGGAGCTGCTGCCCTTTCCGATGCTCCCGCGGGATTTGTACAGTAGCTTTGGGTCTCCGGGGAAAGGCT
>JAUBOD010000770.1:1445250-1493922 GCA_032353885.1 Nothura maculosa | reverse complement strand
TGGAGCCTAAGGAGGTTTTGTATCTCCTGTTCTCACTAGCTCCAAGAAATTATAGAAGTACAGCATCTTCAGGATTGGTATTTTTACCTTCTAACTTTCCTTCTTTGTTCTCTAATTTTTTTTTGACCTTGTTGGACCAAAAATGATAGGACAACTCTCTAATGCCCATCTGTACATTGCATTCTAAAAATATCATTTTGAAGCCATGATTTATAAAAGCAAGTCTATAAAAACAAAATTGGTTGCTGTTGAGTCAGATAAAAGTTTTCATTTATGTTTTGTAGTATGTACCTATTTTATTTGTGCCACTAAAAGGATTTTGCATTACTACTTATGCTTAAAATATGATCGAACTTGATACTTGATAAATATTTATATATGTTTGTATCTATATGTATTATATTTAGACACTACATAAATTCACACTATCTGCAAATAGAAATGTAAAATACAATTCTGAACTTTGAAATTTCACTGTTTTACTTCAATATAGGGATACACGTTGGTCTTTGCTAGGACATCAGTAAGTACTAAGCCAGTCTGGAAGAAGCATCTGCTAGTCCTAGCCCCACAGCAGGCTGAAGCAGAGGAGAGGCAGCGAGATGAGATGTATTGTTCTTTCTCACCCTACTATACAGAAAAGGATAATGGAAACGAGAGCATGGCATGAGCATACCCATGAGAGTGTGACATCCTGTGATGGATGGGAGTGTAGTTCCCTGATATTCTTAAAATTAGGTGTTTTCTCGGACCGTTTTCAAAGTGTATATTCGTTCTACAGCTTTGCTGTCATGGCATGCCTTATTTTATTTAACATAAAATTTAAGCTTGCTATTTTAGCTTTTGTTGTATCATCTACTTACTGTTATAATATTTTAAACAAGTGTCAGATTATAGAGTTATGGGCCCAGGAGGTCTCCCTGCTTCCAAACATTCGTAGGGTTTTGCCAGTCTATCTTATACTCTGCCAATTAATTCAAATGCAAGTCTCCCAGTCAGATGTTTTGGAAAGACATAAATCTTTGGAGAGGCTTGCTATGATAAGAGGTCATATCCTGCCATTAATTATTGAAGGAGAAAGAGCTGCATGAAACTCGCAGGAAAAACTATCATATCTATCAAACACGTCAGTATTCTGAGGCCACCCTGTCACAAAATTTACAAGTAAGTTCTCATTATTCTTTTTAGGATTCTCTTGGGAACTTGCAGTAACAGTACTTTATTAGCAGGTAAATGTGTTGCCTGCTAGTCATAAATGTACAGAATAAATTCTGAAAAGACAAGTATATAGAGACAAAAATTTAAATGTCTTACAATTTGTGTGTCTGCATATAGTTTATTGATTAAAGAATTATAGGAAACAATGGAAGCTCTTCCGGAGACCACACCTCACAAATTTATTAGCCAATCTGAAACAGAAGTCCAAAGATTAAAGTCTTTGGCTTTCTTAGCTGTAAATTTCGTGTGATAAAATTCACAGTAGTAAATCAGAATTACTTGATAATGAAAGTGTAGTTTTCTCTTACTGTTTAAAGACAGGGATGTAACCTTTTACATGTGCTTCTGTACCATCTTTTATCGCTTTATTTTATCCTCTTAGAAATGTAACTAAGAAAATGAGAGTGCTTCTAAAGAAATTCTATTTTATTGATAAAGGTTTATTGACAGGTTTCTAACAGGAAAAAAAATGTAGCTGTTAGGGTGGTGTTTAGAAAGCTATACTTTAAATTAAGGTTGTATTACCTCTTTCTTCTACTAGGTTAGGTAAGTGATGGCAGAATGACCCTAGTACAGCTACTTGAATGCCTAATGAAAGAAAAATTGAATTTCTGTATTAAAAGGAAAAGATGCAAAATGTTTATAATATCACCTTCTGCCCTCCTTTACTTTGAAGTCTTATTTTATCAGGCTAGTTGGATCTCCTTTTAAAACATTCAGTGCAAGGCAACACTTTTTTATGAGGGATTCCTTAGCCATAGCATATATGTTTTCCCCATTTACTCAAAATAACTCTGATCTGTGGAACCAAGCTAGGCCTGTTTTAGAATGTGCAATTCCAGGGATGTTAATGGAACTGCTCGAGTGAAGACTGCTCATGGCACGCTGGGGAACAGTAGCCTGTATTTTGTGGGAGATTAAAAACATCACTTTGTCAGTATTACTTAATATGTGAAACATGTTTTGCAAAATCTAGTGCTCAGGGGAAGAGCATGCTTCCTGCTTTTATATTCTCTTTATGCCAGGAGCTTTGCCAACTCATAAGCAAAAATACTGCATGTTCTTTGAATATAAAACAGGCAGTAGACTTTGAAAAAAAAATCTCTTGAGTTCTGTAACCTCTTGGTTTGAGTGTTTAATTTGTGGGAGGACTCCTGAAAGGTGGAAAATCCTCTGTGTATGTGAATATATTAGATATTTTCATCAGACCTTAGCATGTTCAGGAGACTTCTGTTTTGAAATGGTAGTTCACTTAGTTCTCCCTACCATGACAGAGAGACTTCCAAATCAGTATTCAGAGATAAAGTTTCATGAGAAAAGTAAGATGCCATTTTCATATTCAGAAATAGGTCACTGTGAATTGATTAATGAGATAGTGATGAAAAATTGGAAAAAAAAATCTAGAAATAAGAATTTCCAACTTTTTCATCCTTTGAATGTCTAAACATATAGATAAAAAGGCTATATTAATATAAATGTGGAGAGAAAATTAATATCGAGAAAGCTACTCAAGCAAGATCTAGAGCCTGTTAAAATGAATGAAAATCTTTTTTCAATCACCTGTGAATCAATCCCAGGGAAAGTATTATTCTTTACCCAGATCTGTGAACTCTAGTTTTTGTTTCATCATTGTTTTAAAATAGCTGGTGTTTGAGGAACCAGAGTTAAATATATATGGGGCAGGGTTCTCATTCTCTGGTCTGAGTAAGTTTCTTTTTATGTGGATCTCATTTTCATTCAACTCCAAAATTATTATCAGTACATAAAGCATCCTGGGTAGAGGGGCCAGGGAGACTGCTTTGGATTTGTTTCAAATCAGGTTTTTCAAATACTGTGCAAACCCTGGCCAACTCTGTGGCTATGAGGACAGGACCCTAACACGGGTGGCATTGGATCTAAAGTGTATTTACTAACTTTTATGTGTAGAGCAGATGAATAGTAATTTCATACTGCACATTTACAGCACCTAAGATCCTTGGGTCTACCAGTCCAGGTTAGCCCCACACCAGGGACCTGCAGGGAATTTGTCCATAGGCTCAGAAGCTGTTTAGTTTTCTGTCTGTCTGTCTGTCTGTCTTTCTGTCCGTCTGTCTTTCTGTCTTTTCTCCAGTCTTGGCATTAAGAAAAGTGAAAATAGGAATGAATCCAAACAAGTGCTTACTCTCATCTCCTCAGTGTTTCCCATGAGGAATGCTGCATGTGCTGTTTAACTAGCATTTGAGTACCAAGAGAGAACCCAGTCCGTTCTTGTCTTGCGTAACATGCAGGTATTACGAAATTGCCAGCACTGTGTTTGATAATAAGCAGCCTATGATGATTGGAGTGTTGATCTTAATGCAGAAGGTGATCACCAATGTTAGAAATACTATTAGAAATTAAAAAAAAAAAAACAAAACAGTAGCTTGGGGATCAACACTTAAAATTGCGTTTATTTTCCACCTTTTAAAATACTTACCACGATTGTTTGGTTTTGCTTATATCTCTTTAGGTAACAGTGACTGTAAAAGTATTAATCAAGGTCGAGGAAGATTTAAAAAAAATAGAGAATCTTTATTACTATAAAACATCAACAGTAAAAGTCATATTCAAAAATGAATCTAATGGTTCCTTATATAGTCAGAGCATGAGCAGGTTATTTACTTTTGCCTGAGGTGCAGTATGTAAGCAGTATGTGCACTCGCAGACACACAAAAGCCCAACTTTTATCTGTACATTTGTCATGGAACGACACCCCTTGACGAGGAAGTTAAAGCCCTCCTGTCAGCACCATACATGCAGCTTTATAGAATACTTTTCCATCTGTTCCCCCTCCAAAATAATTAATTGTATGTGTGCTATGGATACTTTCAGCTTGGCATCCAGTCAGGTGCTGATTAACATTTTAGGCATATTAATGTATTCTTTTTACATAGAAAACTGCCTGCATTTGTATTTGTTGGAAGTAATTTTATGTGTAAAACTATCTGATATAATTGATGCTTTGTATGGAAGACAAGAAAACTAGGCATATGTGATAGAATCCTGTATTTATGCATGTGTAGTCTCAGAGAAATCTCCCAAGCTGAGTTAGAAAATCTCCCAAGTACTTAGAAAGAGAAGAAAGCTTAGGAGAAATAGAGAAAATTATTTAGAAGAAACAGTGAACTTAGAAGAAAACTTCTCTAGATGTCCTTGCTGGAGCAGAGGGATTGGGATAGATGATCTCTAGAGGTCCCTTCCAACCTTAACCATTCTGTGAGAAATCTCCCAAGCCCTTGATACTTTTTATCATTCCATATGGGGTAGAAAAGTCAAAAAAAAAAAAAAATTATTTGATGGACTTCTGGTCTTGAGGCAAGACTCACATATAGTAGAGATGAGTGTGGTATAGGAATGTGGAGGAAGAGTGTGAGTCACATTTAGTGGTAGGAACAAAGACTGAAGTGAAACTGGGATCTATTTTTTCAAGCCCAGTTATGGTTTCTGAAGCCCTCAGAAAGGAAAACATCTGTTGTAGCCGTGAATATCTGCTTCCCTGGCTGCGAGCAGCAGGAGGCCCTGCCGTTAGTCATCTGTGCTTGTGTCAGCAGTCACCGTGTGAGCCACTGAAGCTCCTCAGCTGCGGGCTGTGCTGCATGTCTGCCCATAAAGCAGAGACAACTTGCTCAATGGTAAATGTAAAGTCTAAAAACAAAAACATATGGAGGTGAAAAATAGACCAGAAGGTGAAAAGTGGATTCACCACTCACAGACAAAGCCTTTCACAGGTTCCTATCTGCTCAGATGAGACGAAAGCCTAGTGAGCAGACAGATGTCAGAATGAAATCATAACATCGGTGAATTATAGTTAAGCTGTTACTCAGGAGATGGTGAATGGTAACAACAGTTGCTAGAGATTCATTTAAAGGGATTTCAAAGTTGTGCCTCAAGCACACATCAGACACAGCTTTCACGTTTGCAAGGATGTTTCGGAATCCTTTCCCATTCTAAAACAGCCCTTTTCAGAAGCAAAAACTGTCACTCTGTCCTGTGTTGGCTGTCATCTCTTATAAATGTGCAGCATCTTATGGAAGCAACCAATGTGACAATGAGGGGCAGGAGGTTCAAATGCCACGGAATGGCACGGCTGCCTCGTACGGAATAGCAACGCGTGCCGGGCTGCACCTTGGGCAGCGGCAAGGACAGTCCTTGCATGTGAGGGAAAATGTTGGCAGATGCTGCTCGCCACTAAACTGTGAATCACAGCAACGTTTGCCAGGGGCTTCTGCCTCCAGCCAAGCTCTCAAAAGCTGTTGACTAGCAAGGGGAAATTAGCAGGAAATCATTCATCCGGTAGTAAAAGTAGGAGCCTGGTTAAAGGCTTGCTTTATGTTTTTTCTAATGTTGGGTGCCACCTCTTGCAAGTTGAATTAAGTGTTTGGAGTGTAGTAAATTTGTATGCTGGAATGAATTTTTATGAAGCTGATTATGCACGCTGTCCTCTTATGCATTTTGCCTGAAATACTAGCTGCTACTAAAGACAGCATGCTCATGAATTTCCACCACTATCTGTGACTCGTGTATTATAGAAAGGCATACATGCGTATTTTTAAATCATATATTAATTACAAACCTATTAAAAGCATAAATTTATCTACCAATGGAAACAATGCTTAGGTTTAGTTGAAAAAGATGATGAAAAATTCATATTAAGAATGACACCAATGCCAAGTTATGTTTAATATCAGCAGAGAGCTAAAATTCTACCACTGATTTCCTATGACTTTTCTTTTGGAAACTGGATTTCCAAACTGTCTCCTTCCATGTCATGACTCTCTGTAGGAGAAGTGAGTTGGAAGGCAGGAGTCTATAACAGACTATTGAAAAAGGATCCGCTGGAAAGTAAATACAGGAAGTTTTCTTGCTGCAGTTGTTTTCCTCTGATGTATTCTTAGAGCAGATGTAGGCACTGAAGAACAACAAAAAATTATTAAGACGAATGAAGATTAGAAGAAAATCTTGTCACCAGATGATTTAAAGATGCTAATAATATCTGAAAGGTCAAAAGTTGTACAACAGACATCTGGAATATGATGGAGTGAAGCAGTTATGGAGCTAAGTGATGCAGTGCGCTGACAGACCTCCACATAGCAGAGCATACAAACATAGCTGTGCTTGAAGTCATTGGGATTTGAACGTCAGAAGGGAGCATGAAGTTGGAAAGCTTGGTAGCCGTAGATTCTAGAGAGCCCTCTTACCTTTGAAATTTTGAAATTTCTAGACTCCTGGACTTCATGTGAAAACTTATGGGGGAAAAAAAAACTGTAAAATACTTACCCAGAGTTGGTTTTATACAATAACTTGCTAGCTACAGTATTGCTGTTAGGATCTTTGGGATGCTCACAGATTGCAAAGATAAAACCCAAGTCATCAAATCCCACAGTTGTTCACCTTCCAGGCCAAATTTTCTCTGTTCTTAGATGGAAATAGTTTATAGTTTGAAATTATCCTCCTTTCTAAGTTTGCTAAGTTTAGTGCTATTCAAGCCTAACAACATTAAAGTATTCCAGATATAAACAAACCACATTTTAAATCACAATCACTGCATGTCTAATCAAATCTGTCCATTTCTGAAAACATGTGCTAATAATTTATATTCTTTTTTTAAAAAATGATATACTATTTTAAAAAGAAGCACTCTTTTCTATATCTGATACTGTAATTAAGTTTTCAACATGCAAAAGTGCTTACCTCATTATTGCCTTTGAAAGATATCTGGTCGTCTGCATTTTTCAAATTGAGATGAAACCAGGAAAACAGCCTGTGGCATTCTTTGCTGCAAGTGTGTGTGATTATACAAAATTATATTTCCAAAAATAAAGTGCCATTATGCCAAAAGTCTTGTTCCTGCCTTGCATTACAAGTAGCTGAATCACACTGATGCTGTGTTTCCACAGAGAGCATCAGTGGAAAAACATGTTCAGTCTGTTCCAGCTTTCCTCCTTCCATCCGGATCTTCTGGATTCTTTTCTCTTTCCCAAGCTGTGAAGCACCAGTTACACAGAAGCGGCAACCGCATTGACGTGCTCGCACTTACCAACAATTGCCAAAAAAATAAGTTTTGTAAAAGGCAATAATGAAACAGAACTGTGTCCCGTGAATTCAGTGCAGTTGCCTGTGTCTACAGGCACCCAACAAAAACTCAACACATTCTATAAAAATGAGCTCCCTTTTCCTATAAAGAGCACATATGTTTTGAGAAGGGGAAAAGAGAAGTGTACAGGATCCCTTAAGAAATATTCTTAGTAATCAAGATAGTAACACACACTCATAAAATTCACCTCAAGGGAGTAATTTTGCCAGGCCTGTTTTTCATGAGGCAGATTAGTTGTCTGCGTTATCTTATTTGTTGTTAATCATGGTACTAATTCCCCAGTGTTACCTACATGTAAAGTAATTTCCATTTGGAATGTAACTGTGGGGTTTTGTGAGCTCTGTAAATAGCTGGGTATTCTTATCTAAACACACTAAATTTAGTTCTTCAACAAAAATAGCCTTAATACTCTCTTGTTAAAGTCAGTCTTCTCAATTGTAGAAGATGTGCTTACATTAAGACTTTGATCTGTTTCTTATAGCTATGTTTTTCAGAGAAATGTGTTTGCAATTTGCATTATGAGGGAAGATGGTTGTTGTCATTTTGAGATTTCTTTTTCTAGATGTTTAAAGCATCATTGTAATGGTTATTGTGTCTTGAAAATTCAGAGAAAATTTCTATTAATATGTAGGCCAGTTAATTTCCTGCCTTACCAGAGTTCCTCTAACTGCTTTCACAGTGTGATCGCTACAGGTAATATGCAAAGGCTCAATGAGCTCACTGAGCTTTAAATTGTAGAAAGAAAACTATTTCACTGCATAGAATATATTCTAAATGTGTTATTCCAATGTAGTTTCTGTAGTAGCCAACAAAGGTGGCCCTACTGTGCTGACATATCTGTACCATCTCACAGATGCTTGTCTGAAAGCAGGAGCTGCATGTGAGTGATCCTGCAGCACGTTTTGTTTCACCAAAATCAAGGTTATTGCGTGAATTTGCAGATTTGCCCGTGAGCAAGAGAACAAACTGCAGAGCCTAAGCACGATCATGTGATTTTAGAAGGGAGTATAACTCTTTTATTACTAGAATGTTACAGGTGTGAAGGAAAAGAGATGATAAAATTTGAGTTTGCTGCAGAGTAATGTGGTAGTCGTTACTTGTAAATTCATGACATGTTGACTGACCTCTGTAAAAGAACATTAGAGTCAAAGCTGAGTAATTAAGGGATCCCATCTGTCAGTCTGAGTTTTGGAGTAAATGAGTTACTTCTTCTGTAGAGGTTTAGCACATGTAGAATTATCTCAAGGATGTCCTGGTTTTCCTTCAGGAAGTTTTAATGCCGTAAGTTAACAAGAGCTCTAGAGAATAGCAGTCTGTGCTAGTAACCCTTCACTGAGTTTATGTTTTCAGTTACATTTGCATCAGTTGGCTTCTACTGATCTTGTATTTGAGCTGACAGCTGTCCATTCCAGTGACAGGAAAAAAATGGATTTGCACTTCCTCACTCACTAATGTCCCCTCATGTCCTTCCCTGTGCCATGATCCGGTGCCACAAGTACCATAAGGTTCTAACTCTGAATTTTAACCAAGAAATAAAAGCAATTTGCTACAAATTTATGCATAAAATGAAATTATCCTTGGCTTAGTGATTCCTAAATAGAGTTCTAAAAAAATGTTATTGTGGTACTCTCCGTGTTCCAGCTTCAGGCAGCTTTAATCAGTTCAGGACTCTACGTGTCTATATTTACTCTATGCCCTTCCGAGCAGCGATCCTTCTTGGTGCTCGCACTTGCTCAAGCAGGTGCAGTACTGGAGCCCTCCATGGTCTTCAGCAGCACCCCTGGCAAAGAGTGGACCTAAAGCATTGCTAGTTCAGTTAGAAGGGAAAACTTTTAAGATGAGATACAGCACTGCCTGGGAAAACAGATCTTACGGAATAGGTGGTGCAGGCTGCACCAGGATCTGCTGATGACCTTTGCAACTCAGTCCTTCCCACTCTGTGTGTTAAGTTTGTGTCATCATTTTTTGTGTGTATAGTTTTGTAGTGACTTATCCTATGACACCAACAGTACTGAAGGAGGGATCATTTTGTATATGGTACTATTTGCTATGTGAACAACAGAAAAAGGGTATTTGTGCTGTATACTTTAGCTGTGCACTCAGGTCATCAACTGTTAGTGGTGGACTTTTAATCCTTTTTAAGTCTGTGTACATTGTATTTCATAATAGTACATCTATTCACTGTTAATATTGCAGTGCTTCTGGTAGTGAAAGATGTTACATGATAACTCATTTATCCTCTGTTTATAGGAAAAAAAACTTCACAGTTTGGCCATACCTGCATTCTGAGTTATGTGGGTGAAAGTAATAAATTCTTCATATTCACGTCAGCTATTCTCATTCTTCTAGCAAATGCTTCTCCTTTGCACTCCAACGATCATCTTGAGATGCTGTTATTGTTCTAAATTACAAAAACATTTCAGCATCTGTTTTTTATTTGTTGCCATTTAGGCCAGATGCTTTGGTGATGCTTGGTAAACTTCCTCAAACCATAGAGGCTGAAGTCTTAGTTATCTCTTTCCCTTTCAAGTTCTTTAACTTGTAGCACTTCACCATGAAGCTTCTACATTATGGTGACATGTTTCCTGTCAAGATCTTATTCACATATATGGCACGTTTGCTCATTTCAGATGTCTGGGTTCACTCCACCATCTTTTAAAGTAAAATGTATAGTTAAATTGTGAGGGCCTGCAGTCCATCACGTGAGACAAAGTAGCTTAACACAGTGACATATTTTCCCTCTGAATCCACCTGATAAAAGTTTGCTGTTCTACATTATAAAACTTGGTAAATTATAGAAGCTGTAACTAAATATTGCATGAAAAAATAGTTTCCTCATAGATTGTAGCACTTCCTAAGAATGAATTTTCAAACATTATTTGCTTCTCAGAAGATTTAAACAGGCTCTGAGGGCAGAAATAACCTACCTCAGGTGCTAATATGCTGGGAAAATCAGCATATTATTTCTCTTTTACAGTTTGTAATTACATATGATAACTGAATTAATGATATTGAAATAATTAATGATGTGGCATTATTTTACAGATTTTATATTAACCAAATTCAATATGCCCGAGGTAAAAATTACACAAACTGGCTTTAGTGAATATAGGTTTAGATTATATCATCTCCTTAGTCACTATGAATTTTCTGTGGAAGTGGAGAGCTAGAAAGCGCGCAGCAAAATCACAGGCACTGCCATAAACGATTAACACTGTATACGTGTGCCTTCACAAACTGCTAAATATATCACAAAGTTTATAGATGCCGATGTTTTTATGTAAAATAATTGGGTTTGTCAGGGTTTTTTTTTTCAAATAAACAAAAAAAGATTTCACACACACAAAAAAAATTGTAAAATTGTAAAAAAAAAAAAATTTAAAAAAAAATTGTAAAATGTAAGATTGTAAAATTGTAAAAGTTTTGAAACTACCTGGCATAATAGCAAATCAGGGAGGTTTATTTAATTTTTAATAACCTGGGAAATTGGGCATTAGTTTGTATTTTAAAAGTATCTAATCTGGAAAGTATCTGCTCCAATGCCTTCATATCCAGGACATTAGGTTTTTCAAGCCTAATGATTTTCATTTCCTTCTCTGATAATAAAAAAGGAAAAAAGATGATTCCTTACCAGTTTTTGAGTCAGTGCAACACAGCTAGATGATTTGGAAGAAAAGTGAATTGGAGTCTCCTTTGGCCTGTACTCGAAGGCTTTTTGGTACAAAATGAAGGTCTGAAGGGAGCCTTCATCTTCAGAGTCCTGGTTTTTCTTGATAGTCTTCAATTTGTGAGGATTTGTAAAGTAATAAACAGATGTGGTTACAGTGATGACTCATGAGCACAACCTGCTTGAGAGCACCTGGAGGTGTAGGGCACAGATAAGCTCTGCCTTTGTTAAATGAAAAGTATTGCAAATAGAGAAGGAACTTCACTTTGCAATTTTGAATTTAAAGCTTGCAAGATTCTTCATGGTGATGGATATTTCTAGTTTATCTTCTAGAATGTTGTCACAAACTGGGTAAAATCTCACAACTCCTCAGGAAAGTGTCATTCTTTCTGTATAACTAAGCATGTGTTGGGAGTGTTAGTCTGAAGGAATTGCTTCTAATAATCAGTAAATAAAAATGCTGCCTCATTCAGATTTCACTTTTCTGTGTCCCATCTGGACATGCCCTCCAATCCTAAACCAAGTTAGTCATTAGATGTAGCAGGTGAGAGAGTAATGTTAAACTCCAGGTTGTTCTCTTCTTCCTAAAACTTTAATGCCTTCTTTCAGACAGAAATGCATTTAGTAAAATGATTTTGGCAGCCATTCGGAATTGGAATCTTCAGCAATGATATGGAAAGTTTCTTTCCACATATTTTATAGTCAAATTCATAAAAGAAGAACCAGCTGTAAGCCCTATATTTCTAATGCAAATAGATTACACTCCATGAGGAAGTGGAAGGAATGTGTTTTGACCTCAAAAACCTACTCACTATTGCTGCTATGAGCTGCACATTTCTAAGCGCCAGGTTCTTAATGACAGTAGTTCATTAGCAACTTTCATCTGTGGATCTTGAAGAGCTTTAATTATTTAGTAATACTGCTGTATAAAATTAATGAGCTCGGCCTTATTATATACCTTTTTGAAAGACCCAAAATATTTTAAAACTTAGATGAGGAGGAAAAGAGTGACAGAGATTTTAAGGTTTGTCTTGTAAAGTGTGTATGACGTGGGGGCTTTGGATGAGTGACCTGGTTTTCACTGGTGTTGAATATGTGAAATCTAAATTGACTGTCTGATGGAAGGAATGCTAGAGAAGGTTGTGCCTTAATGGTAGATAAAGCTTCACTATCACGTGAAAAATGTTTTCATTACCATTGAGACTTTTCTGCCACCTACAAAGTGATACTACCACAGATTCAATGGAAATCCGTTTTCATAGAGGCAGTCTAGCAATGTTGGGTTGGAATATCCAGTCTACCATGCTTCCCATGAAATAGAAGTAGAGAATAAATATTTTAAAAGTGGAAAAGGAGAAAGTAAATCTTTGTAATACTGTAAAAGGATGTCCCAGGTTCCTGGAAAATTGCTGGGTAATAATAGAGTTTTGTGGTTCATCAGAGCTAAAGAGGAAAACTAAAAGGAGGCAGACACTGGCAGTGGTCTGTTGGAGTAATATTGTTGATCAGTCTTAATTAATATATAGGTGAATTGAGCAAAAACTATTCATGTAAAATTTGCTTTTGAATAAAATCACTCCATCCAGAGCAATGTGCTTTCTGCTTTACTTTTTTGCACAAGATAAGGAGAAGCTTGTAAAAATAAAGAACATCTGAATGACAGATCATAGATGAAGTGTGAGACCCTATAATGGCAGTAAGTGCAAGCAAATACGCTTTCAGTTGTTTGGTGTATTTTTGGACTCCAAAGTTCTGTGAATATAAAGACTAACTGAAAAAAGGGAAACAAAAAAAAGAATGAGAGTCATGTCTTTTATCCTTTGTTTCTTGTTGAAGAGATTTGGGGCTGTAAAAGGTTGACATGAATTATGGTCCACAGTGGTCACAGATTTTTGCACTTTTTCTTTAATTTCATTTCCTTGTTCTTTTTTCTTATTATTTTTAAGTGCACTCTGTACTCAGGGCGCCTTTGCCATGTTACTTATTTTGCCTGACTTACAGGAGAAACTCGCTTATTGCATCTGGAAAACCTCTCTCAATGCCCAATAATACGTAATGAATTAGATAGAAGGTTAACAAAACAGTATGTATCGGCACATAAACCTTTTCCATTAAACACTAACTGCATGAATTACCCACCTTGCTTTTCTGTTAGAGATAAGAATGGATTCATTAAAGTAATTCTAAATATTTTATCACTTTTAATGTACTCATATAGAGAAGGCTTTGCAGTACAGCCTCAGACATAATTCCTAAATGAGTTCTTTCCTTCATAAAATCTCTCATTAATCTGTCTAGAAAAAGATACATGACTGTCTGCTCAATATGAGCATTGTCAAACCGGTGATATGTTGTTTTATGTGTAATAAAATAAAGTAGCCTAAACTACATAGACATAAACATTAATGACATAAAATTATAATTCCTGAGACTAACTGAGCATCTATCTTCCATATGGAAAATTAGGAGTCTTGTTTTCAAAGGTGGTGAATACCTCTCAGCATTAAAATGAGTGTTGATAGGGTGTGCTCATCACCCTTCTAATAAATGACTGAATAAATAGAGGGCAGTGCTCTTCCCATGTAGTGTTTTGCTGGACAGGCTCATCTCTCTGCAGTGCCTAGAAAGGTATATGGAGCAGGGGTGCTGCCTCAATAGCTGAGAATTCCCTTCTCTCCCATAGACTTTGTCACAATGTGGCATGTTACAGCACTAAGGCTCTTAACCTGCAGAAAAAGAGCCCTCTAATTCTGTTTTCCAGTGCAAATTGAGACTGAGGTGACCCAAAGGGGTAAACATCATCCTAAGCATCACTTAAGAGTGGAAAGGAAGATTAGCAGTGAAGATTGCCTCCTGTTAGTAACAATTTACGGTACATTTTTAACAGTCAAATATCATTGGGGATTCATGAGATATGAATCTCAGTTGACTCTAAATGTTCAGATTGCCTGGGGTTTAATATGAGGATCAAGAATCTATCTCATCTGCTGAATGTGTGACACATCAAAATGGGAGAACTGGTGTGCTAAGGAACATATATAACCCAGCATCTTCATGATATCTGAATATTTCAAGTAGAAATTCAGAATTTGATGTGGATAAATACGAGCATTCCCCTTCCTTTGTAGAGAGTAGCCAGTGGCAGGGCAATATATGTGACTGAGAGCATCAGACTGAACTAAGCCATGAATTCTGTTTTTTTCCATTTGATTTCTCTTATTTACACTTGACTGCAATCTCATTTAGAAAGTCTTTTGGGTCTCTTCGGTTTTGGATTAAGACTCTCAAATGTTTCCCATCTACAAAATAATAAATCAATTCATTTGAAAAATTAATTAGGGAGGAAGATGACTCTCCCTTGGTTTCGTAAACTTCTGAGCATAAATCTCTTCATCTTGAAGGAAGGCTCTAGTCAGGGGAGGATGTAAAAGTGGTTAGGTTTAAATGTCGGAACACTACAAACATCCAGCTTGTTTTGCAGGGCAGATGGATTAAGTTCCACTTCATTCCCTGTTCCTCCTCAATAAGCAAGACTGCTGTTTTCACAGTCAGTATATCCATCCATCTTCTGTTCTGCCTGCTTATGTTCACCTGATACCCAGTTAACAAGATACTCATTTTTCACACCTACGATACCTTTATCCTCAGGGCAATGCAATGTAAATGTTAACTCATTATGTCCTTCAGGTGAAGTTGCCAAGTCGGTAAGAATCTAATAAATAACGAGCTGGGATTTTGGACTGACTGATTTGTCCACTGTGAAACTGGACAAAGGAAGAGTGTGGGAAACACCATTTTTGTTATACACCTGAACCACACAATTAACCTTTCCTTTGCATGAAGGTTACAGACTAGCTTCACTGTGGCATCAAAGAAGCTAAAATAGATGCAGCCTCAGTTTCTCATTTTCTACCATCATCCTTACCACTAAGGCCTTGAATTCAATTCAGTGCTTGGCTATGCCAGGTCATAAGCTAGATAATTGCACCATCTAATGGCCCTTTGGTATTTCTGGACATTAAAATGTAAGAATATTATGTCTTAATTTGAACTGTGTGCTTTTTAGGCTCTCAAATGAAAATATAACCAAGGTTGACAGCTGCCAAAAAGCCGCAGGAGCAGTACAGTAAGTGCCTTTTAGCAGTAAAGAACAGAGCAATCTCATCTGAACACTGATTTTAAAAGCAAATAGGGTCACGTTTCTTGTGTTTGTGCGGTCTTTCAGTGAGCTCTCTTAATCAGTTGGTAATACATTCTACTCAGCAAATGCCTGAATTTCAACACAACCTGGGAATGGCATAGAGAGGGAAAGGGCAGTAGAAATCCCTATTCTCTCTCTCTCTCTCTCTCTCTCTCTCTTTTTTTTTTTTCCTTTCTTTGAAATGTAATTGCAAATCTATGGCATACATTATACAACTGAGATCTTTGTGAAGATCAAAGGTAGCTCTCGGACATAACAGAAACTACCCTGCAAAACAAATGAAAGAGCATCTCCCATTTCTGGTAAAGTGCTAGGCAAGCATATGAAGAAAGTCAGATGGACAAATGGAGTGTGACAGAGAGAAATAGCAATTTTCATGAGGAAAAATACTTCACTTTTCTTGGAAGAGTACAGAGTACAGAAAGTACAGAGTGCTCCACTATGTGTAGATGTTAAGCTTTCTGTAGGCTACCAGTTCAAGCAAAGGATGGACATTTTGCATCAGTTTGACATAGCTGCATCTCACTCAACCCCATCTCTGGGATATTGTGGATTAGGAGGCCAACTTAGAGGTAAACCCTTGGTGCTGCTGCAGAGAGCTTCCCTTTTATAAGCACTCTATTCAGGATGTGTTTAGCGACACCCTATAAATCATTGCTTGATATGAAGGGTAGTGAAGAAAAGTTTGCTTGTTTTATACTTTCCAAGTATTTACAGTTTCAGTGATGGATTTGGCTTTGGCAGGAGAATTGTGCTCTGAGAGGTAGCACAGCTGATACTGCCCCTCTTGAGAAAGCTAAATAATTAAGCAAGCTTGCTTGCTGGTAATCCAAGCATGAGTAAGAGAGCAGTGAAACTAGAATCAGAACTGAAGGAAGACACTTGGACTGCTGTGCACTGATCTTACAAAGCTCTGATTTGGTGGATGACATTCAGACGATGGTGATCAGTGGGTTATTCAGAGAGTTAGTGAACAATTATTGGAAGAAGAAAAACACTTGATCTTCATTTGAAAAAAAATCTGTTGTTGTTTTACTCCAAGTCCATACCTTTCTATGCTCTTTTTTGCATATAGATGCATCTGTTCATTCACATAGGCTATGTTTAGCTTTCCTCTGTTGTTCAGTATTTATATATTGAACATATATTTGTCTCTAGAGAAAACAGTCCTTTATGCTGGAATTAGTGACTTTAGAGAAAGTTTTCAAGTAAATGAAAAGACTGTGGTATACTTGAATGCAGAGGTAATGGAACATATGAAATACAACGTTGTGTGTCACATCGGTAGCTGATGTTTTCATAATAATGGTCAATGAATTCAAGATTTAAGTTTTGAAGGGAAAATAATAGATGTTCTTTTATCTGTTAGACTACTTATGATAACTAGAGACAGAGACAACTAAGTTCCACAAGTGGCTTTTTGAGATTTTTGTTTTATTCTGTTACCAGAAAAAGGCTTTAATTACTTCTTATTTCTTCTTGTTTTATTTTTTATTTTCCATAAACTTCAGATTAATATAAATGAAGGGGGAAAAGAATTGACATATACATAGTAGAGATTAAAACACACTTCTGTCTTTCAACTAAAAACATTCCCTTGCACCTGTGTCTACATCAGGACAAGTTTCTCTTCTTACTGCTATACCTGCTTTCCAAATATTTACATATTTTATGCAGGAAATTGCAGCTCCCAAGAAGAGTAACTTAACTCCTCATACCCAATAACATAACAGCAAAAATAAAAACCTGCCAGAGAGGTGAAAGAGCTGATCTAAATCAGTAATTTGGTCCAAGTTTTGGTCCAGCATCAGCCTTGAGGTGGCATTAATACAGCAGCCATCAGGTTCTCCATGCAGTTTATGTAGTAGTTGCTTTTCCATAGACTTAATAAATGTGATCCAGGCACTTACCACGCGATGCATATCAGTAAAGTAGGTTGAAGTCTATCTTATAGTCTATAGAAGACATTCCAGTTTTAAAGGATTGCTTGAGGAGAGTCCACACTGCATCCTTTTTTCCTTGGCTGTTTCTTACAGTCACACCTAGAAGATATTACAGAAGAGGACACATCTAGAAATTATTACAACCAAGAGTATTCCTGAAATTACTTCTAAGGAATATTCCTGCCATCACTTCCCACAGCAGCTGGCTTCTGTCTTGTTTGCAATATAAAGAAGCTCTAATGCACTGCAGAGAGAGTCATTAACTGTTATGAACAGCAGCAACTTGTTTTACAGTTTATTATGAGAACTAGCTCAAATGTTTATCTGCAAAATTAACAAAAGCAAATGCAAATTTATTTCAAAATTAGAACTTTTCATGACTAATTAACACATTGATTCACTATTTGCTACAAAGTTTAGGCATGTAATAGCTAGCCTTGAGCATATATTTTAGATTTTCAAGGTGTTTTACTCTTAGGATATGTGGTTTACCGCATGGGTCAAATGTCATTGTTTTCATTTTCTGATTGGACTGCTAATATATAGAATGTCTTTTTGCTCATTTAAAAATGTAAGATTTAAATATTGATTTATGCTTAGAGGTGCCAAAGTAGAGCCTTTTCTTGACAGTTGAAATCTGCTAAAGATGATTCTGTGAACAGCAGCTTTTAGGTGATAGATTCAAAAGAAAAATTAACCATTGAGCTGTAAAGCAGCAGCTGAGATAAAAAGGGAAAATGAATATCATCCTTTAAGGTCTCTGGTCAAAACAGTAGGCATGATCTGAAGACTAATGACGACTGCATAAAATTAGGGCAAGATAAGTGAGGATATGTGAGCGGGCAGGCAGAGGTCACCAATATAAGCACAAGTCGAAGCAGGTCAAGGGGGAGGCAGATTGGCAAAGTTTCCTTCAGCACTTCCAAAGGAGACCCAACAGTAGATTGTCCATTGATGGGAGTGAAGACAAACCTGCCTTCCTGAATCCTCTACCTGTGTGACATTCCCAGGAATGGGAAACTGCTAAGGTGGCTCAGATCTGGAGGAGCTTTCCATGGTTCAGGGACAGCTTCTACCACCCTCAGTGTGCCAGGCAGTGAGCGCCAGCAGCTGGGAAGATCCTGTAGGAATGCAGGTATTTGCTGTGTGGATACGCCAACTTGAGTTGTGTGTGCTGTCTTTGTAAGTATTGGCTTAGATTATTTTTATGTAAGTGATGTATAAATAATGAGATTAACAATAATATTTGGAATATTATAGGATGACGGATCATGTAACTCAGTATTTCTTTGTTTTTCTCAGCAAATTGACCTTTTAAATTACAGAGTTTAGTTGCCCTGTGATATTGAGTGTGCAGATTAAGAATATTATCATTTTTATGAAGATCATCAGTCAGTATTTGTATTTGCAAAATAATTTTCTTGTTAGCTCAGCTTGCTTGATAAATTCTAAAGAAACTTTTACAAATAATTTTGTCTGTGTAACAGGAAAAGATTGGTATGTTTGAATATTCAAAGCATAATTACAAGAAAATCTTTGGAGGATATTTTAGGAAGCAAACTGAGAGTTAGTTTAAAAGCTGCCTATAAAGCAATAATCTGTTTCTGCAAAAAATGTTGAGGTATCAAAATTTAGTGAAACATTTTTGAATGAAAATGAGAGAGACTGTATCAAATGAGCTGCCAAATAATTAGGGCCCTCACCAGCTACCTAGGGAGATTAGTTCAAAGTCTTTGCACTTCAGAAGAGGAACTTAACCACTTGTCTCCATGGCTTCCTTAAGTTGCTACCCAAACACTAGTCTGCAGAGATCTTTCTCCTCCTTTTCCTCCAAGTTCAACCCTGAAAAAATCTTTGACAAAGCTTCATAAAAGCTGATGAATGTTACAGTGAGGTTTTATTTCAGCAAATAGGCATTTATTTTAAGATTAATTTTTTTTTTAATGGAGTGTTTCATCAGATCCTGTATGGCTAAAATAGCAGTGGACTGCTCTCTTGTCTTTCTTGCCTTTTTAAAGTTTTTCTCTTACTTGGAGGCAAATTCCTACCTAGTAAAGCAGTCATGGAGTGAGGACTGAATATCTTGTGGGTATGAATATTACTTGAAAGAAATGATAATAAATGCCATTTGTGACATATCAGTACTGTTGATATGCGTGGCAGAGTGCACTGTCTTCAAATGCTAGACTCTTGCAGTAGTTTTATCCTGGATTTCAGAAGTTCTGCAAAGTCATAGAAAACAATGGTCTTTCCATTGCTTATACATTCTAAGCAGGTTAGCTAGAAAGGATTCAAGGGAGCAGCGAGGAGATCGTTTCCTCTCTTATCCACAGAACAGAATCAACAATATCAGGGACCAGAATCAAGTTGCAGTCAGACCTCCACGTCTCTTCCGAGAGACCTCTCAGTCGCCCACTCCCAAAGCTCCCTATTCGCAGTGGTTGCCTTGCTGCAGCTGCAAAACTTGGCAAGGAAGCTTTCCTTGGGCAGGAGAGCAAGAGGTTCTTTTAAACTCATTCTTAATGAGTAATGAAAAGTCTTGACCTGTTTTTCTTTCCAGTGAATCTTGAAAAGAGCTTTGTATTCCCAATCCCAGCCATTTATGGCACAAATTACATTTAAGGATTAATGACTCTGTAAAGAGATTCATCATCTTCTGTCTTGAGAAGAGAGAGAAAAAAAAAAAGCCCCACAGAGAGAATTAATCTCTCTGGATTTTTCAAGAACAAGATTAATGCTGCACAAAATCTTCATCAGAGTTAGATGGTCTGATGGTCTGGTGAAACACTGAACAGTCTTGAACTTTCTGCTGCACAGACTAAGGGATCAACTTAGATTTTCAAATGTTTTGTGTAATTGTTTCATAATGATTACTTAATGATGGAAAGGAAAGGGGAGAGATGTTCATATTCTTTCCATTTCCTCTTTGAAATAGTTTCATCTGACCTTTCCTAAATGATCCTCAGATTAGACTCCTAATAACCTCTAGTTAATATATTTTTTCCACATTGCTCTACTTATGAAACCTGATGTCTTAATTTTAATATTCAGCACTTATCATATCCTTTAGCAGCTGTCTTATGAACTGGACTTGAGCACTGCTGGAGAGGTCTTCTAAATTTGATTTTGTACAAGCTGCCGTATATGTGCAATATACTGTTGTGGAAAAAAAAAGAAGGTATAAATTGATGTTAATTTTACAAAATGTATTAAAAATGCTCTTTGCTGTGACAGTAAGATTATTTTTTAATAGTTTTTTACTTAAAGAGTAAAGATCATTATGTGTGAGTCACACTGCAAAATCTCATATGCTGCCTTTCATCATCAGTGCACCTTGAATCTAACAACATGCACATTTGTATTGGCAAAGCATTTATAATTTATCAGTGGCAACCCTGCTTATTGCACAATCTTTATAAGTTTGGATGGATTTGACATTTGCAAGTAGGAAATTCTGTAGCTGCAAATCTCTTTTTCAAGATTTCAGGAAAAGATAGATTTGTATCTGGTTACAAAATAGACTTTTTTCTTGCAAATTAAAGAGCAGAAGATATACCTGGTAGCGCCTAACTATAGTGTCTAACTATATTTTGGGAATAAATACCTCATTAAATGGAAATATATACCTGTTATGAGTGTATGCAAGAGATATTGTCATAGAAATATATCTACAAAATCTAATTCCTAAATGAGAACATTCATAGTCGAGATTTCTTTATGTTTGATTAGACTTATCACTATAAACAAATTCAGTTCCAAAAAAATAATTTAAAATATTGAAGTTTTCAGGTGAAGCTATGTACAACATGAAGCTAAGCAGGTCATTTGCAAAATCAAATCACAAGCAAGAGGTAATAGAACTGTTGCTGGCTCTGGCTTATACACAAGATTGCTGGTAAATCTGTGACCTTTGAAGTCCTCAATTACTTACTAGAACCTGAATTTTTACTCCTGAATTTCGTTACTGGGCTTACTTAAGAACTTATATCAATCCCTCAGCTAAAGGTCACAGAGTTGTGCCGTGTTATCTGGGTTTTTATTATTTCCTCATAAACTATGACATTTATAAAATGTCAGCATCTAAGGAAATCAGCCCTAGATGGACATGGAAGGAGCATAAAATCTATTTACTTTGGAAATTTCAGGGGTGGGTGGTTCAGATGAGTAAAGATAATCACAGTGAATAACACAATGTTACATATTATTTACATTAGTATTCATAATTGTTCTGGATTATGAATACTAATGAATATGTGCTTCTTAAGCAAGCACGTATGCTTAAGAATAAAAATTAAGACACTGTTTTGAGTGACCATGCCATATTCAGGGACCACAGAAAGGTCTTCCATGTCAGAACCAACAAAAATCTGGCTCTTCAGTTTTCCTTACCCTGACTGGGCTGATCCACAGTCAGGTATCTCATTTGGCTCCAGAGCTCAGAGAAAAGAAGATGTGGCTCTGCTTGCCACACCTCAGCAGCAAGTGCAGCTCTGCACTGAGTGCCGTCCTGGGGCAAGGAAGTTACCAAGTGGTAACTCTTGATGGGAAAAATTCAAATCTCCTTCAAAATTTTTATTTTCCTTTTCTTTTTTAATTTTTTTTTCTTTTGTTTGTCCTGTGGGAGTTAGTAGGCAAGCTCAGCAGCCCTGCTGTGAGTGCAGATATTCTTTCAGGTGCATTTCATGTCAGGCAGTAGGTGAGACAAATTCTTGGACATCTAATTGAAATTTAGAGATGAGTCTCATAATCTGAGGAAAAATGAAAAAGTTTCTAGTGGCACTTAACAGAGAAGCAGGTTAGAAATTAGATAATGGAAAAATATGTGAAAATTAGATGGAAAAATGAAAGGGAAGAAAGGTGATGGAAGGGATGAAGTGAAAATAGATTACGAGTATCTTGCAGAGTCTGTGTGACAGTTGTCTGCAAGGATTCAAGCAGCAGAAGGAAAACTTAAAAAGAACAGGATTAGGCTCGAGAGGCTGTCTGGAGGAGGCCACTCAGCATGGGGGCTGCTGATGAAATGGGAGATAGAATGTGATCTATTGCAGCGATCCAGTCCTCAATTAATGATTTTAATCAAGGGAATAATGTCATAGTTCGGAAAAAGTTTGGGAACTGCAGTGTGCTTTCAAATAAGGCTTCTGTTTAATCTACAGTCTTTGTTGCAATGACTCAACACTGGGCCATAGCTAGAAACAGCTCTGATGAAACGTTTATCCTCCTGTCATAGTTTGGTGACTGGCTAGTGACAAATGACAAAGAAAAAAAGAAAATGATAATGTAAATTACATATTGCAATTAATGCATATGTAGAACGTTCTTCTACACTTCTGCATTCAATTTTCAATTTTCCAGCAAAAAAAAAAAAAAAGCTTAAACCCCCACAAGTCACAGTTCATCCACCCTGAGCTAAAATTAAATCGATGCTCTATATACAGCAGACTGTTTAAGTAATGCCTTAGTTGCATTAATTCAAATGGACATCTCTGGGGACATTCTTGTCTGTTACAGCTTTAGTCTCTGTGGATTATTGTTCTAGAAAGTTGGATTCTGAACTCATTGTGATCAGGGCAAAACCTGTTGCAGTTAATGAGCTGCACATGTAAGGAAACAGTATATCAGTAGTCAGTATCTGCCATTAAGAATAGGGTTGAGTACCCAGTTACAGTGTCATTGTAATGAGATGCTAAAAATAAATAAATAAAATTTGCCTTAATCTATATATCTGATTATATTGAAAGTAGTTAATTCTTGCAAAGTGTAGGGTTGTGTAGGTGGCACATGGCACAACAGCCACATTATACGTGCCAAATTGTGGAACTGCACAGCAAGCAACACATGTAAACCAAAATGAAATGCTGTCCTTAGAGAAATGAATCTACTTCATCTTTCACTAGCTCCTCAGGCTTCTACTTTGTGTGTCCTCCTTGTTCTCCTTATTCTTCTGTTTCACTGCACAGTGTCCTTAAATATCTTCAGACTTTCTTTGCACTCTCTATTCTGACACTAAGGCTGACTGACAGGTCTTTTTTGTTTGACACTGTAAATTTGACTCTGCACTTTTCCTTAAATATGAAATTTTTGTTCAAAAGTGTATGGCATAAAGCATACAGATATGTTTGAGTAATGTTCCATGGTGCCACTAATTGTACTAGTTCTAATTACATCAGCATTAATACACTGTATCATTAAGTGATCAGGCAACTTCATGTTCAGAGGAAGCAGGTCCTGGGAAAAGTTACTTTCTTTATGAACAAAATACTGATTCGTAACCATTTTCTTATATTCAGAGGTGAACAGAGAAAAGGAAATAACTGATTTCCATCCTATGCCAAGGATTAGAAAAATAGTACTTAACAGAACCATTAGGTCTTCATAGATGGTGAGAACATTTCAATATTACTAGTATGTATGATCAATCCTATTGCGGTTAATAACCAGGTCAGATTGTTCTGGACCTTCCTGTTCACAGACTCCTTTTTATGTACATAGGTTATATGTGACATTTGGGCACTACAGGATAATGTTGACTTTGTGCTCTGTAATGGATCACATAAATCATCTGGCGCTGTTTCTGCTCTCTGCTTCAGAACTTTTAAAATCACAGAATAACATTATACTCAGCAAGTGCCCACTATGGCAGTTTGGAGGAAAAAAAAAAAAAAAAAAAAGATATGTTTAATGTTCTGGAAATGTCAGGAATCCGAACATTTTCCTGAATACAAAGGCACCATTTATATCACTAAGTTTAAAGAGTCCTAATCTGATATTATGAACTGCAATAGGAAGATTGTTTCACTGGGTCATCCCTAGTCCATATACTTTGAAACACTTCTGCTCATTTCTTTGTGAAAGTGCATGGGTCTTCTGCACCTCACTGAAAACCAGAGAAAGTTCTCCTTGAAAAGCTGGTGATTGGTTTCTGCAGGGAGCTGTGTCTTCCCTGGGCTGTGGGGCATCTCACTCGGGTTTGCAATTTTGTGGAGAGGCCTATAGCTTCGTATTCTTCCTCATTCCTGCAGCAGCATTTCCCGTTGCGTGCAATCCTGTTTCAGCAGAGAGAATAGGAAGGAAGGTAGATAGAAGAGGGCAGGACAGAATCACTGGAGAGGTGGTGCGTGATCCCCAGATCCCCTCCAAATGAGTGGCTGTCCTCAGCGGGCAATGCTAGGAGGGCCATGCAGGAGACTGGCCTCCTCAGGGTCTTCACATGTTGAGAAGTTGTTCACTTATTCTAGCAGGCGCTGAGAAAGTTCTGTAACAAGGAACAAGGCAGAACTGCGTGTTCCCAATGTGGATATTTCTACTGACAAGATGAAGTGGGTCCCTATGGGCTTGATCCAGCACATTAATAGACACATTTCAACAGCTCTCCAAACTGTCATGTGCCTAGCAAAGCATAGCCAGGAATACTGACATAGAAGCATTTCTCACCTCATATTGCTGCATGGTTTTGCATATTGCTCCTTCTGCCTGCAACTCCTCTAACTACTCTTTCTTTTTCCTTTATCTACGTTCTACTTGTATACTTTCTCCATTAATACTACAACAGGTGAGTTTATGCAAGTATTACTGCATATAGAGAGCACACTTTGAATATCATAACTCCAAATGAAACATAGCAGGGGCTACTTCAGGGTCATCTACATCAGTCTGAGTAGTTGCAAGAATGTTGCAGTCAGGAGTTGTTCATTCAAATATTTGATAAATGTTTTCATCAGAAATGCAGCTCTGAGAAGTTTGTGTACAACCTGTGAACAAAAAGAAGGAATATATCTCATTTGCTATAAACTTTTGCCATATATTCCCCAAAGAAATAGTAGACTACATTGTCAGAGCTAAATCTCAGAATCAGTGTTCTTAAATAAGCACTTGCAAATGTAGAGGCAGAATTTGAAGTTTCAATTAAATAGTCAAAATATCCTTGACCTGCTTTTCACACAAACACATTGGATTTTATAGCATGCAACTGGCAGTGCTGTTTTCACCTTTAATAATCAGGATTGCTATTTAAGTAAATTGCATGTCATTATGAAAGCTACAAGAAATAAAGGTTTACGACAATAAAACCTTCATGGTCTGACTATTTGAGAACAGAATTAGTATCAGTTCTGCTCTTCCAGCTACACAACCCTCTCAGTTCTGTGGGCGAGAAGTGGGCAGACCTGCCAGCTGTCAGTGCTTTTTCATATTGGTCCAGTGTTGCTCATGCTACTTCACCTGTGCACTGAGAATAAATGAACTCAAGGAAAAAATACACTTTTTCATTTTAAAAAAAAGATCAAATGCTTTGTCATAGACTTTTGTTTTAAGAGATTTTAAAGAAATAAACTTTTTGTAAATGAGTGTGTTCTATGATCATGTCGAAATGATGTGAGAAGAGACTTTCAGAAATGAAGAGGTGTGTTCCCCTGCTCCAACGCAGGCTCTTGCTCTTGTTTGTCATATTTGTTCTTAAAGTTCTTCAGTATTAGAGGCTCCAAAACCTTTCTGTAAAATCTGGTCTGATGCTTCATGCCTTGGCTGCTAGAAAGTTTTCATCAGGTCTACCTTAATCTTCATGCATATTTAGAATTTATTTATGTATAAAGTAGACTTGTCATCTTTGTAGCCACCTTTTGCACATGTGAGCCAGTTTACCTTAATATGGCAGGCAGAAAACTATAATAGTGCTGGAGCTGATTCCTGAGCAGATGGGATGGAGAAGGATTAGATGGTAACGGCTTCAGCTATGCAGTCATGAGCAGCCATCCGCTGTCCTGTGCCAGCCAGAGCCCTCAGCCTGGCAACTACCGCATGGAGGAGAAATGAAAAATAAGCAGATGATGAAAGAAGCAGGAGCAGGAGGAGGGCAGAGCCCCTGCTGTCTCGCGGGAGACTGGGGAAGATCATCAGGGCAGCCCCAATCAGTCACTCGCTTATGTCCCATCTGCGCCAGCACTGAATCCTGCAATGGACTGGAGAGCCCAACAGGGACTGGTGCAGCAGGAAGATTAAATAAAAGAAAATCTATTAAAATGTGCTGGGATCAATGCTAAGGCATGGCTTTTACTTGACTAGCTTAGCACATATTAAAGGTATTGTGATTTGCTTCCTTGGAAATGCTCTTACTGACATCATCTTCAACTTGAACAAAGGTCTGTGTATACAGAGGGAGTTTAGTCCCAATGCAAAACATGCAGTACTCATCAGTCACAGTGAAGCATAGACCAAACATGAAATAAGGAATCTGAAATTTTTAGAATATGAACCCTTTCATCTTAGACTTTCTAAACAATCTCTGTATTTATTTCTTGTGGGTTTTTTTTTTCTTCTATATGTTTATTTAAGCTAGAATGCGGAAAGTGGAATTTCTGTGTTATTACCTGAGGATGAAATACTGTTATTTGCGAGGATATTGAAGGAATATCAGTTAGCACTTGCACTTAAAAGGCTTGGGAAACAAATCCTTCCCTGGGAATGGCAACTGGAAACCTCTTCAGTTGTTCTATTGGAGATGGGTCTTTCCCACAGAAGGGTCTCAGGTCAGAAAACTGATCTTATCCCATCATAGCTAATAATGAATTGAACCCATCAGACTTTGAAAGGAGAAACCTAAAACACCATAAAGACTCTTTTATGTAAATATTTGAGAGGACAATGTAATATGCCCTGTGTTCCTTGTGGGTTACAACGACGAACATTTACAGTTGCACATTGGTGCAACAAGGAAAACAAATATGCCTGATTGGCCATAGCAGTGAAATGCCTGTGATTCAGATTTTTGTAACTGTTTTTTTTTTTTTTCCAAGATAGTAACCAAGCTATGGGTTTGATAGAAATTCTGCATTTTGGATGGAAACAGAATGCATTTGAGAATGCAGAAATGGAGAGTTGAAAGTTTATTTGGTAATGCTCTTCTGAGTTTGGCTTTCTTTTTTTCTCCCAAACTTTTTAATAGCTAAGTTGAACGTAAGTATTAAAATGAGGATTAAAAGCCTCATGCCTAACAAAAAGTCTCTTTTTTCAAAGGGAAGTTTTACAATCTGCACTGTTTCTATAAAGCCTTTTCATAGACAAAAGCCCTATTCTGTCCAGCTGCATTTTGGAGAGAATCTATTCATCTACTGCAGAGGTAATTCAGGCAGCTGGAAAAAGATTTTGCCATTGGGGTCTCTGTATGTTCAGGCAAAAAGAACAAAGAAAAATGAGTGAAGTCCAACCCCAAAAAGCAGAAAATAATCTCGAGTAAATAGTTTTGTTTGTTTAGCATTAGCTAATTTTTTTTGAATGATTGATGCAGCAATGCTTTCTGAGAATGAATTGCCAAATTGACAAATTCTGGTTTTAAGGGTAAAAGCAAAACCAACAAAGAGGTCCTAGGCAGCTGGCACAGAGAGTGTAAACTACAACCACAAATGGAAAAATATCAGATATTTGTTAATTGAAACCAAAAGAGAGTGAAATAAGACAATTGAACTTATGGTTGTTATAAGATAATTTATAGACAGACGGTTTATCTAAGATTCAGCTTTATAATGAAAATGGGGTTTTGTGAAAGGAGATAATAATTGGCAACCACCTGAATTCTTTCAGTCTTTTTTTTTTCAGTTTTTCAATATTTTCTGTGCAAAAGAATAGTTGGAATGTTTTGTAGCTGATTAAACATCATTTGCCTATGGTTATTGATCAGCACAGAAGAATACGTATCTCCATAGATTTTGTTCAGAATATTTCTAGAATCGGGAAAATCCAGTGTTCATCCATGACTTCATCTGAAATTTTTGTTGTTGACTCTTGTTTTCTAGGATGGGACTTTAATCATCCTGTATCTTACATCAATCAAACAGTGTTACCACCAGCTAAGAAGAGGCGTAGAGGCAGCAAGTCCAGCTCAAGGTATTCATGTGCTTCAGTTTTCTTTCCCTCTCCTTTCTGCCTCATCCTTCTTTGCACTTTGCCCCAAATCAGTGGTTCAGTTCTTAGGGTAGAGCCTCAGCAACCACAAAATTTGATTTGTATTTTATTTTATTTTGGCTCTGATACCAGTAAGGTCTGCCATGTACTGCTGCACACTTTAATCTCTAAAAAACAAATAATAGTATAGCAATAACTACTGCCTCCACCTCAAGGGAAATGTAAACAGCTGTGACAAAACTTCAAACCGTGGACACAGGTTCGGTTGAAATCGTTTTAGAGCTTGCGATCCCTCTGTCCTTAGATGTTCAGAGAGGGATGCCTTTGATATATAGCACTGATAAGAGGCTTATTCCATTAAGCTGCAGTGATTCTAACTTTCATGCATCATTTGACAGAGAAAATGAGAATTTGTAGAAGTAATAGCTAATGTAAAGTATATTAGGCTGCAAGGCAGCTAGACAGGTAGGAAATAAAGTTTATGTATGATGTTAAAGGGGCATGCAGATGTTGTTATATGTGCTCTAAAGAGCTCTTTTTGGTTTGTTGTTTCCATATTAAAATCCAAAAACGCTAGGCAGGACCTCTATTTCAGGAGCAGGCTGTATCTTTTGTACTTCTTAACAGATGTTAAGATTTCAGTTTCAAATAAATATTCTTACACAAGTCATAAAGGTTAAATTGAAATTGGAAGAAGAAAAGGAAAGTGATAAGCTGAGACAAGAAGAAAAAAAAGTGGCTTAATAATTTATTACTCAAATAATGATTTTATTGCATTCATATCCTACATAATACCTCCATGCATACAATCAAAGACACATCCTTAATGCTCAAAAACTCTGTGAAATTTGTTTCTGGGCTATTTCAAGAGCCTATTCCAGTACGTTTCTTCGTGCTTCCTGAAGTTTACCCTCAGGTGAGATTTCTTCACTATAGACTTCTATTTGTGAGGAGATGGGAGGGAATTATTGCTAATACCAAGGAAGTGCATGCAATTGAAAATTAATGTCTTTGCTACCTGAGAAAAGATTGGTAATAGTTAAATAATTTGCTGCACTGCGAGTTGTGAAAGTGACTTACAGTGACAAAATATATTACAGTCTATTAAAACAACCAAGCTTTTTGGACACATCATGAGCAGTGAGCTGAAAGATATTTGATTCCTGCTGCACTTTAATGCATCTAAAACTTGATAGCACTCGTAAGCAATAATTTGAATTGCCTATCAGAAGAACCAGTTAGTATTGTTTACAAAAAAAAAAAAAAGAAAGAACTTAGGATGTCACCATCTCTATAAGGAGGTAAAGTGACTCTGACAACTCCTATAATGAAGGGAAGTATTATTATGGTATCTGAAATTGCGCTCTTCGCTGTACAGAAGTTAACTTCCATATACTAATTTGGTGGTATCCCACACTCCAGAAACATAGTTTGAAGAAAGCAGGCCCTAATCTGCATTCCTCAATGCCATACCTTGAGATGGAACTTGGCCTAGCAGGATTTTATGAATAGGCATCAATTATTTTTATTGCTGCTGACAGTTTCTTGGCAATCTTGCCTATTTTCAAAAACTATTTGCAACTTCAGTGATATATGGCAAAAGTCTTTGAAAGATCTAAAGTGATTTTTTTCCCTCTGCAGCCTCAAAATAGAAATCTGAAAATGTCTCTCTGCTTTCAAAGTAAAGAAGAATTTCAGAAGCACTCTCAAAATTCTCACGTTGGAGCTTTTTGCTTGTGCTTCCCTTTTTCGATGACTTGATCATTTGAGGCCAGCAGAGACTGGTGTAAAGCGAAGAAAAAATATTTTGACTGTAAGGGAAATGCACGACAAAATACTAGTCTGAGTACTCTGCTAATGTCGATATGCAGTATTAATGGATTTTGCTTAGCATTGCTTTTGCTGCTGAGCCTAGCATCTTTTTACTACCACATGCATGTTACTTCTATCCTTATGAAAAAAATAACTCAGTTCACAACTATGCTTTATTTATATATGTTTGATTTACTTGCAGTAATATTCTGAAGTGCAAAACTGAATTCTCAATCCAATAAAAATGCTATGAGAGCTCTATGTGTAGTAGCAGTTAGAAGAATATGAGAAGTTGGTGAAAAACTTCTGCATGTCTAAATACAACTTTCTATACTTGAAAAGGTGTTTCCATTAAATATTTCAATTGCAGTTATTTCAAGTGCTTCACAACAGCATCAAAAATCATCAAGAGGAACAGGGAAAGTATAATCCTGGAAGAATGCAAATACCTGAAAAAAAGTGTTAGGTTATCTCCCATTTTATTTACTAAGTTTAAGTTGTGAAGACGTCATTGCTACAGTAGTTCTACTAATTCTGACTAGGAACTGGCTACAAATGGGAAAGGGAACAACAGCTTTGTTTGCAGTAACCATGAGAGAGCTTAGGCTTCAGGTGGAAGCCCTGAACATCCCTGGAGATTTTAAAGATCCTCAAGAGCCTGTTCCAAATTTGAAGCTAGTCCTGCTTGATTAGGTGACCTCCAGAGGACCCTCCCAAATGAAATTTTAAGTGAGACCTTATTTCTGTATCACCAAATTCAACTTAGCAGGATTTTATTCCAGTGATACCATAGATTTAAACTCAGCCTTTAATGAACTTAAAATATTACCCAAACATTAAAAAAAAATATGTAGCTATTATCAAGCAATCTTCATTAAACGTTCCCAAAGTACCTTTGAAAAGAAGTCAATAATAAAAACGGTAGGTTGCATCAGAATCTATTATTCTGCATATAACTTCTAGTATAGTCTACAGAGCATTTTGTTTTCTGAATTTTAGATGCATTTTGAGCAGAAAGCTAATGATTTTGAATGTAAGGAAGAAATCATTCTGAATGTATCCTCAAAGATTTTAGATATGTAGTGAGCTGTGATATTAAAATTCAAGAGCTCTGCTAAATGTTTCAATTTATATCTGTGCACTAGCATTTGTGAGATTTATACCTGTGTGTAAACATCTGTACTCCCATGTAGATGAGACTTTAAAATGGATCATGAACTGCCCTAGTTCACAGCCAAATAATCGATCTGTTTGCTAGCAATGAAAAATAAATCTTTCTAAAAAGCATAGTTTTCTTACCAAGGGGGTAGGCATTTCTTTTTTTCCTTCTCATATATTACTTCCTTTAGATGATTTTATTTGTTTAGCATTTCTGTGGTGTTGCATTTCTGTGAAAGCGCAACTTACAGGTATTTTTTACATAGGACCGTGGATAAATTTCCTTTTTTGCAGTAGTTTAATTCATTACAGATGAGTATATACAAAATATTCTTTCACACTAGGATTATACCAGCTAATGCATAATGCTGCAGAGTTGGTATGGAAGAGTATGAGTGTTTTTATCTGCAGAAAGCTATCAGAAAATGAGTTCTAGTGCAGATCTATCAGTGAAAAATAAAAACGATCTAAATGTAACATGGCAAAGCACAGCTATTCATCACAAAGAATGAGCAGAATATTAGAAAGAGCATGACATATTTTGGACCTTAAAACTAAAACTATAAATCTGCAGTAGATTTTTACTTCATATACTAAAGCACAATTTCATTTCTGTTCATATAAATGTAGTAGGTTGATGAAAATGGAACACTCTCTATTTTTATATATATATATATATATAATCCACTCAGAAGTTCATTCTTTTCCACAAGTTTTTTTTAAGATTGCAATTTTGAAGGTTGCTAACATATGATGCTTGATGTAGGTGCCAGACAAATTAATTTTATTTTCCAGAGAAATGTTATAGAAAATATGTATTTTATTATAGCAGAGTTTGTAAGCATGGTGTATGATAAAAAAAAAAAAAAAGTAATTTCACTGTCAGTGCCAGTAAGAATGCAAGCTGGGATAGTGGAACAAAACAGATGTACAACCAAATATGAACTGGGACCAGGCGCTGGTTTTATGGAGGATGATATTGCATGAATTTTATTGCTAATTATTAATATAAGCTAAAGATTGGCCAGTGATAGAAGAGAAAAGGCTCATACACTCCTGCGACTCCTTTCTGCTGTGGTGTTACACTACCATCTACAGGCGCAGCTAAGATTAAAGGACTACAAATAAATGCTGATTCAGAAAGGTTTGACCTCATTGACCTAAAGTCACCTACACCCTCATTACGCCTAGAACATTTCAATGAAGCTTTTCCTTATGAATGACAAAGGTTTGCCGTGCTGGGCAAGCAGCGTGCTGGTCCCAGCACCAGAATGCGGCTCGCGCTCGTACTTGGTGGTGCCACCTCCCATTCAGTGCTCAGCACCACCGGGCCTGCAAGTGCCTATGGATCCCTTGGCTTTCACATATTTACCCATTAGAGTAATTCAATACTTTAAACCCAATATTGTTTTCCCTTGAATTATAATATTAAAATAAAAATTAGAAAATGTTTCTTCCTAAAATTTCTTTTAAAAATCAACTCAGAGGATACTTAATTTCTAAGAGTCACTGCAACTGGCTGCTGTTTTTAAGGCCTTTAATAGACCCAAGTTTTGTCCTCATATGCCAAAACCTTTCAACAGATGTACTGAAAATGGACAACTGGCAACTCAACTGGTTGAGTACATAAGGAGAACTCACTGAAAATCTTAGGAATTCTTCTTGGATTTCAGAGTTCAAAGTAGATTCCTGGAGTTTAGCAGAAACCTGAATGAGCAGATGGAAAAGACATAATATACTCTTACTTGCGAAAGTAAAATACAGCTTTTTTAACCTAGATTTCAATATTTTCATCTTTTTGCACTTTCTCTTGGCACCCACTTCTCTTGGCTATGGCACCAGCAGGCACCCAAGCACCTTGCTGTGCAGGTGTCATTGGCCAAGTTACATGATAAACAACAGAGAGATCACTCTGTTGGCATTTCCTTGTTAATAAACAAAAAAAAACCCCATAGAAACAAGCAAAAATCAAAACCACATTGTTTGAAATTTCCTTATTAAATTAGGGTGATTTTTTTTCCTCCAAATTTTAAGAAACTTATCTGTGAATCATCAGTTATATCCTAGTGTTGACTGTTCACTAGCTACCTAAGCCTGAAATTGCATGGGAATTAAATGAAGTATGACTGCATTTAGAGATAATGTTGTTTCCAGTATGATCACGAGATGGCATCATTGCAAAACTCTTCATGTCAATAAATAGGAAAAAAGTTCCACCAAAACCCCATATAGGTGGGGTTTTTTTTTGTATTTTACCATTGATTAGACATGTAGGACTCTTGCTAGATTTAATATAAGAAATTCTGCTTTATTTTGAGTTATTAAATGAAATAAAATATACACTTTAGTACACCTTTAAAGTGTCATAGACCGGTTGGGACATATTTCTCAGTGTGCAGATGTGAAATGAACATTTTGGATCAAAAGGGTAGTTGCAGGAGCCTCCCAGAGGTTGCACTGACTTCTTCAGCCAAACTTGGGGAAAGGCAGAACCAGCCAGCACGGAAGCTGGAGCAGCTCCGTGATCCATGCAGATCTTATGAGCTGATGGAAGATACTTGTGGCTTTGTCAGAGACAAGGGGCGAACACACTGCTGTGCCATTTTTGAATAAATAGCCCAAGATATATAGTTACAGGATATTTGTCATTTAAATTCTGTCCCCTGGGGAGGGGCAGAATCCATGTGCAAGGAAGCTCAAAAGGTGGAGTGGGAAGCAGATTGGTTAGGTGTTGGGCCACTCAGGCACCTTACTGTGCATGGTGCTTTGAGTCCAGTGTTGCTCCCTGCCCTGCTTCAGAAAGAAAACCTCTGTGAATGCTAATCATTTTGATTAATACTATAGGTGCTATATTATGTGTTGGAAACTTTCTATTCTCTAAACATGTTTTGTTTCTTTCCTTTTCCTGGAGGGGAAATTGTAATAGAAAAGGAGGAGTATATTTTGAGAGCTTCCTAGCATTTTAGAAGTTGTAAGTAAAATAAATTACTTCTTTCTTCAGATATATGCACTGTTTGGCTTGCTCTTCTGCAACATGAATTCTCTGCTTATCTTTTAATAACTTTATCAAACTTGCAACAAAACCCATTCTAGCTGCTTGTTAGAAAAGTCTCCTTAGGAGTTCCTGTTCTTTGTGGAATCAGGGTTTTATTAAATAGAATTGTCTCAAATCAAAACAAACTCTGACAAAACATTTTTAGCTTATTCAAGTAAAATTACCATGCTAAAATACATAAATAATGTTGAATATTCTATCTAGAAATATGCAGAGATGCTAAAATATTTGCTTGGAAAATTAATTTCATGTTGCAAAATTTCAAATACAACCATAAGTTGCTGAGTACTAGTATATAGGTTTATAAATGCATATTTATAAACATAGAGTTATAAAAAAATTCCCACAAGGTGCAAATGATAAAAAAATGTCTAAATGTTTTATTGCAGCCACTTTCCTATCTGCACTATTTTCTAAGATTTTTTTCTCTCCAAGGCAGGTAGTCTGTATTTACATTCACTTTCAGATTAAATAACATATGTTTTGTCCTGATTAAATTATATCTGTATTTCACCTAAATTATACTTGTGCAGCTCAGTTCTAGAGATATTTCCAGAGCCTCATTTGTAAAAAGCAGTTCAGCACAGGTAATTTGAACGTTTTTGTTCAAACTGCCTTCTTGGCTCTTACCCATTTGTGTGCAAAGTGAAACGTGTGATTATCTACCCTGTCCCTGCAAATGCTGGTGCAGCTTCAAGACTTCTGTATCACTTAGGTGAGGGAAGGCATAATTTGAAATGGCTATTGTAAAAAACCAGAGAATTACTCAAAAAATAGCTACAGTTAATAGCTACATTCCCTTCAACCTGACCTTGCAGTCTGGAAGCGCTGGCCTCAACTCGCTCCATCGCAGCCATTCCATATATGTGGGCCTGGCCTAAGCTGGTTGTCTGAAAGGCTCTGTACAGTGAGCAATGAGAGCTAGGCACAGCCAGAGGGCCCTTCATCTCACGTCAGACACATCTTTGGATGTCTGAGTTGCCCTCCGGAAATGTTCTCCCTCCCTCTGCATTAACATCTGATGTAACTGAGACAGCGTCTGTCAGCTGTGCTTCCAATTTTGAAACTGTGAAAGATTCTTGCTGTGTAATTCATCACAATAGTCTCCAAGGCTGTGAAGCCATAATCAACCATAATCTTTCATTAGCTTTAAATTCATTCAGTTGTAAAATAACATTTTGAAAAATGAAGTTAAGCCATATCCGTCCTTCCCCTTGTCTTTCTTCATTTTTTTAGCCCAGATGTGGTGTAGAAATTGGAATATCAATTATTTTGTTGTAAAAGTCTTTTTAGCATTTATGAATAAATGTATACTTTTGGAATAATGTATATATTTTGCAATATGTTATATCACTTATGTTCAGTATACTTCCATTAGTATGAAAGACAACCATATGCAAAGATTGACAAGTATTTTGCATATATATGCTTATATTTTTGCTTATATAATATTGAAAGACTGATTGTAATATTGCATTCAGCTGATTGAGTATTTGCTTCCACTTTACCATTTAGGTGGTTTTCTGAAAGTTCAATTTGAAATTGGCAAAGTCAGGAGAATATCTAGTCAAACTCCATGACACTGGCTACACTGGGACACCCAGCAATGCCCTTGGCTCAGTTCAGTAGAGGAATTCTTAGGATCACACTGCATGCAAGGAAAGGGTAGGATGCACTCCAAGAGTGTTCTTAAAATATAAATGAGAATTATTTAAACTGTGGTGTTTAACATGTCAAACACGGTCATTTAAAGACTTGATTGAACCTGTTTATTACATCTGATGTGTATTAAAAATATGCACATTTTACTCTGGCAGATGGCCTGCATAGCAGCTTCTAACATGGCCACCTTTCAGGGTACTAATTGTGTAATATTTCTTGACATAGATACTAGTTCAATTTGTTCATTTATATAAAAAGATAAATTCAAGTATTTCTAATTTTAGCTGAACTGCTCATTTTGTCTCCTCTCCTACTCTTTTTGCTTGTTCACAATTTTCAAGACTGAAACTCAAGGCTAATCCTGTCTATAAAGTCTGTTCCAGCCTCGCTTATTTCTTAATACTACATTTTGGAATATAAAAGTGCCCTGTTTGTTAAATACTCCAATCTTTAAGTCTGAAATAATAATAATATTGGTGTTCATATTGAAATTGTGTAGCAAGTTTTAAGAAGTTGCCTGGGAATTTAAACTCTTCCAGTGATAGAACTATCTAGAAACTATATCTTCTAATATGACTTAAATATGATTACTGCAATGTTTCAATGAAACTCAGTATATTTATGAGGTGATAATATGCAGGAGTCAGTTTAGCCATAACACAATACAGTCAGTTGTAGGGTAAGTAAGGAGGTAATATAGTAATCAGAGTAATGTAACTAATATTACATAGCATTCAGATTTATAAATAAGTTGAACAAACTAGTACATTACAATCTTATAATTAGGAATAGTTTTTAATTTTATGTGACTACTAATCTTTATCTGCACAAATAATTTATTATGATAAAAGAAAAACATGAGATACAACAGTGAAATCATTTTTGGAAAAGGAGACAAAGTTGAATATACAAAAAGATCAGAATTGTGTGTATGAAAAACATAATTTACATTTTGTCAAGTGCTTGTTTTTTATTTTTCTTTATTTTATTGAATAGGAGTTATTCAGATATAATAGAACAGGATCTCAGAGGAAAACAGTATTTCTGTCTGTTTCTATCTAAAGTTTTAAATTACTGTGTTAAGATTTTTCATATTGTATATTTGCCAGCGGCTATTGCTTTTTTCCTAGTGAACTGTAAACAAAAATTGCATGTTAGGGGACATTGCCATTGATTTCAGCAGGAAATGTGATATGGCCCTGAAAAACTGCTGGTAAAAACTATTATTACAAAATTGGACAAGTCTAGTCATCATATTTCTCGTAATGTATGTTCAATGGGAAAGTATTATACAAACTTGGCAGAAGCCTCCCTTGGATGAAGAATTTTCACTCTCTGTGCCCAGTTTATAAGACCTAGTTATTTACTATACATTTTCACACTTATGATTTACTATGAGGAAAAAATATAGTTGGAAGGGAAAAAGATTAATGTTTCATGTCAGGGAAATAAATGAAGCCCATTTATTGATAGATTTTTAGTACAAGGCAAAAAAAAAAGTGTTGCTATAATACCCAGCAAAATATATCATACAGACTTATTGAAAAGTAAAAAAATAACGGGCTCCTCAAAGTCTCTCATGAGAAGCTAAATCTTTGTACAACTTTATTCACATCAGCACATGTGTTAAGAAAAGCCCTCTCCCCTGTGTGTGTTCTCTAATACTGTGCTACTGACTATTAAGGGAGCTTTCCCTTCTCTAAAATGGTTTTCAACTTTCTATGATCCATCAGTAAACCCTTTATAATACGTATGATTCTCAAGGTAATACAGCCCAGGGTGTTGCTGGCCTTTTTTGTGCAGCCAAGGCACATTATTGGCTCGTTCTCAGCTTGCCTCTTCCCCGGCCAGCCTGTCCCCAGGCTGCATTGAAGCACAGCATTATTCTTTCTCAGACTGCACATTTTTTGTTGAATTTCTTGAGGTTTCTGCTGGCCTGTTCCTCCAGTCATTCTAGGTCTTCTCAAGGGCAACCCTGCTCTCAAGGGTATCAACCATTTCCCTACATTTGGCCATCGGAGTTTGCCGTCTCCATCCTGGTATGTTTCCAAGACCAGACTGGATAAAGTCCTGGGCAACCTGGTGTAGGTCTAGAGGTCTTCTGAGCTTCCTTCTTGTGATCCTCTGAGCCTGTGACAGAGCACAAGGATAGGAACTTACCTAAAGCATACTGAGATTCCGGCTGATTGTCTGTCTGGTCCACTTGGGCCAGATATATTCGAGGAATAATTCATTTTACTGAAAAAGAATTCAGTTCAGGACACTATGCTAGTACTGACAACACCAACTAATGCAAATTTTCCAGTTAAGTCAATGAAGAGCTTATTTGGGGAAGCTTAATGAATGTGTCAGCTTGAGACTCCTATTATGGCTATGCAGTTAGAATGTTGTGGACTGTGTATTTGGCACTAGAAATAGAGAACAAGCTGTTAAAAGCTGCTTTATTTCTATAAGCTCTCTTGCCTCAGACATGTCAAAACATTTTTTCTGTCCCTAAAACAATAGATTCCTTAAAAATTGAGTGAGATTCGATGTGACATTGGCCATGGTTCCAAAGCCCTTTGATTTTTTGTTTATGTTGTTGGAGATGCGGGAAATTTTTAGCTTTTGCTTTGCAAAGTGGCCAGGTCTATGCAAGATGGTGCTGGCTCTTTAACACTGCCTGCAGGCACAGGTGACACTCCTGCTCAGGGTGGTTCAGATACTTCAGAAGGGAAGGGGGGGGGGGGGGGGCCCTGGGGGGTGGGTTTCCCACCTGGACGGACGGACAGACGGACGGCTGGCTGGCTGGCTGGCTGGCTGGCTGGCTGGCTGGCTGGCTGGCTGGCTGGCTGGCTTGCTGAAATGAATAAAGTCATAGGAACAGTAGGAGGACAGTAATAATTTGAGGACCTGCAATATGGGGTCTGAAAGGGCCAGGGCTGCATGGTTAGAAGGTTCTTAATGTGAGCTCAGGTGCTTTCAAAATGCTAATAGAAAGAGTTTTGAAGTTTTCTGAGAAATAAATTTTTGATTATGATGAGATGAGATTGAGTCTCTTGTCTCCTTTAGAGCCTGGGCAGGAGCTCAGGAGCTCTGCTTCGCTTTAAAGATTGGCTTCAGGTGTGGGAGGTGCGGACTTGGCTGGGGGCTGCTGGGCCCCTGTAGCTGTGCAAGCCCTTGTGCCTCCAGGAGCCTCTTTGCAAGAAAGTTCTAGTTACATCTGAAGCCTTGGACTGGGAAGGGAGCTCCTTGGTACTCTGCAAACAATTCTTGCATTCAGGTAAGGCTTCAGGAAATACCAAACCAAGATTATCTGCTTCTAATTCTGATAAAAATAGGGTATATTATATGTTTTGCCTCTAAAGGTAACGAGGCAATGAGCTAACCCTCAAAAGCTAATTAACAACTAGATTTTATAGTTGCTCTTGTGGTTGCTGACAGATTGTTTACTGCTATGCTTGTTGCTGCACAGATCTATAAAAAGTTATCTCTTGGACTTTGCTCCTTTGATTTGCATCCTAAGGACATCTGTCTCCTAAAAGCTGTTGGAGAAGGCTAGAAAACTTCTGATCAAATTTGCTCTGATTTAGAATGACCACAGTTTACAGGAACATTCCTTTCCCCATTGGCTATTCAGTGTAGTTATTTTTCTCATGGATATGTTCATCTGAAGTACGGAAAAGACTAGTGCAATCCCATCAGAGTAATCTCTTGCCTCAGATATTATATTGATTTTATGATATTATCATGATTGTTTTCCAAACATTTGCATACCATCTTAAGGTGCCTGGGGAGAACTCATTATTTGAGCTGTTTTTATGCTGCAATGGGTTCCTTTTCCTTCCAGACACGTCAATAAATTATTTGAAGAGGTCAGCCATAAAACTGAAACTGTGGGGTATGGAATAGTATTTTATATGCTACAGCCATTGCAAGGGCTTAACAAAGCTGTAGTAAGCATCAGGTATACTTAAAAGCTCAGAAGCCCATGGATTGCTCTAATTCATGGGTCACTGGTTCCGTTTGTTTAAAAAGCTTACAGTTAGCTTATCATAGCTGAGTGGTAAAGCTGTATTGAACTCTTTGTTTTATGGGTTATACAAACTCACAAAATTACTAAATATTTACAGGAAATGTTTATAGCTCCTGCCATGTGATGGAGGTTTGGCAGTAGCTCTTTGGGTGGCAATAGGGAAAAGGGTATGTTAGTACAAGGGTGGATTGCCTATAGTAAGTTAGTGAATGTGTGTTTGCATGTCTGTAGTTATTGCTCCATATTGTTGTAATGGGATTTAGTGCGTGTGTGTTGCAAGGGGATTGAAGGAGGTGTCGCTTTTCCTTAGGCTCATAGGGATAAAGTTGCATTTGGCAGCCTCTGGGTTTCCCCATGGAAGGGATGAGTCCCTGTTACAGTCAAGGACTCGCTCTACTTTACATGCTTTTTCTTTGGGGAACATGTTAAGAAAACAGGCACGAGTTGGGCTAGGCTTGAGGTATTTTTCCGCTGCGACTCTCCCCTTCACATCTTCTGTTCAGCCTGGCCAGGATACATTTTTGAGATTATCTTATTTGCACTTCAAGTTCTCACCAGTCATAAGCTTCAGATGTCAGTTAGGAGGCAGGAATATCTTCAAATCTGTACACTTACCCATCTAAAATAGACCCTGGAACTCAATTATTTTGCATCTAAAAGCAACAGGATCCACCTCCTGAGTGTTACCTCTGACAGCTGACACCCTTGTGCAATAGGCTGGCTCAGGGTAGGTTTGGTCTCCTGATTCTTTTACATCCAAGGTGCTTGAATGCTTAACTGGAGCATATTAGTCCTCAGTGCTCTAAGCTTTGCTTAACTGACTTAACATTTTATACATTAAAATAATTATATTTAGTGAGTTTGAATTTGCTGAAATAGAATTTACTTTTTTTATACTGTATTTGGCTCTATTCTGAGTTTAGATGTAGATAAACTTCTGGTTAAAATAGTGGAAAACAGATATATTCTGAATAAGCAAATTCCTAAGGTTTATTATTGCATCCTCCCTCTGTCAGAGGCCTAAGTGTAGAGAGCATCTGTGAATAATTTCTATATGGATGCCCCAGATAAGACTAATATAAGTACTGTAGCATAAGCAATACATGCTCTTGAGTAAAGCTGCTATGTAGAGATCAACAGTGTGCACAATAACCCAACAATTGAAATCGGTGTTGGAAAAAACTGTTGTAGTAGACCATTTATAATTCAATTATGTTCAACAAAAAGTTCCTTCATTGGTGCTAAATTTGTCCATGTGTCTGGCATGAAATGAAGCACTCAAGGTGTATTTGCTGTCCCTTTTCTGCCCCCGGATGGGAACCTAGGATTGTAATTGTGTCCATTGATACAGGAGGTACTAACTGCAGTATTAAGTGTTATTAGATCAGCTTAATCACTTGTTTCTACAATATTAGAACACTGTCATAGGTAACAACAAACCAAGACATTGACTTGAAAACTTTCTGATCCAATTTGTCCAAGCTAACTAGATCTATCTGTAGGTTCCTACATTAAATGTGTATTGAAACTATGGCTGTGGTTTTTGAAGTAAGTTTCCGTACTGGAATAACTAGAATTTTTATGCTGTAGATAAAAATTAAAACCTAAAACTTGAAGAAGCTGATATAGGTGACCTAGACTTGACATATATTATTGAGAAAATGCCTTTACCTGTGTAAAGTTTTGACACAAATGCCATTATTGAAGCAAAAACAGTCTTGGGTTACTTTCCTTAGTGTTGTGGAGTTCATCTAGCCAACAAAAGCTCCCAATAGACAAAAATCTTCCGAATGCACTTTATTCCTTTCAACATATTTCCTTTATTTGTGTTAAATAGGGAAGAGCTGCTCAGGAGAAAAACAGCTCTTTTTGACAAATACAAAGAGCTTGAAAACTTTCCAGTTTTCACCAGCGAAAATGTAAAGCAACTGTTGAATGAGCTGATGGAAAAAAGGAAGTGAAAATAAATATCTTGACCCTTTACTTTTTGTCCAAAGAGACACAAATCCAAAGAAAAGTATTTATCCTATTTTACAGTGCTACAAAAGTATATAGTCTAGCATTTATAGAACCAATAGAAAATTCTGTAGAAACCTCTAATGTTTGTTTTTATTTATGAAAGAAAAAAGTTCTTATTTGTAAACTTTTAAGCTTCTTTAGAGGATGTGGGAGTTTACCTGTGATGAATTACTATTACTGGTAACATTTGTGTGTTGGATGCTTAGGTGTGATTACTGTTAATATTATCAGTTAAATTCACAAGGTGCCCATCAGTGAGGTCTTGGTCGTCCCTGATATCATAATATGAATTAATTACACTTTTCCTCTTACCCTGCAATTTATCTTCTTCATCAAGTAAATGGAACAGTGGATGAAAACTTGAGTGCAGCCTTTAGACATTACTGCGTATCTGCCAAATGGAGTGGGCCATTCCCAATTTATAAAATCTACTATATGCAACAATTTTTTATGCAACAGTATTTTATACGTCTGACTTTATAATTTTGCGATCATATCACTGTCTTGAAAAGGGCTTTTTCTGTATCTTTGTACATTGCATGTTGTTACACAGTGTTACTTGGAAGGCTTTCATTAATTCCTTTCTGGATTGCAGTGGCTGAATTCCTTCTGATAGCAAGTGAAATAGAATGAGGTAAAGCAGTGCTCCAAAATCACAAAATGGTTGTGGTCAGTGCTAACTAAATAATTTTTTGTATGAATTTGCTGGCATTTTGTATCATTTCAGTTTATCTCCACTGCTGAAACCTTCTGTTCATTTGTTCTTTAACATTTTAGTGATGCCATGTTAAACAAAGACTTAAAAAATGTTTAATAATATGTTAGTTTAGTAATATGCTTGTGCACTTTAGAGATGATAAGAGTTCTTACAGAAAGAAATTGTGGGAGATAAAAGGTATTCTGGGAAATAACTGTTCTTTCAGTTTTCAAGTTAAAATCTTGCAAGAACATAACTAAGTAATCTTGCTGCAGATTCTGAAAATACTTTGTATATAAAATCCCATTTGAGTGAATGTTTGTTCTGGAGTTGGAGTAAAATACTTGAGGAGACGACCTACATTCAGCACAGATTTTGCTCTATGTGCTTTGCTTTGCTCTTGAGGCAAATCTCTCTTTTCATGAGTTCTCATGTTTGATAGGTAGAAAGAAGTAATTATCACCTGCTATCACTTTGTTCACTGGGATTATGTCTTCCAGGAGCAAGTTACTTCTTGTGCTAGAGAACCAGGGTATTGTCTATTTATAGATGAAAGTAGGTTAGGAGAAAAAAATATATACAATTTAATAACAGATTTAATCAACCATCTTTGTTTGTTTGAAAGAAATAATTGTAGGTTATCTGGCCAGGCAATTCTTGACAAATAGTTTAATATCAAATCTTTTGCTTATGTCAGTGATCTTAACTTTTAAGTATCTGTATCCACAAAGTGAACTGTCACTAGTAATATTAGTTCAAAGTGAACTAGGCAAAACCGCTCTGCCCAACTGCTGTTTGGGTGCACTGACTCCCAACTTCACATTCTTTCAGCACAGAGCCTGGAGAAAACCATTTCAGAATATCCAAAGTGGCTAGCCATGTCGTGTGCTTCTGATTATCATGATCCAAAGAAAGTGGGTGAACATTAGAGTACCTGTGGTGTGACCCTCGAGGAACCTCTTTCCTGGCCTCCAAAAGAATGTCTGTTTGAATGTAGGTCCTCAGGATGGTTCTTGAAGGTTTGAAGTCCTGCTAGTTAGTTGGGAGACTCTCTGTGAAGATACATCAGTGGAAATGGAGCTGTTCTACTTATGACTTCAAAGACAATGTATTTTCAACAGTGTTTATTCATGGGTTATTAGCAATGCTGCTTCGGAAGATCTGCTCTTAGTTTTATTGCTTTGCCTGGCTTCCAGCAGATTCGGAAGAGAATTGGATGTTATATTCAGAGATTGTCTTCCGTTAATTATAGGGAAGGCTGCCATCTGTTTCCAGTTGTCTTCCTGTTTGCTCAAGCAAATCTTCTGGATCTAATATGCAATTTACAATTCATTAAGCAAGGGTAGTATTAGGTGATGTTAGCTGCTACTGTTCCCTGTAGCTGAGCATTTCCTTTGAGGTGGGTCCAGAGAGGTGGTTCCCCTGACTGCTTTTTCTATTGGTGTGCAGGCTGTTAAATGCCAGGCTCTGAATCCTAGCTGTAGGTCTTACAGCAGAGTCCTTCACTCGGTGGTAGATCCCTACCCAGTTGACGTGCGCCACTGGATGCCTTTAGAGAAAGTCTGTGGATGCCAGCGTGTTTCTGAAATACCTGCTTCCGACCATCAGAACACACCATCAGTATGAAACAAAGGTTGTTCCAACATTTTGGAGAGAATGCTTTTCAAAAACTCAAATGAGGTCTTTTATTTTGAGAATTCAGCTAGGATAGAATTTTCTCACTGAAGTGAACGTACTAATAGTGGATACTTCTTCACATTACACAGTCTTTTCTGGGACAGTTGCTCTGCCAGGTCTTGAATGCAATTCTGTTCCATTTATTGTGAGGTTTTTTGTTTATTGTAGTTGTTCAGGTTCCAGCCAATAGTTAATATTAACTGTTTCATGTCCCAAAGGGACATGGTATTTGAAATACTTAATCTTCAGCTGTGAGTAACTTGAGTAGATGTCTGGTTTCAGGATGGGGAAGCACTGAATACCAGGCTCTAAGCAAACCTTTGAAACCTTTGTGAACCTCTGCTGCTTTAATATCTGGTGGAAAGAAATGCTAAGAAATGGTGCTTTACAACTACCTTTTTTTTTTTTCTTTTTCCTTGTAACTTTTAATTCCTGCTCTTCTGGGTTATACCAAAATGACTTCAGTCCACGGTGAGAATTTTTGTAATTGTGGCTTTAAGATTTCTGACTTAACAAAAAGTAGTTATGTTTTAAAACGATTAGGAAGAAGGGAGAGAACAGTAGTAGACATTACTAATGTGATTGTGATTTAGTATCAGCGTACTTATAATACTGATAAGTGTGCTCAAATCCATGTGTTGTTCATTGGACAAGTGGACATTTTATATTTTGAAACAAAAACAGCTGTGTAGTTGCTTTTCTAAATAAAATAGGATAGGTGGTTTCTAGAATCAAAATCTGTACGTGAAGAAAGTTCGAAGAAATCAGTTCTGCAACTGTAGACTGCCTGCCTGCCAAATTTATAGATACAACAGATAGCTATCCATAGATCTCTTTAAAAGTAGAGCTTTTATCTTTTTGCATGTTCTTTCCTCTTCCTGTAACAAATGGCAAAGAAAGAATGTGATTTTGGAAGACCATATATAGACATGCTTATTCTGTAGAAGGGCTGATCCAAACTTGCGACATTCTGATATTTGCAGATTGGAGACTTTGTAGCAGCCTCTGATATTTCCTTGGGTGCTAAATGCAAAAGCTGAACAATTGAATCCGCTGTGCCTATTCATGCAACTTAGTATTCTATTCATTTCCTGGAATGGGCAATAGATTAATTTTCAACATGATACATCCATTTTCATATGAGGTTACCAAGTTTGCGCTAATTTAACTGACTGAGCATCTAGATTGTTTTGTTGAACAGTAACAGTTCTGACATCTTGGGGCTGTGGTATGAAATGTTTCCTGGAGGAGTGTTCTTGCTTCTGTTTCAAAATCTATACCGGTCGCTGACAAATTGTTTGGATTAAGTGTTATGTTCTGTTTGAGCTACTACTGTTTGAGGCTTCATGTTGATGGCAGTTTTTGAGTTTTGACATATGTTAGAAGGGCTGCCTTTATAAAATTCCTATATCCCTACAAAAGGAAGGTATGCCTCAGTAGCTCTAGAAAACTACTGTAACTTGGAATGGTTGTGTGAGATGATGGGAAACTTTCTCTAGATAGGATCTTCTGAATTACCTTCGCAGTGGATATGCCTCAAATTAGAAATCAGGCTGTGTTGTGCAGCCTGACCTCTGTTCTCCAACACCTCAGTCCTGGGACTGCAATCAGACTGTTCTAATATAAATGTATGACAAGCTAAGCTTGAAAAATATCTGAAAGGCTGGATTGTTAACACACAAAGCCTCATTGGCACATGTAGGTATTAACATAATATTTGCTACTACAGGTTGTGCGTAGTCTTTCCACAGGCATCAGGTGGCTTCAGGATATAGGTCAGGAGCTCAGTCACTGATATGTTGTCACTTTGATAAATATATTTAGCTTCTGTGTGAAATCCATGTGAATTTGTTCTTCTGAAATAATTTGTTCATGTCAATTAAACAGTGATAGCTTTCATAATTCTATTAAGGTAACAAAGTTTGTTTACTGTATTGATACTTGTACTGTATTAGAAAGCAGACAGTTCAGAAAATCAGAATTCCTAGAGACCATCTACCTAAAGCTGAACACTTACCATTATCTCTTTCTCTGGCTCTCAAATTTGAATGAAATGTATCATTCAAAATACTTTTCAAAATGGATACTGAAAACGGCATATTTGTATAAAACTGTCTCTTAATTTTGTGTTGAGTTCCATGTCAAAGTTGTGTTTCTTCCCTGGTGTCTTGTCCCACTGTATTGCAGAAACTGTCTTTTCGACTGGGTGCAGCATTTGGAACGTAAGCCAAAGGGTCAGGTCGGATCAAGTATCTGTATTTAAAAAAAAAAAAAAAAAAAATTAATGAGAAGACTTGGTATGTGTCTGGACAGAACTTTCTTCTGCTGTGCCGTTGTTGGAAAGATTTGATGGAAGACTGTGAACCATATTTTGAAGCAGCTCAGTCTAGTTCCTATTGAAACTTTCTTTTAAGACTGGCTAGCTAAATTAAAAGCAAGAATCTAATGAGAACATTAATTCTGTGAAGCTATCCAGGAGACTTATTTATCCTTGGATTATTTTTGATACACAAAGGGAGTGAAGAAAAGACCAGAGAATATAAGGGATTACTAGAAAAAGTGTGTTTTGTGTGTGTAGATATATAAAACGGTACATAAAATCTAATGTCTGTTTAAACAGAATCTTCAGCTTTCTTCTGTTTTGCAGTAGACTTCTAGCAGGAAAGTATTAAGTAAAATAAAAACCAGACAGAAGTGTGAACAAGAAACTTTGCATGTCATTTTTATGCTTTAACTTACACTATATCATTCAGTTCTAATCTTGTGTCTGGAGAAGGATTGATCAGGATGTAAGAGAGGGTATTCTGATGGTCATTCATTTCATCTAAAGGACAAAAAAAAGATACCAGATTAATCAAAGTTTTTACAAAGAAGCTGTTCAGAATATCACAGCTAGCAAATTATTTCTATAAAGATTGCCTTTGGCTCATAGAGTTGTGTAAAAGTATCAAAAATTAGTGATAAGTTTCATAATTTTCTTTCAAATGTACTTGCATTGGAACAAACTAACATAACAACCTACGTTACGTTACATATCTACGTTACAGTAAATAGCATCATCACAGCTAAACTTAGAATTATTTCACTTTTTTCATGGGCAAATTACCATTTACCTTCACTTTATTATTTTATGATTAGCATTAAAATAGCTGAAGACAAGTTATTTTTATAGAGATTTTTATCCCCAGCTGTTGAACAGTCAAACTCCTAGCCAATGCTGTGAGTACAGCTGGTTGTACAGCATTCCCGTCCATGCTCACAGATTGGTCAATATATCTTTTTTCTCCCCATTTCCCATATGTATCAAGTAAGTGATGTTACTTTTTTCCTCTTAGTACTCCTGCCAATGGGTTGAAAGATGAAAACTATAAATAGAAGTTGTTATTTCTTGTTATTTTTAACCCTTTAACCATTCTTCCAGTAATATATTATAAATTAAGTATATCTTGATCCAGTTGCCTGTGTTTGCGTGTATTATAAAAGATGTCATGGGACTCGTAGCTTTGTCAGGAAAGGGATTATTGGATACAAACAGTACTTACAGACCTAGTGTAACACACAGAAAAAGAATTTCCTGGGACAATATTTTCACTTCATTTAAAAGAAAAAATGGGAAGGAGGGAAAGTGATATAATCCATGGACCAGGGGAATGCTTATATATTCATCTTGCATATCTAACACATGTGAAAAATGTAACTGATATGCAGTCTTGTGAGGTTCTTCATCTGAAAATATGAAAGGACCACTGATGTGTTTGTTTAAAAAGAAAAAAAAATCAAATTTTCTTCAGTAAAAAATAGAAAAACTACCATAAACTTCAAATTTCCTTTATGGCAGTGTCAGCCTGCAAAAGATAGAAATCAGTGTGTCTGGCATAATACTAATGTTTTAGTAAGTTGTTACAACAATCATACCATATCCTGCTGGAGAAAGACCCAGGTGCTTCATTCTGTTTTTCACGAGTTCGGCAAGTTCCTGTCTTTCTGACCTCCTGTAGAGGTTCATGCGCTGCTGGCTTATCCTGTCCGCTGTCTTGCCCGAGTGTCTGGGGACTTTCCTGCTGAGGCGCCGGGCCCACTGCATGCTCTTCCGGCGCAACAAGGGATGATCCGACTGGTCGCTGGATGTCGAGTTACGATGATTACTGCGATAATTAAATTGTTCTTTGGTGTCTTCCCATTCTTCCACACTGATAGAGATTTGAGACTTGAAAGGAAAATGACAGGAGGGATGAGGGCTTTAAAAACAGGAAATAGAAAAAGATATTCTCTTGCCTTTTTGATAAGAGTTGGTGAACATGTGATTTGGTTGCTCAGATTTGGAGCTGAGGGGATTCAGCTGTTGATGCTGAACTGGGCATCCTCTCCTACACGCTTTGACCTTTTATATAAGATACTCACTTATAAATGTGAATGCATTTCTCAATTGCAAAATGAGTTACACATAACTTAATGCTCGTTTCTCAAATTCCTAAGTACATTTGACTTCCCGATGCTTGATTTAAGGAATGCCTGTGTGTATGATCCTAGGGAGGGGTGC
>JAUBOD010000770.1:1410552-1443429 GCA_032353885.1 Nothura maculosa | reverse complement strand
GTTGGTTTTGAAAGCATTTACAGAACTTCAGAGAATGGAGGTTGGATGTGTTTAGTTTTCTATCAGAGGAAAGATATGAAAAGGATGGAAACTCATAAAAGATGACTAGTTGAAGATAAATGTGACAATACAGAATGACCATTATAAATCTATTTTAAGCAATTTAGGCTTAGAGATTTGAAGCTTACAATCTCTATTTTATCAGACTTATGTGTAAGCTACATTTGTATAATCTTAGCATGTGGATTCTGGCAGAAGTTACCAGCATAATCAGCATGCAATTTTGTCTTTCTTTTATATTTGTGTTGGGAGAAACATGCATATGTATTACAGCCATATACACACACATAAACCTAAATTCCTCCTGTTTGGCAGCTAAACTCGGAGAGATCCCACCGTATTTTCAGTAACACTGATTTATTCTCATTGATTTTTAGTTAGTATTTCAGGATTTGGGTGGATTACTAACACAGCCTTCCTGTGACATACCTGCTACAGGACCTGCTTACACCGGTTGTTCGATAGTGCCTTTAGTTTGTATATGCAAGTTCTTAAACTGGAGCTAACTCTCACTTGTCTTACTAGTGCTGAAGCTGTCCTCCTGATCAATCAGCTCCCTATATACAAGCTCCAGAATAAAAATCAGGATGTAAACTGGGTCCTGGGTATATGTGGCTGTGTTCATGTAGCCAGAAGGACTGCAGGGAGACCCACTGTATTCCCAGTAGTCTTTTACCAAGTGCTTCAGAATCTTGTAAGGACTAAAGGATGTTGTATCTGTAATCAAATCCATGTAAAAGGTATAAAAAACTGTCGTACCTCAGATGTTGTAAGCTTTTGGGATTCTGTCCTGTAGACGCCGATCGGAATGTCTCCCGTAGAAGAACACAGCTTTTGATATAGTCTGGCGTATGTCCTAATCCACAGATCCTCTTCTGTTATTTTCATCTGAATAAATAAATAATAAAAAAGGAATGAAGTCTTTAATTTCTTTTCATGTTCACTATGCAACTATTGAAAAATTTGGATAATAAACCATACACTGGTAGTTACCATACTGTAGTACTGCACTAATAATCCACGAAAAAAAAAGAAATTTCTGTTAAAAGTTTAGACACCATCCCTTTTCTTTACTATCTCCCTTTTTGGGAGATGCTATAGTACAAAAGCCTGTCTGTCATGAAATGGCTTCTTTTTTTTTTTTTTTTTTAATATATAGTTAAAAAATAATGAAGACCTGCATGATATCTGTCATTCAGTGTTTGTATCGAAGTAACCTGTAAAAGAATGAACTAAGCACCAGTACTAGGAAACCACAGAAGCATAATAGAAAGACTGAAGAACACAGAGTTATCCTGAATGCTGTAACCTGTATGTTCTTTAGACCAGAATTTGCAGAGGGGAAAGGGAGGCAGTGACATGGGGATTCGTGCCTGTAGGCTGTACGTGTAGTTACGTTCATCTCAAATGCTCTGTGACTACCTTTACGGATATTTATGGGCCCCAGAGGTTCAACTATTTTGGTTGCCAAACTGCCACTCTTATTTCATGCAAAATAATTTTACTCTTCTCCTGTTTTTCCATTCTCTGTGCTTTTTACTTGCATCTTAAAGAATGCATTGGGTTTTCTTCATGGAATGGAGATGGGGATACATAGAAAATAGTGATATTTTGCAAACAGTACAGATTCTTTTCTGGTACTTTCCACCAATCTGATTTTATGTATTTATTTTTAACTTACAGAACAAAGAAACCCAGATCCTGGTGTGGTATCAAGTCCCAGCAGAAGTCGTGTGATAGAGATCATGTAATCTTTCACAAAGGACTGCGGATGTTTACAGAGAGAGAGAGAGAGAAGAAAGAAGCTTTAATGAGCAGACTAACAGGTAACCATGAATACTGTTTAAATTTCAAAGAAATTGTACATATATGTGTTTATATTTAGAGTCTCTATCAAGTATGGTAATAGCACTGAAGAAATAGTTATTTGAGTATTGAATCTACTAGCAGACTATGGGTTTTTACTTCATTGTGTATTTCTATGCAGTGATCGCAGGAATTGGAGGCTAAGGCATAATAAGGATTTCTTTTTTAGCAGCATGAGAACTAGGCAGGATGAATCAGTGGAAGGTGTTAGACTGCAGTGTGAAATTATGATAGTTAATTATCTTCTGTGCATAAGAAATGCTGTTTTTTGGTTAAATGGAGCTGGAGTAGTAAGCAGTACTGGAAGATTGCTATTATTTTGATGCAAACTAGAGTATTTTGCCTTAGCCAATGCACCTGTTCATTTAGGGAACTGCAGTTAAATGGTACATTTCTGAACCCTAAGTAAAACCAATAACCGCAGAGAGTACATATTATTTATTCCAGTTATTTATTTTGGGGCTGTATGGACAATTGTCTTTTTTTTTTTTTTAAATCTTGGCTGCTATTTATGCATTTATACTACAGAATTATCGTTAGACTGACAAGTGTATTGTAAGGGATGTGCATGACCAACTTTGTATTTTACTGTCTTAAGGATATCGTAAAAGATTTTTCTTTGGCCTGAAATAGGAGCTATGGAATAGGAATCTCACTGGGTTCTGTGATATTTACTTTGTTCCTTAGAAGAAGGGATATTATTTAGAAAAGTATATTAGAAGAAAACCGGTGAGTACTTGCTGTCATAGCATGTGTGACTTGGAATGGGAAAGATAATTCTAGAAAAATGAGACTCCTGAGTAGTAGGAGTTCAAGACAGAAAAGCTGGTACCTAAGGGGCAGTGAAAGGTTAGACTTTGTTTCTTTGTTGTTGTTGTTGTCTGTTTGTATTTAAATACTGCCTAGTGAATAGTTTCGCTCTGTCAAGCCAAAGCATGATTGATCTTAGCTGGGAACAGATACAAAATACTTCAGTTATTTATATGCTGGAAGGAGTTGATGATGACAAACTACTTCTATAAAAGTACCCTGATTTATTTACTGTTTTTAAATAATGCCATGTTTAGTGTTGATATCTAGCATTTAAAAATATGTTTCATGAGCACATTTACTTCCAAAATATGTAGAATTGGGTAAAGGGATTTGCATCTCTTGGCTAATCTTCATTTTCTGTCTCTTCTATATATTAATGAATTTGTGAGACAAGCCTAGCTCCAGGAATTTTTCTGTGTACCTTGAAATTTCCATCAGGGAATTAATTTTCAAGCAGAACTGAAAACTTTTAAAGCACCAAATATCCAAGTAAAGAAGCACAGGAGAACTGCCAGGGTCGTATACCAACCCAGTGCAATCAGGAAATAGGTGGTGGGGATGCATGGCTGAGGCAAGATGAGGCACCCTGTAATTCCCGGTACCTGATAAAGCAGCGTGTCCAACATACTGATGCTGAAAACCCTGCCAGCAGCAAAGGGCAGGCGGAACATGAATGCCAGGTTAGACCCTTTTTCCCGTTCTTTCTGTTCAGGAATAAAAATAAAATAAAATAAAATAAAAAAGTACTGTTTTTGAAAGGATTATAATAATAACATCAAATTGATATTACCTAAAGATATTACAATGTAAAATCCCTTTTCTATGAATATAATTTTTATATACTTTTGCTTACTCTAGTATATAATATATTTTTAAATATAATTTTGATTAAAGCATGTTGGAAGTGTTTTTTTTCTGGTATTTTAAGAAGAGATCAAACTTTCAGTTCAGAAATGTCATGAAAAGTAAGATGTATTCACTGAGTGCAGAAATGTTGCGAGTCTTGAAATTCAAGACATTTGCATGCAAATGAGCAGTCTGCTTAACTTGTGCATCATCCAAATGTGGTTTTGTTGAACTGCAGCAACCCCTTTGTCAGGGTTGGATAGGCTCCTTGTCCAGGTTGGTTTCTAGGGCTTCAGATGAAACAGATATCACAAAAAAAACCAAAAACAAACAAACAAAAAACCCAGCAAAATAAGTGTCACCTTTTTTTTTTTTTTCCCCCCTGGTGTATTTTTTGTTTCTGTGTGATCGGAGCAATACTGTACTTTATAGTCTCTTTTTTCTATGATACTTTTCTGAATCTTTGATCCCATTGCCTCCAAGAAAAACATACATGCTTAGGCCCTCCCCACAAGCTCTGATGGTTTTGTCTCTCACAACAACAAAGGAGTGTTACTAAATAGTTTTGAACTCCTAATAACAAAGCTGGCAAGGAGTAATCTTACATAGAAAATTAGAAAGTCTAAGGGTACAAAGAGCACTCTTAGGCTTAGCCGAGCCATCATCTCTCAAGCCATGTCTTACTTAGAAAAGCACATCCTTGTGCTTATTGGCGTAACTGGCCTCAGAAACAAGAGCTTTTGCATTTCTTCCATAGATCTTAAGACCGTTACTTTTTAATGTGATTGGAAGAAGTTAGAGATATTCTTCTATTGCGAATTAAAATTTGGGATGTGCATTTATGGCAGATGTATGATTTGTTCTACATCAAGTCCTTTGAAATTAAAATTATATGCGTATTTACCACATCTACAATTGAATCAAATCCTTTTAAATTCCTGCTATAAAATATTTTATGGGGAACTGGCTGTGAGGTGACTGTTTTCACATCAGGTAAATAAGGGTATTATGTTTATCTTTCCATCTGTTTGGAATAATTTGCAGCAGATTCTGGTGCTGTGCCAAGAGAGGTGAGGAAAGGCAAGCAATATTTTGGGACTAATCTGGTTTGTATCCAAGATTCTGAAGATAAAGACATTTCTCTGTGGCTTATTTTAAAATGGAAGATCGCAGGCTTGTTTTTATATTAAACATATCATTTCCTCTCTTTTTTTTTTATTGTAGGCTTGTTTTTTCTTCTCTCTTGCTTGAGAGTTTAGTGAGCAGTGAGGTTTTTACTAAGGCATATTGTACTAAACTTCTGCTTTATTACCTGCAGTCTCACTGGTTTCTCAGAAAATACAGCAGCCATAGAAGCCAGAAATATGTCAGAATGGCCCCAATTGTTTCATTTCACATTATATTTGATGGCCAATAGCTCTTTTCCTGACACCTTTTGGGATTCAGTGACCAGGAAGGCTTTATAACTACTGAGAGCAACAGCAGAGGTCATCCCCAGAAACACAAGTAAAGAGTATGGCATGAGTCTGACGTGTACAACTGCAAATATATGAAATTAAGCTCTTCATAGATGGAATTATTTGTTGTTCTCAGTTATCTCCCTATGGTTATGACTTTGCTCAGTGTTACAGAGTTTAGAATTATTATTTTGTTAATAGTAACAACTGTATACTTGCAGTCTTTAAATTCTTAGCATATAGCACACCGACATATACTGTTTAATTTCAAGTTAATTACTTTTTTCCCCCGGGTTTACGTTTCATAGAAGAGAATATTAGAGATTTCCTGACTAGAAAATCAAATTCATAAGCTTTTCTGTTTACTTCCCTCTTTTCTAGCTCCTTATATTTCATTATTTTCTCATATTCTTTATAGGCTTCTTCATATATCCTGATTTTATCTTTTTATTATTTCTTAAATATATACATATTCCTTTAAAACAATTAATACTATCATATACCAGTGACAAAAAGTACCATCCCAGACTAACTCAAAACCTGTTTGGACAGTCCATTAGTTGTTTAAGGAGGTCTAGGGCCCATCTAGTTTAAATATTCTTCTCAGTTTAGACAGTAGCATGGGAATTGCCATGGCAGGCTCTGACTGTTGTGAACCAGTAAGGCAAAAATAGTCGCAGGGAAGACACTAGAATATGGAGTGAGGCATAATTTGGGAGTTGTGCTAGAGGATGCAAAGGTAATGGACAGTGGAGTTCTGGGGAGAAGTGAATTGTCTTGTTAGTTGTGGTAAACCTAGGATGCTATAATTTCTCTTCCAAGGCAGTTTATGGTATTTTGAGCTGTTTGATCTTTATCGCTTCTGTTCTTCACTCCTTGGCAACAACAGGTTCATTTTCTGTTGCTGATCTGGAAGAGCTTTCTGAAGGTCTGTCAGTTCAGCAGCCGATCAGTGGGGTAACGGTTTATACAGTTTTGGCCAGAACCGTAGCGGATCTAAATCAAGAGAGATCCATTTCAAGTCATACCAATTTTCAGGTACTGGTCTGACTACTTAAAAATACCACATGCCGTTTTTGCTTGCTGTTTCCTACTCCAGGTCTGTTTACAACTTGAACAATAGTAAATAGTAAATTTAGCGACAGCAGGCCCTGCTCTTAATTGAGGCTAAGAAAATCCATCTGCTTTTTTGTGCATTGCAACAAATGCACTTGGCTCTCTGAGATGGATTACAGCTCACCTAGTATGTCTGTGTTTATTCCTGCAGAGGATATGAAATTGCAGTATTGGTTTGTTTAAAAGCTAGAAATGTGTGCGTGTATTTTAAAATGACAAATCAAAGGCATAGAGCTTTCATCCTCCAGAGGGTGCATAGAATTTTTACATACAAAATAAGGATCATAGAAAACTAGTGTGAAGCTCACCCAGGACACTATAAATCCTTTCTTTCAAGAAAGGTGCTGTGGTCACTTCATGTTTTTCTCATTTACGGTAAATGGAGAAAATGATTGAAGTTTAGGCTGTTTTTATCTCCTCTTTCTTCACTGACTTTTGTTTTTTCCCTCTCTCTCCCTTTCTCTCATGTCAATGCTTAAAATAAGGAATCTTGCAGCTGTAACAGCAGATGGACTTCTCTGATTTGCATATCTTTATTCTGCAGTCCATTAGGTTGCAGAGTCAGTTTTCCCTGTGTGTTTGACTGCTAGCTGAAGGCAACTTCCCTGGCTTTTGTAGTCTTTCTTTAAAAAAAAAAAAAAAAAAAAAAAGGCACTTAAGCCAAAATAACAGTGAACTATACATTTAACTGCATCAGTTAATTTTCAGTCAAGTTTTTTATTGCCTTTCATTTTGCATGAGGGAGTTCTGAAAAGTCTAATGAACTATAGCACCACCTGTGAAGTGTTTCCTGAAAATGTTAAAATGAAATGAATGGGAAATACCAACAGCAGGCAACTTCAATGGCATGAAGAAAATGTTCTTCCTTGAAGATAAATTATCTACCTCTCTTTCACCCACATAATTTGGGTAAGTTATTTAACGGTTCAGCTTCCAGGATGTAGCCACAAGTTTTTCCACTGCACAATAAATGAAGATGTAGAAGTTGCAGTCTTTGTATATGAAGTGAGGAGACCGTGGGAGATATATCTAACAAGAATCTAACAATAATATCTAGTTTGACAAAAGTGAAGTGAACGATCTCTGTCCTTGAATACTGCCTTGTTGATAACACTGGTTTTTCTCTAACAAAGTAAGTCAGAAAAAAAGCCTGAAAGATCCTGGGGGAGATGATGAAAGTTTTGTGGAGTCCAGATCATCTGTGAGAAAAGGATTTCTTTGGAACTTACCTAGTGATTTAGCAATATTAGAGAATTATTGTGTTTTTTAGTAAAATTAGAGAAAGAGTAGAATTATTACATTTATAAAAACAAAAGGAGATTTTCTTACCTTTTCCAGTTTGGATAGAGCAAGTGAGTAGCAGTCTTTGGCTCGGAATTGCATGAATCTCATATTGGCTGGGTGAGTTAGTTCTGTGATAATGCTTAGGCTTGAGAACAACCTGTATTTTAAAAGAATGTTACAGTTACAGGTCTTATTATGACAATTCACAATTGTATGACTCTGCAGTAATACTGTTTTTCTTTGTTGATGTCTATGCTTTTAATTAACTGCCCAAGATCTGTGGCATTTTGCAAAATGAAATGCTAGTATAATAGCAGAGAACTGTACAAAACATTCTCTGTACATTACTAGCTCGAAGCATATATTCAAATGTCAACTTTATAAATATTTTAATGCTTAGAGGGACCATATATTTTAGTTACCATAGATTTTATTTGAATACTCACTTTGCAATATCTGCATATATAAAATGTTTTCAAAATATACTACTCAGACTTTCAACAATAACAATGAGGGGGGCGAGGGGGGTCTATCTGCATTACCCAGATTTTCATGAAGCAGATTAAAGAACCTGCCCTCCACACACACACACGCACGCACACACACACACACACACACACACACACACACACACACACGCACAGTGCTCAGAGCTCTGAGAAGTAGAAAGTTTTCTAATTTAGATTACCAAATGCTAAATAATTTGGAAAAAAACTTCATGTTCCAGATGTAAAATGTATAGCACCTCTATGGGGAAGCTAGCAGTTTGGGACAGTTTTACAGCCTTTAGGGTATTTGTGAATCATGGAAGATTCTCTCGGCTTCCTCCAATATTAGGTTATTTAATCACTTTCAATAGACAGAGCGCAACTCATTTTTAATAACTGTCTGGTTTCATAATATAAAGCAAGCAGATTACTTGAACAGTCTGCTTATGATGTTGCTCTTAATTCTGCTATTCAGAAGCTATAAAGCAGTATCTTGTATTTACAGGGCATCAGAGTGTACTTTCTGGGGCAGAAAGGCAAGCAGACACGCTGTCTCAAGTGCCACATGCAAGGGAAAATTGGCATCTCAATAAATAATGAGCATCTCCAAAAGTTGACTAGTGCTCCTCTGCATTCTACCTTTAGCAACAGCATAAAAATATGTGCCAGGTGTGACATTTAATTTGCCCAAGAATACAGGAAGGCATTTAACACAGAAAGTAGTATACAGAAGTGAGACAAAACTTTCCATTTAATGGTTTCTCTATTTTTAAAGAGATGTACTGCAGCAAAGAGAATGGCACAATATGTAGAAGGATGATTATAAGTAACTTTAATGATCTGTACTTATTTATCGATTGCCTAAAGCCATAGGCCAGATGTTTTGGCTTTTTAGCATTGAAAATTTATCTGAGAATCAAGATGTTCCTTTCTTTAAAGCATTTTTAGCTTCCATAGCTGTTTCATTGGAAGAAATCCTTCTTTATCAGTTCTAAAACGTTTTCCGTTTGGTGGAACAGGCTGCAGTTTGCATGAATGCAGAAGACCCTTTGTAAAAATAATGAATGTTATGAAAACAGAAAATAAGCATTAGCATATAAATTATCAGTTTGGACACATGGAAATATCTTAAAATTCTGAAATAGCTTTTGACATTTTTCTAAAGTAGATGTTTTACCTAAAAGTAGGTTACTGGAAAGATTCCAAACCTTGGGTTGAATAATTGGTTTTATATAAAACCCTAGTTTATGCCATCACTGTAGCCAAGAAATACACAAAGCTGCTAAAGCCGAATCTGTATTCACTTACTGGGAAAAATAATACTGGAAGACAAAGTCAAGTCCTGGTAATGTTTTACACTGGGGATATGGCTTGCTGTACCCCATGTTGAAGGTGATTACTAATCTTCAATTCTAACATTTCTGGTTGCCCAAAGGGAGTCAGTGGCCAGTGATAGGACAAGGGGCAATGGGTGTAAGTTGAAACACAGGCAGTTCCATCTCCATGTGAGGAGAAACTTCTTTACTGTGAGGGTGCCAGAGCCCTGGAACAGGCTGCCCAGGGAGGCTGTGGAGTCTCCTTCTCCTGGAGGTCTTCAAAACCCACCTGGATGCGACCCTGTGCTCCATGCTCTGGGTGTCCCTGCTGGAGCAGGGGAGTTGGACTAGATGATCTCTAGAGGTCCCTTCCAACCTTAACCATTGTGTGAGCCAATTTCAAGAAGCCCATTTTGATTTGGGAATTAATGTTGAGCCTTCCTAATGATCTGGTGTCTCCACGGATGCTCTCTATAATTGAGGGCAACTGGATTCATCAGGTGCTAACTGAAAAATTTTGCTTATCTCTCACATTGGCCAGGTCTTCATCAATATCAACTGTTTTCCTTCATGTATGAAATTTAAAGGAAGCATACGAACAGATTGAGTCTTTCAAGTCAGAGATACATGTTTCTCTTAAAGTAGTGTAATCATTAGCTCTTTTGATAAGATTTGCTGCATTTTTTTCTCCTAACAGAAGGAAGTGGCACTTTTTGCAATCATGTAAGCCCCTTTTCATATCAGATTTTTTTCAGTATAACTGGCATGTCTTTCTTCCTCTTCACTACACAAACCTAGGAAATACTGTTTACATTCTGATAAAATGACTCGAGGACGCTAATGAAGAGATTCTGGTTAGGTGCTATCATGAGGAAAAAAAAACAATATGTTGTGCTACTGATTGCAGCTTGGAGAATGGTGTGTGTCTTGAAATTGCCTTCAGAATCAGCAAGTTCTAAGTGGCAACTGCTGCCTAACTTGTCCTAGTCCTTAGTGCTGGTGACTGAGTATTGTAAAGGATTTTCTCCCAAATGATTCAGTTAGGAAGGTTCTTGGTTGAAACCAAAACAAATAGCTGTCTCCAGTGGGGTGAATATGAACAGCTGGTCTAATTAGCAAAGACTTGCAAACATGATTGAGATTATTATAGAATCTAATGAATTCAAAGCTGATGCTGTTTACAGGAAAAAAGGATAGGATAAATCAGGTTGGAAAGGAGATAGGAGGTGTCTAGTGCAACCACTTTCTCAAAGCAGGGTGAGCTGCGACTTCAGACCAAGTCACTCCAGGTTTTATCCCATTGGGCCTTGAAATCCTACAAGGATGGAGGTCACTTGGCTTGTAATAACTTGGCCTCAAATATGTTCTGAATAGGCTGGAAATGCTAGAGGTTATTATGTTAGCAGCCGTTACATTTCTGAATAACCTAATATTAAATGCGACCATATAAGGAAAAAGGGAGTTAAACTTGGTGAGAATCAGAATAATTAACTATAGTGCATTTTGTGCACTATATTTTAAAAAGCGGTGTGTGTATGCACTGTGCCACTCAACTCTTTTACTCAGATTTTGATACAAACTGTGAGAGTTGCAGTGTTGTTATGCAGGATTTGCCTACTACAGATTAAAGCATTCTAAAGTGTAAAATTACTTAAACTTTTGCCGGTTGGAAGTTTTCTTGCATTACTGTACTAAGGGAATGGGTTTTTAGATTTGAATATTAACAATATAACACCTGATAGCAATGGGAATTTCTACTTGATCTAGTGATAAAATATGCCTAACTTACAGAGAAATTTTAAGTTATTAGATTACATTTAAAGCTGTATTTGGACTATCACTGAGCTATGGAAAAAGATTTCTATTAGGAAATCAGCTTCAAAATAAGCGTCACTAAAATTCCTACTTTACATCAGAGCGCTTTCTAGCAGGAAAAGGAGTGAGGACTGTACAGAAGGCTACATGGCCTCTTGCCTTGGCTGCATTGTAGCACGTTTGCTTCACACAACTGCAGCCTCAGGGAGGCCAACTGATCTGAGTCGATCAAATCAATGAGGCAGATTAGCCTCTGTCTTCTGAATCATTTCACTTGGTGTGCCTTAGGTGTCATTTTTTTTCAATAATGCTATATGGAAATAGCGTATCTCAGCAAAATGTTTGAGCAAAAAAATTGGTTTGCAGTCTTTAATGTGACAGCTTGTGTACTGCTTCTTATTTAGTATTTATGTTATTACCTCTTGTTTAAATAATGAAAAAGCTTTCAAGATATTCTTAAAGCACACTTACCAAACTACCAGTAGTTTGGTTGGTAGAACAGGTAAATACTGTTACCTCATACCTTTCCCCAAAGTTTCGCTATTTCTTATTTAGTTATTATATAACTTTGACATTATTTAAAAAGTCAAATAAACGTAAGGTATGTGTTGTAGTAAAGTAGTAAAATTTTTAAAAATATATAATCCACAATACCTGTGAAAGTTTACATAGTTTTTTGAAAAGATAGTGTTAAGTCATCAAGATATTTATCTTAATATTTGTAAAAGGAACCATGCAACCTAAAAATTATCAAGAACCAGAAATATATTTTATGAGTTAAATCTGCCACCTAGTGTAAGCATAGTGCAGGACAACTGAATGATTAGACAGCAGTTGTAGTTGTATGCATATCTTATTGTATGTATTGTAGCAATGCAGCTCTTTTTGTGTGTTTTTAACAAGTTAAAACACAAACTACTTCATATCTTTTTGCATTATTCAGATCTTTTTACTGGAAAATATCAGAAAATATGATCTATACAAAAGCCTCAGTGAAATAGCCTAGTACCCCACAGTTAAGTGCACACTTTAATGACACATACATTAAATGATTATACCTTTAATGTAGATGTAATTGTGAAAAAACATGCAGCTCTGCTAACATAAGATGCATACTCAAAACTGAAAAGTTTTTTTAAAAAAATGACAGAATAAAAGTTTTTTAGGTAACCCTGATTTTTTTTATCAGTGCATTCAGTAATGCAAACTGCATTTAACTGCATTGTCACAGGGAACTGCATTTAAAAGCTATTGAAATCATTTTGTTTTCATGAGTTTATATTTTATAAAAACTGTCACATTTGAAAGACTTACTATGCATCTCTGTTTAGATCAAGAAGCTTTGACACAGCAAAGGGTAGTGATATTGAATGATATAGAACTTCAGCAAAGGACTAATCCCGGAGTCATCCTTGCCCACGTGTGATTAGAATGAATGACAGGAAGTGCAGGAATTAGACCTGAAATTTGGGAGAGATGTTGTGCTTAACTCATGGTGCATTTTGTGTGGTGTGTGTGTTTTGCTTTGTTTTCTATTGTTTTTTTCTCTTAAGTAACTAGGAACTTTGTTTTAGAGTTCACAGTAGTATATATCATATTCAGTACTTGTTGAATCAAGACATTTAACACCAAGCAAGACTTTAATGAGAATAAATTAAATCAGGAGATCTCAGCTTGTTTAACCTATTTAGCTAATACTTGTTCAAAATTAAAAATTCAAAATGTGGACACCTGCTACTAATGTGTTAGGCTGCCTAGCTAAAGTCATAGTTTTAACTTCAGAAGGATCTGCTTTTCCTCCTTGGCGTAGTATTGCTGTGCACTCTTGCTGCACCGAAGCACGCCTACTTCCTCCGTTTCTCTTGGGTCCCAGATCTTAGGGTCCTAGAATATTTTTGCCCTCGTCTCTCTCTCCTAGGAGTTTCAATTGAGATTTCAGGCAAATACCTCAGTATGTTAGGAAGCTGAGTTTATCACTAAGTAAAGGAAAATAATATGTATCAAAACATTGCAAATATCATTGTAATATAAACATATGAATATTATAATATAAAACGTAAACAATAGAAATAAAATTAAAGGCATAGTTAAATGTTTCATGATTAACAAAGGTGTGATAAAGACTGTAAAAGTCTCTTACCTGAAAAGTGTTTGAACATTCACTATAGTCTTAGCATCGGCCATGTATTCTTCCTCAGCACTCATTGTGCTCTCTTTGTCCACCACCACCATATTAGCTGCAAAGGTGACCCCACATCTTAATAAGTCATCTAGGCTTTTGTAAAGAGAAAGAGGGAGAAAGACACAAACAACTTAAATATGGAACACTGAAACATTAGGACTGGTTGGAATTGGTAAATTATACATTGAATTTTTGCTTCCCTCCATTTTATCATCTCCATGTACATATCACAGTTTCCCGTGTAATCTACTTAAATATATTGTTTCAGTGAACTTATGTAATGTTAAAAATTCTTGATGTCCCACAGAATGAATTTCAGTAGGTTGCCAAGATCCCTCTCCCTTCATGAGAACGATAAATTTGTTTTAACTTTTAATAAGCCTTTAAGAGTAATGTGGGAAGGTTGTATGCCCTGATGCTACAGCAACCTTATTTACCTCATTGCAGGTATTATTCTTTAAAAAAATGTTTTAAATGTTTGGGGTTGTTTTCCCCTTGTATCAATTATACTTCACTTTCAAAGTGTTAATAAATTGCCACCAGATAATCTGTTTCTGCATAATTTCAGATATTCAGAAACATAGTAAATAAATGTGAACCTCATTTTTTATAGGCCTTGTTATTTACACAGAGAGTGAAAAACATCTACTATGCATGATGGTCAGTTCTTATGTTGTTGCATCTGAGGTTAAAGTGATTGCATTGTCCAAAATGATCCGCATGCTTACGCAAAACTGAGGAATTCTGTTCTAATACTTGCTTCAAAACATTTCATTTTTATGCATTCAATTCTGAAATTGTTGTGAAAAACTAGTTTGAAAAGAAATCACTTTAGGGAGGAAATGGCACTTTCCTTTTTGAAAATAGATAAGAAAATTTTAATAAAATCTAATTTTCCTTCTTAAGAAAAACAAATTAACAGCATTGAGTAATTAATTATTTGTGATGCTTTGAGCCCATTCAATTATTCTGTCAGTAGAAATTCTTTTTTTTAAGTGTTGTGGAGTTGAGAGAGAGATTGGTAAATACTTGTTACCTAAGATACCATTTTTGGATGAAAGAGACTCAATCTAGAAAGTGAAAAATATTTTTATAGAGTCACTGCACATCCCTCAATGAGTATGATACCACCAAGGAGTTTTTAAAACTCATGCAGTAACAAATCTGGAATGAAATGCATTCAATATTCAAAATTTGCATTGAAAAGCTGAATTCCAGTAAGTCACAGCTGGACAAAACTTCCCTGATTTCCACCAGGGACCTCCAACAGAGTATTAACTGCAGTAAAGCAAACTGTTTTCTTATTTGAATTGATACTCTGGACATTGGAGATTACGGATTAGCTAATGGGCCCATCTTCTCTTGTTTCTGTCTGATTTTTACATTAAAGCTATATTGCTACACCTATATTTGCAAATAAATATTGGAAGAGGTTAGGACAGAAATCTAGAAGTAGATGATACTTCAAGTAGTAGAGAGCAAAGCCTGTTAGGCACATTCTAAACTGCCATTATCATTATTATTAGTATGGTCTGCATCCTGTAGATATCTTTACAAAACCTTAGCCAGTATTTCCATGCCAACAAATAACCCGGAACAGGATGGCACTAGAATGAGGGCTATAATCTGTCTGTTTCTAGAAACGTATTTATGCACCTAAATATATGTTATTTTAATCCTCCTTTTGAAGCTAACCAGCATTCCCTGTCTACTAATTCTCAGAGATGTTATTAATTACAGCTTTTGATAGTATTACTAGTGGCTGTGTAAACTACAAGTAAGAGATTTTTCACTAACGATTTCTTTTAGTAGCCAGAAATTTGAAGTCCAAAATTATTGTACACTGACACAAACTATGCATGCAAAAAGATCATCTTCCAGTACAACACCAAACTTGAGCATGCAGTCACGATACACACAACAGACCACTGAGCACTACAATGTTAAGTTTTCTGACGGTTATTTCACCTACTTGTCGATAGAGCCCACCATGTAGTAAACCATTGGAAACCAACAGATTGCATCCAGAAAATGCATATCTGGCCTAAGCAGCAGATGGGATTACAAAATGAAACACAACATCACAAAAGCAGCATCTCTTCTAGAGTACATCAATACAGTGGTAGCTTGTTTAAGAAAAAAACTTTTTAAAACTTTGACAGTATAGTTTAATATTGTAAACAGGAAATAGATTTGCAGAAAGCTGTCAATCGACAGCTGTCTTGATCATAAAGAGTGATCAGACTTACTTATTAATAAATGCACTTAAATCAGAATGTTATGGCACAGTTCAGTTTCAAATATCTTATAAGAATGAGTGATGACAAAGACCTTCTACATGCATGATTCCAATGCATGACGTAAGGATAATTAAAAAAGCTGTGAAAAATTTTAATATGAATTGGAATCCAATGATTATTTGGTTTTAGAGACATCAGCTCCATTCAAGTCAATGGTTCAATAATCTTAGATGAAACCTCATTTTCAAAAAGGAATGCAGAAAGCAAAATACTGCTGTATTGTTTTTTATATCATAAAACTTACTTTATGGGTGTCATCTTCTCACATATTTAAAAACAACTGATACCCATGAAATATATAATATATAAATATATATAATATGTAACAACTGATACTCATGAAATATATAAATATCAGCATGCCATGTAGAATAAGCATGCTGTAACAGATTGCCTATGTAACCAGAGAAAATAGGCAAATAAGAACAAGGAGGAGGTAAATTCAATTAAAAGCAGTTAACTGCAAGGTGCTGGGTGACTTGAATGGCAGCCTGGATTCGTCGGGCAGTAGAAAAGCACCGCCGTGCCTCTCGGGTAGGCTTCTGTGGCCCCACAGGAGTGATGCCTTTCAGGGATTCAGGGCAAATGCTGTGTAAAGAGAACACTAAGAGTGTTAATTTAATTAGCTGGCATGGTTTCTAATTTATGCTGAGAAGTAGCATTTTTAGACTTAAAATGTGACAATGGCCTAAACATATGTATCAATGTACCAAGTCAAGCACTACTCTGAAAAAGAGAGTAAGCACTAGAGGGCACTCTGTACTTGTATGTCAAATCTTAAATATGATCTAATATGAAATTTACCAAGAAATAATACTTTAGACCTTGAAGAATTTGTGTAATTTATGTCATATTATAAACTACAATTAAATCACATTCTATTTTGCAAACCCAGGTATATACTGCTTCACTAAAGATCTTTATTTATAATAAATCACATCAATATCTACTATCAAACAGCTACTAAGAGTTCCAGGGATTTCCAGACAGATATGACAGTAAAACTAATTACTGTTATGATCAGAGAGATTGGAGTACTGTCTGAAGTGTCTGCAGCCTTACCAAGACCAGGGAGACATCATTCCTGCTTCGGGGCATTACCTTTCTCTGTTTGGATGCCCTCTGCGAAAACAATATGTTTGGACTTTTATGATTTCAGTATGTTTCTTATGTAAATGTATGTAAAACTATATATCCAATATGTTTTTTACTATCTTTTCTAATGATACAAAAACCTGTAGGAAAGGTTAAGAAATGTTTCCTAACGTATCTATGGGCCTGGAGAAGGAAGTTTGGTAAGTGAGGAGGTTCTCCTGAAGTTCTCAGGAGGATGTGTTCAAGTGTGATTTGGTGCAGAAGTGGAGGAGAGAGGGTTCCTGGAGGAATTTTAAATAAAGATTTGTTTTAGTGGGTGATTCCTGCAATGTAGTGTTTAGTCCATTTTAAGTTTTGCCCCTGGTAATGTCACTCACTCTAGCACAGTCTTTTCTAAAAGTCAAACATGGAAAAGGACCTTTGGCTTTAGTAAGGCATAGGGAGAGGGAAAGCAATCTATTTCAGCAGCTTGCTCATTTTTCAGAAATCTTAGTGGATCCTGCTCTACCTGTCTTCTTATACCATCTTGTCTGGCTGTGTTTTGTGCAATGCTATCATGCACCTCTCGGGTTTGAGAAAAAATTGGGGGAGAGATAACAAAAACAAAAAACCCAAATCATGAATTAAGGTTGCACAAGGATAGTACTACGATATAGCTGAAAAGGCAGGGCTTATTTTGGAGCTATGCAGCTGGAGAGTACAGGTTTAATATTCTTCCATAATTGTATATAATGATAGATAAAGGTTTATAGAACTGCTTGTCATAGAGTAATCAAAATATGCTTAAGTGGTCTAGACCGCTAACTGGAAGTAGGTTTTTGGTGTCCGAATTACTGTTACATAGTTTTTTCTTTTTAACAGCACTTATAAAGTATTTTAGTTTTATCATGATGCAATAATATTAAAGTAAATTATGGTACTATAAGGATATTTTTAATTTTAATATTGCCCATGAAGAACAAAGTTATCCAAATTCAAACTGACCATCTGTAATCAGCAAGAAGTCGAAGACAGTTAACACATTGTATTATTTTGTCACCAACCTTTCTCAAAGATATATGTGCCATAATGTTTTTGATTGTAAGCTGGCCATATGAAGAGTAACCATCTATCAAAATAATGCTAAATTGCTTTGAAAATATATCACAAAAATAAATTGAAATCTACATACGGGTTATCCAGGAGTAATACAATAGGATTTAGTTCTTTCTTTGGTCGATAATAAGCTCTGAGTGGAACAATAAAATTATATAAACCATTTCCAGCAGTTTCTGCAGCAACTATAATCAATTTATTTTTGAATCCATAGGCTTTGGCATCCTCATAGTAATTATGCTGGCACCCCTAAAATCAGAATAGGAAACAGTTGAGTGGATTACAGAAAGGAGATTTAGCTGTGACAGTGAAGAATTTTACAATTTAAAAATAAAAAACTAGACCAGTTGAGGTGATTTTAGAGCTATACAAATGTTTTTTTGGTGATGAATAGGGTGAGAAAACAGGTAACTTAGCAGTTGCTAAACAAATCTTATCTCTAAGTAGAAACCAGATTTGAACTCTGCTGCATTCAAGAGATGAACGTAAATGCAGTTTTATGCTGTAACAAAAACTCCATTTACCTTATCTAGTCTTAGACAGCAAAAGGGCACTTTTTCATGAAGAAGATGGCAAAATGTAGGAGAACTTCCAATATAAGGAGAGTAAGGAGGATATCCTTTTGCATACCTAGGAGAACAGAACAAAGGTTTTTGAGTATAGGCAATTGCTAAGATAACTGACTAATGAAATAATAATAATAATTTTAGGGGGGAAGTTATATCTATGACTGATTTTGGTAGTTACTTAAACTAACAGTGAACCATATGAAAGATTTTCTTAATTAGGATCAGAGAATGTGTATTTTGTAGCTTAGAGCAATTCTGTAAAAATTACTGAGAACTATTATGTTTTTGGATTACCAAAAGTAATTTAGATTTATTTTGCACATGTGCATCTTGGAAATAGCCTGATGTAAAGTGTTATGCTATTTTTGTGCACCTATGCTGGAACCTTCTAGAAAAGGAAAAGAAGAAAGAAAAATAGTGGGCCTCATACTTTTCCGCCTTCTCTATTTCCCTTTCAAAAACACATAAAGAGTGAGATTATGAGCAAATGTTAATCGCAACAACTTTTTCTTATCTTCTCCTAGTATTTTCAACATAGTTAGAATATTTTTACTCCTGGCGCTCTCATATTATCTGAAAATAGCAAATCTTCTTGCTGGTGTGATGCTGATGAGACTTGCAGTAGGAGATGGAAGGTTTTTCAGGTGCACATGCACCATCAGAATATTCAGTGCTACTGGAGTGGGTGGAGGCAGGGAATAACAGGCCTATAAATTTGGTATTTCAATTTGAAAATTGAAGATAATTAACTTTATTAATTTTCTTATTGAAGTTTTATCATCTTCCCTGAGGTTTCTCATATTTGCCACTGTTGGAGATGGAAAAGGGTACTAGATGAGGCACAGGCTTTCTTGTGCCTCTCAGTTTTAATATGCCTGTCAGTAATCCCACTAAATATAATTGCTCATGGTATGAGAGTTACAGGACTGACTGCTCTGGTTTTGTCAGAGAAAAATAATGTATCATTATTTCAATAACACACTAACGGTGTAATTTAGAAGCAATAATTTTGTCTCATACAATTTTCTTTCTTGTTATTCCAACATTTTGAACTCGGGTACCTGTTCCTAGGTATTCAGCAAGACTGTTGAAGAGTTAACTGATTAACAATGCATTCTCATTACGGAAGAATTTAGCTGTTTACAAATTAGTTGACTCTTATCCTTACGGCTAACAAGCATATGCATCTACCTTATAGAATAAATTGCAATATACAGTTAGATCCTTAGTACTGAGTGTGGCAATTTCCATCAGATGGAGAAACTAATTTGTTTCATTTCAAAAGAGTTGTAACAGCACTGAGTTAACAAATAATATAGCATTTCTTGAACAGAAATAATTTTCTAACTGGCCTTTTGGTGTCCTGCTGGCTACAGCTGCTCAGATTGAGCTGCACATCCGAAAGATAAGGTGACCATCACTAATCAAATGGTGTTTTATTTCCACTCCTATGAAAAACGGTGCTGTTTTCAATAATAGTAACTTCTCAGATGATGTTATTATAATGAAGTATACCTACTCTAAGCCTGCAGAGACTTCATCGTCCGATGGGGTGGTTTCATCTTCCGACTGGTCACTTAGCAGGTCGCACGTCTGCAGCGAGGATGAGTCGGCAACCTCCAGCACAGGGGCAATGCTGGGCCGCCTGCCCTCCTTGCCCGCCTCGGAGGGAAGGGCCAGCGTGGGCCCGCTGGCCGTGCGGCAGCCCGTGTCTTGCAAATCGATAGCCACTGTCCCTGGGCAAGGTGGAAAAGACCCTCAGTGGGGCTGACAAAACGTGAATGAGATTCCCCCGTTTAGTGAGGATTGTCTGCGTTTGCAGACAAAGATGGACAGGAGAAACTATGCAGGTATTTTGATTACTATATAGCCATGTAACAAATGATTAAACTACAGCTGAAGAAGCAACCTGAAGTTGCAATTTTATGTGAAGTTTCTATTAATAGCTTTTTTTTTTCTTGTTGCTGTTCATTGCATTTTTATATCATAGGTCTTACAAATAATCTTGATAAACTTTATATGTAATGGCATTTTTTTTTCATTACTTACCCATGCTGGCTATTATACTGTGTACAGGCAACCTAGAAGTTCCATGATAAGACAATTTTGATTCATGTTTTTTTCTGTGCTTTTCTTGCTTCTTAAAAGCAGAATTCTCTTCCTTAGTGATATTTATGTAAAAGCATATATCTGTAGAGCTCATGATGTACCGAGGACCTGGATTCAGCAAAATGTTTTTGTTATCCTCCTTTCTAACACCAATCAGACAGACTCCAAACCTTAATTAAAAAAGGAAAGGCATAGTTCATTAAGCATAGTTGTGTATGTACTCAGATTTCCAGGATCAAAAATAACCTCCATTTATTTTTATATTTTGCAGATTTTTAATATTTTTTAGAGGTGTGGATGACAAATATGTTTAAAAAAAGTTATCTCCTAAATGGGCCACTTGTGATCAAACACTGTTTTTACAGAGTGATGAATCCCTAGACATTTCAGTCCAATTTTTTTTTTTTAATCTTCATAATGATCTTCTACTGATTCTACTCCTGTTCCAGTTAATTTGTTCTATTAGCTTGACTATTCCCTTCTGAGAATATATTAACAGAAGACTGGATATATGACATGAGAAAGTATTCATCATGATAAAGTCTTCTATTATTCATATGTAATGGAAACCATTTTCAGAATGCATTTTTGATATTCAATTTAAAATCTACTTGGTCAATGGTAGAAAATAAGTGAGATGATTGTGTTGCTTTAATTCCTTATCAAATATGACAAAAGAATTCTCTGTTTAGGGTTTGGTATAGTTTCATTTTGTTGCTGATATATAAATATATGAGATTTATGTTTAGCCTGTATATTCACGTCACAGCAACAATGAGTAAGCTCTGCATGACCTAAATAAGGAAGATATGTTAACATCATTCTTAAGGTTTACTGTAACAGAAGAAATTGTTTTTCTTTTGGATGATTGCTAGGCTATTGCATGTACAACCTCCCAACTGAACACTGTGCATGAAATGAGCACGCAGTGGAGCCATGCCAGTTTTCTACCTGACTCCTAAACCAAAAAAAGATCTGGTATTTTAGTAGAGTCTGTTTCTAAGGTATGAGTCTATTTTTGTTGTCCGATTTATCCAATATATCCTTTATATGCTACCCTGTGATTGAGTTGAGTTATGCAGAATAAGTTTTTACCTGACCAGATGTAAGTTAGAGAAGAATATCCATGAAATATCTCAGTAGCCAAATACTTAAACCCAGACAAAGAGTACTGAGTAATCTTGCAGTTTCAATTAGAGAGCTATATTGTGGGCAAAACAAATCATTATTTATTTGATCATTTCATATTTGTAGAGAAAATAAACATACTTCTTATGTGCGTGGAAAGAAGCATAGGTGAAACTTTTCCCCTCGTATTCAGCAAAAAATGTGCTTTCTTCCAGGTTAATATGATACACTTCATTACCCGAGCATCTGCCATACATTTTCTGCCATTGTTCTGCTGATTGCTGCCCCTCCCTGAAACATGTACAGATAAAGAGAATTTAAAATTTAATGTAAAATTCTCATTAAAGCAGTTTCTCATAGCAATAGAAGCAACAAATGCGTAGTAGAAAGGTCCACTGTGCTAAAAGAAATATTTGAGATCAAAGCTTAGTAATATTGAAGTGCAGAGATTTATTTTAATACATTAAAAAGCATTTCATGCTAGGTAATAAGCATTTTAAGATTATGTACTTGAACATTAGGAGAAATATGACTGAATTAGTTAAAAATCACATGATAATAAGTTGATTCACTGCAGTTCCAGCAGTGTGTGCTCACTCTGTGAATGCCCTGTCCAGATGCTCTTTGCTTGTAGGCAGTTTATGTAGAAAAGGCTCGGTTGACTTAGGTAGCATTTCTGGTAAGGGAGAATTTTCTATAGTTGCTTGCCAGTTTCCTATTGTCAGTATTTACCCTAATCCTAAAGGATATTCTTAGCTACTGTGCCTTGAACTCTACGACAAATAAATACCTTTTTTACTGTAATGCAAAAAAAGAAGCTATTACTTTAATCATATTGAGATTCTCCTGATTTGTTACTGTATGCAGACGAGACGTCTCAAACAAAGTGTTATAAACCTTTAGGAAGATCAGAGCAGATAGATTGGGGCCTTTCTGAACCTCTACCTTTACTAAGTTTCATGTCGAAATAGTATTCTCTTTGCAGGAACCTTCTGAGATATAAAAGGTCAATTAGATCTTACGTAAAGCTAAAAAATGTGCTGTTTTGCCTCCTGGAGCTAGCATTTCTATTAACGCTGGCCACTGCTCTTCTCTGTTCTTTTACACATTTTCATTTTCTGGAATCAGTTTATGCTTTTCTTCAGTTTACCATTTTTTCTCTTTCCTCAATATAAAAATGTTTTGTTTCAAAATAAATGAAAATAAGTCATTTTTATTGTAACACTATTAATAGAGAGTGCATATGATATAGAATAACAAAACTAAAAACTAAAAGAAACTTGTTACATATTTCACTTTTCCCTCAAAAGTCGAATGTTTACCTGTTTAAAGTCTGCTTGGTTCCAGTTAGTTGTTTGAAAGTTTCCCATGGTGCTGTTCTGTAAAGATCACATAAAATCAAGAATATTACTTTCTTCTAATATTTTTTGTCATATTAAAAGCCCTAATAGCATTCTATTATTAGATTGTAAATGCTTAATGATAAGTATGGCAATTAGTAATTAAGATCAATAATGACATTATGGTTGCAATTAAAGGTAAAATTTTCCTATCCTAAAAACTGAGATCTTGAATTCTGTAAACCACTCTGTAAATTATTTATATATAACTTATTTAATATGAAGAGTAATATGAAAGACCATGTAAAGAGCAGAAAAGTTCCCCTTAATGATGACTGGATCTACAAAATGTTTACAAAATCAGCTTTTCCCAATCCCCTCACATATTAATTCCAGAAGATAAAATGATTTTAATTTACATATATTTGTTTCTGTTTATTGAGTCTTCCTTGTAATTAGGATAGTATATAATTGTTATTCTTGTTATGTTCTGCTGCTTTTTTTTCCATTCACTTTCTGGCGATTTCTCAGTGTACTTATCTTCACAATGATCAAAAATGAATTTATATTTATCAGAGTCAAGCTGTTTGTTAACAAAAACCTGATAGAGAATCCCTATCCATAACTCTACATATAACAGCTGGTACTTCATTTGTAAAATTTGTGGACTTTTTTTTAATCTATGAATTGTCACTGAGCTCTTCAATTCCATTAGAATAAGCTACATCAGATATACATAATCCGTATGTAGGATCAATATGGCCAAGTTAGAAATGAAGTGCTGAAGTACTTTTATATAGCAGAAAACAGAATCCCTTTCATACTTACCCTCTTTCATGTACTTGTAATATAGAATAATTAAAAGGGGCTTTCAATTCTGCATATGCCATGTAATGAAAGGTAAGTATTGGATGAATATATTTATTCCTGATTCTCAGAAGGCATGGAAATGGTTTTGTTGTCACCTTGTTAACAGACTGTAGTACAGAGAGTGCCATTAAAATCTTGACATTTGCTGTTCTCAGTGGTAAAAGTTCTGTCAATAATTTTGGTGCTCCCTGTCCTGGGCACAAGGGAATATTGCAAATGCCACGTAAAAGGTTAAATAAGTCTGTAAATGTCAAGGTATTCCTGGGCTCATGGTTACTACAATAAAACATATGTATTTTTACTAGACTCTCAAATGTACTGTCTGTATTCATGTGCTCCATGTCTACAGATACATTTACTCTTTAACACCTCTCTCTGTCAGAGCTGCCTTAATATGAATATCTTATTATTCCAAGAATGTAGTATGGCAGATTGTATAGGTGGGGTTTGCCTACAGAGATACAGTCCTACTAGGAAGTCTATAGAGACACTGTAATCTTGTCCCATTCCCAACAGCATGCCTGCTGTGTTTATCTCTCCTCATATTTATATTTGCTTCCTTTTTAATATAGAGGCACTGAATATAAAATTCTATTTTATATGTTATCAGAAAAAAATCTTAGTTTCAGTTAAGAGGATTTTGATGTTTGTGTAAAATCGAACATGCTAGAATAGTCTTTCATTTTTTGGTTTTCTTAAGTAGAACATTGCAAAATATCTACAGTTCAATCTACTGAACTAGAAATACAGATTTCTCACATTTTATATTATGCTTTGGACATAACAGGGCAAAGTTAGTTGTTAAATATTTGGGAGAGTTCTCCTTGAAATTACAGTATCTCAAGTAAAACATCTTGACCCTTCTGTTCCAGTTTCTTCTTAAAAATTGTAATGGTTGCCTGGGAGCTCAAGGTCAGCAATTTTTCAAAGCATCTCAGCTATAACTTTTGCAAGGGTTTTTATGCTAGTATATACTTACTGTCCCCTTGATGTGTGAACCAGCAGTGTGATTAATGTGGAAGTAGCTGGACATATACAGTTTAGAGCTAGCATAGCATATTTGAACTCCTCTTCACACACAACATGATCTATAAAAGAAAAAAAAAAGATTATATTTTCTTTAAAAAAACTCAGTTGAACTAAATTGTCACTTCTTCTCCCAATAAAGTGATTATAAAAGATACAGTGAGAATTTTCCTCTGGATTTTCCTCTTTTGCTTCTGATGTAGCTGCTGATGAGTTGTCCCATCTGTGCTACCTCTTAGATTTCATTAATTAGAGTTAATTTTCCATCCAGTGCCTACTTTGGCTTGCAGCTCCCAGTAAAGGGTTACCTCAATGAATCCTGCATCCACTCTCTTGCTGCACTAGGGATAGGAGTAGCCTGTGTAACATAACCCAGTTTAGATTCCTTGCACCTTCTGCAGCTTTGCCTGAGCTGGAACAGGGACATCCAGAATTGCCCAGCCCTGTCCCTGGGCAGGCGCGTCCCGAGGGCACGGCGGCGCGGGAGCGCTGGGCTGCCAGGCAGGCTCTGCTGCCTTTGCACAGTGCTGATTTGGCAGCAGCTCCGGGATGTTTGCACTGCACTTGAGCGTATGGTGTGGATTTGATTATCTCCTCCGGAAACTGCTGCCTCCTCCTCATCTGGGCATGTGGGTTTTAGATTTTACATTCTTGGGTTTTCTAACAGCTTACTGTTCCTTTTATCCTAGTCCCTGTCTGACTTTCATATACGACACACTTGCAGAACAGTATGTCTGCAGAACAGTACTTTCTGTGATGGAACAGGACTATACAGATACCTATTTCTTTTAGGCTTTAAATGGGACTCAGTGGGAAGGAAGTGAGAAGAGAAAGCAACAGAATCATTAGATGTAGTGTCCCCTATACTGGCTTATACTTCAAAATACAAACTCTTCTGCACCTGCTTACTGTACAGGATGAAGTATTATCCACCTTAGATGACTTATGCTTAAAATTAAGTTGTTCTTGTTGGTGACAGCATGAAAGGGAAGATAAAGTTACTCTTCAATGTCATTAAAGTATACCTTCCAATTTTAAAGTAAGTTTAAGGAAGTATAAGTGCAAAGTAAAAATTTAATTAATTTCCCATCAATGTAGGAACTCAAAGTCATAAAGAAGATTTTTAAGGGTTGTATAGGTATGCTGCATCCTAAGGTCTTTGTTTTTTTTTTTTTAATGGGTTTGGGGTTTATTCATGATACACCTGCACAAATGCATCATCCTAGTACTTAGAAACACCTTATTTCTGTAATTATGGCACCCTAGCCAGTCTATAGTTCATACTGTTTGCATGTCTCCTCCTGAACACAAAAGTGAGTGCATATTTTGTATGCTTTCTCTATTCTTTTTTTGAAATTTGTTAAGGCTTTGCAACAGCAGAGCCATCAGCCACTGAAAGGAGAAATTAATTCTCCCATTTTCTGAAGATTTGGGCCTACTTAAATGTTATAGAGAAAGAATGAATTTAGTTATATGAAGAGGCTGTCAAATGCAGGACAATCCGAGATTTTTCTTCCCCTAACTATATTTCAGTTATGACAATTAAGTATTAGCTGCAAAAAGTTTGCACACAGAAACACATTTTTTTAGTTGACCGTGTGACATTAATAAATCTGAAAAGGTTCTATTTGAATTCAAAACAATGAGTTTTGACAGGGTAAGGCAAAGTCTGCTGCTGCATAGAATATCTGTATTCCATGAACATTATTCAGATAGCAGAGGTTTATGAAAATGAATTCTGACGTCCTGAAGCTGAATGAATAAGAAATCTTTGTGTTTTTTATTTTTTATCAGATTGTGACAAATATCTTCACCTTTGTTTATAAAGTAATGTAAATGATACTTGGAAAATAGAAAGCACAAAATACAGAAATAAATTATTTAATCATCTGTTTCAGCTCTAGTATTGAACTGAAAGGTACATGCTGATGATCTAAATACATATAAGTGAAACTGAATAAATCAGGGTTAGCAAATGACAAATGAAAATTATACCTCAGAGTTAAATCCAACATAAATGCTGCACTATCTAATATATGTGTTTTTATCTTGAATATTTTTTGAGTAGCTATATAATTATTGTATTGGCAAAGAATATAGCAGCAAGGAAGTAGGTTGCTGTGATACAACAGTCATCTTAATCTCCTGTGTTTTAGGGACTAAGCAGAGATTGTGTTGTCAGGTATTTAAATTAGGAGCCACCGAGCTGGGCATGCTGAGATTTATTTCCACCTCTTTTGCAGTCTTTGACCTTGTGTGAGCCATTTATGCCCTCGACAGCTATTTATGCATGTGTAAAAGGGGGATGATAAAAATATCCTACTTTCTTCAGAAGTATTTTGAAGCTTATGAAATTCTTAGTGGTAGCTTGAGAACATCAGGTTCCTCAGAGCCCTAATTTCCATCGCTCTCTTATTCTAATTCTTTAAAAACTAGAGTTTTCAGATTATGTAACAGAACAGGTCTAGTTATTTCCTTTTCAGGAATTTTTTTTTTAAAAAAAAGGGAAATCAAATGCTTTGTAAAATACTCGTTTGTAAACAGGGACATCAGCTTTGCAGCGTCAGGAAATTCCAAGACGCGATTCAGGTTTTTTTTTTTTTAAAAAAAAACTTCATTTGCTGTTTAATGAGGCCCTATGTCAATATCAGTCTTGCAAACGTGCTTGGAAAACTAGGTTTTATGAACTCTAATCCTATAAATTTCTCTGAGTAATGATAAGGACTCAAAACTTGCATGGAATCCAACTGGATCTTAAGATATTGGGGACATCTTTTGTTCTTTCCTGGATCAACATGATCTTTAATAATTGGATCTAATTTTGATTTATTCCAGAAACAAGCATATCTTTATTGTTAGAATACATCTAATTTTAAGTGATGCTTATTCCATTCTCATCTCCATTCTCTGGAAATGAATTCACTGAAATAAGAGTTTTGTGCTAAATTATTCATTTATCTGCTGTGAGTAAATATTAATGTTGACTCAGAAGATATAAACACATTTTGAAAAGTTTGCTGACTCATGATAAGGTGCTTCTCTTTGTCCAACTATTGTTTTGTGCTCTGTTTTGTTGATGATCTAGATGCCCGATGCATGAATTGTCTGGCACTCTCATAAATTGCCTTTTTTATATTATAAAAATGAATGTTTTGTGTTATAAAAGCCTTCCATTTTCTTTCTTTTCTCTCTCATTTGAAACAAGAGAAATACTATTATGAGTTTCTTCTTATCTAGAGCCAAATTGTTGTTATATTACACATAGATCAGGTCAAGGATAATCTACTTGTCTCTGCAATTATTGGACAGATTATGGCATGCTTAGAACATCACTGTGTTTTAATTTTATTCTTGGTACTTTTATTCTGGAGCTGTGGTTTGGGCTATGAACAACTATATCTGCTGGTTTTTCTAGTAATGTGGGTAGGGAGGAAGCTGAGTGACGGTTTTCCCAAACTTGAGGTCTCATGACATCAGGTAACAGTATCGCCAAATTACCAGTTTGCCATGGAACCTTCAGAGAAAAAAGCACTTTGTCTTGAATTGAATCTTAAAGATGTCAAGTCATTTTATCACATAGAAGTATTTCTATTGCATTAATACTAAAGCAATAGGCAATTCAGGATTTTCTGAAATGATATTTTCTATTGAAAATATAGTCTCAGAGAAAATTTGCCACTGTCACAAATAGATGTAGGAACGCAGTGCAGTAAGCTATGACTTCTGTAATGTTCCTGAAAATCAAACATACTTGAAGTGTTGATTTATGCCTGCAGCATCAGTTCTGTGGTAAGAATGTCCTAGAACTGACAAAATTATTCTGAGAAACCTTACTCTCACAATTTGTAACTTAACATGATCACTACCAGACCAGATAAAGAAAACTGCCCATCCATTAGGCTATTTTCTCTGTAATTGGTTATATTAATCATCACATGCATTCATTCAGTAATCATTTCAGTGAATCTGGACAATGCTCCTTTCTACTAAAGTATAATAGTCTTTATGTCAGGTTTCATCAGTCTAATTCATTGGGATATCTAGAATAAATCAACAATGATGAAATATGTCCCTGGTTCCTAGAATTGTTTGTATGTGATTTCTGAATATTCAAGGCAAAAGTGATTAATATGTTTGCTAGAAAATGAATAGAAGTTATAATTAAAATGTAGAAAGCATGTGAATTTCTTCAGTATCTGTACTGCATGAACAGATATTGCTAAAATGTGGATAATTTCTACTTTTCATATTGGTCTTTAAATGCAGAGCCAGTGGGATGCATCAAGAGTAGGGGGCCTTTTGTAGCCTTCTGTTTGAAAGAAAAGCAAAAAAAGAATAAGAAAACCATCAGCAACTGCCAGTGGAGGAAAATTGAGTATTACCGAGAGAATAGCCAGGTGTGTCAGGGCATTCGTGTATTGGAAATTGCTCAGGAATAAGCACAGTGTTTCAGTTCAAGACATGAGACTATTGACAATGGTAATGCAGTGTTTCCTAATCTATCTGAGGGTGGTTGTTTTAGTGACTGTATACTTATAGTGTTTTCATATTCACGTGCAAAGTAATTCGCTGGGGCAAACCTTTATGATATGTGCTTTTCAGACTCCATTGGTGTGTGCCGTATCCAAGCACAAAGAACTACCAGCATTTCAGACAAAGGTAACCAAATTTTAATGTAAAAACTAATAATAGGTGCAAAGAGAAAAGAGGATGCGGAAGTTTGTCTGGCTTCCTGTGTTCCAGTCATAAATAAATGATAACAGGTACTTTTCCAATATACTGTTTTAAATAGCATCCTGGAGATTTTTCTTAGGATGCTGCAGTCTGGGACTACATTTCGGACTGTCTCATGCAACCTGGGCAATTGGTCAGGCTGTTGTTAAAACAATATAACATAATTGGCTGAGAAATTTTATAGTGCTAGAGATTTGAAGTGTAGTTAAAGTAAGACTTTTGTGGCAAAAATTTCCTTGATACTTTTTCCCCCTTAAATTCAGAAACTTTATTTTTGGCAGGTATGGTATTGAAACCTGCACATAAAAAAAAAAAAAAAAAAAAAAAGAAGAAATTTTACTACTGAAGATTTCAGGTTCATAAAAATGCAAAATGCTGCTTCAGTAAACCTTCAGAAGAGCAGAGTCATTTTTAAAGGTAAATCAAATTTAAAAGAAGACTTTAACATTAAAGCAGTAGTAAAGCAGTCCTGAATAATAAGAAACGCTCTTAGAAAAATGTTGCGTATGTTTATAACAGATTTGCTTGGTAAGGATTCTGGGCAGGGCTCTAGTTTGCAGCCCCCACTGGGTACATACCTCAGAATGAAGCAGAGTTGGACTAGGGTAGTAGCCAGAAAAGATCTCCCTTAGGAACGGTGTGTGGACAAACATTTTGACGTTTCAGACTTATTGACTGACTACCTACAGTACGTAAGCAGCCGATGATGCTGTTTATAGAGTTGGTAACCTCGCCAATTTTAAATTTTAATTTTCCTGTGTCCTGTATCACTAAGACTAATAAGATCACGTTCAAAAGCTTGTAATTCTCTAGTTTTTACTGTTTTGCATTGACATTAAATTAAAGGAAAGAATACTGTTTCACACAGAGCATATGGAAATGGATTGTCCTAAACTGCTCAAAAATTCTTTTGGGACATAAGATGTAGTAAAAATATTTAACGCTACAATACTGCAATTCTGTATTTAATATTGGAGGGGACTGATGAATCTCAGAATACATAATATCTCCTTAAACCCTTCAGGAACTACAGAATATAAAAGTAGACAATGAGATAATAGTTTGGTTAAGCTCAGCAGAAGAAAAGATTACAAAAAGATTTTTGTTGTTGTTGTTTCTGGTGGGGGGGCAGTTGACTTTATTATTATTATGTGGTCCAAATTCTCAATTTGAGAATTAGAACATACCTCTGTTTTGCAAGTCTAGTTATGTATCAGCTCCTACAGAGATAAGGCATTAAGAATAAAGGAGTTGTAATAATAAGACAATTAGGAATGACAATTTACCATAGTTATGGTAAAGAAATGTAACCATAGCTAAAGAGAAGAGTCTGTGTTGATGTTTTTAGTTTTAAAGGAGAAGAGGGGAAAAAATCTGTAATACTTATCACAGTATAAGTCTTATTCCCTGCTGTTCGAAATCATAGTTTAAAATTGCACTTTTATGACTTGGGGACTGTTATTGATGCTCTTTGCCTTCCTTTCAATCTGTTGATAAATCCAGTAGCCTTTAAAACTGTTTTAACTGCTGCTCTGGAATTGCTCTGCAGTGAAATTTGCTTTTTTATCACATTCTGAAATGATGAAGGAGACTGATATTTCTCCATAGAGTTTTCCAAATTTTGCATGAATCAGCAATCTTTTTATGTTCAAAATATACTTCAAGAAAGCTGTTTTTTCAAGTTACCTTTGAAATGGAAAGCTTTGCTTCTACTTACAGAGATATTTTTGCAAAGATGGATAAAATATGTTGTTCTTAGGAAAGTGTTTGCATGCTTTCACATGTAAGCATGTATGTGTGTGTATGAGCGTATAAATGTGTGCATATATGTGTGTTTGCATCTGTGTATATATCACAGAATCACCGAACAGTTGAGGTTGGAAGGGACCTCGAGAGAGCATCTAGTCCACCCCCACCCCCTGCTCAAGCAGGGACACCTAGAGCACATGTAGATAGAGATATACATAGATATATAAATTAAAAAAAACTGTGTGTGTGTGTGTATATATATATATGTATGCATGAAGACAGAAAGTGAGACCCACCCACATGCTGACAAAAAAAAAAAAAGATATGCCATATAAAAGCTAGTAATCTGTTCTTATGAGGGAGTATTTTATTCTTAAAATCTTTTTGCTTTTTATTCCTAGTTTCTGAGATACTTGTTTTACTGGATTTGGAACTAAATTATATATTTTTTCCAAAACTATTTGAAAGTAAATAAAATAATGTGTTTTTATACCATTAAAAAAATCCACAGGAACAAGCATCATTTTTCAGTTCATTCTATAGCTGACTTTTGGCCTTTTCTTACCTGTTATCTCCTTATGGCTCTTGGTAATAAGTAAGATTCAAACAATAGAAATAGTTTAAAAATATGGATTCAGCAACCTGACCTTGATGCTGCAACTTGCCTTTCTAATTATACAGTAAAAATGTGCCATGTATGAAACAATTCTATGTAATACATTATAAAGCAGAATGTGTGAACACAGTAGTCTTTTAAATGCTTATGAATAAGGCATTAATGCAAAGCATGACATATTGCTGCTGTTGTGATAGGTACATTGCATGGTCTTTTACAGTATTTTGTTCTTTTTAAAGACTCTTTTTAAGCAGAAAATGTCTCTAAGGAATCTGACTTTTTTATTTACATGTTTATAAAACAAATGACCAAAGAATATTAGCAAGTTTTTAAATGGCTGAAATACAGCACTTACCTGCAAACTTGATGTGAAATTTATTCTCAGGTTTCAATATCTGGACATACAAAGGACAATTTGGAGCAAAGTCTTTAACTGCCCATGCTCTTAAAATGGTTTGATGATCCTGAAATGAAATAAAGAGTATGAGGCAATGACAGTGAGATCCAGTAGAATGGGATAACACCCTGCCTTGGCCCAGGCAGGAGACCAGCTGGGTGCAGCTCTCCTGGAAGGACATGGGGTCTGGGCAGACAGCAGAGTGTGGGCCAGCCCCGTGCCCCATCAGCAAGGGCAGCCGACAGCATCCCGGGCTGTGTTAGCAGGAACACAGCCTGGAGATGAAGGGAAGTGATTCTCTCTACTCCTCACAAGTTAGACTGCATTCAGATACTGGGTGGAGTTTTCAGCTCCAGGAATACAGTAAAGCTCTCAGCATACAGGAAAGACATGGACAATCTGGAGTTCAGCAAAAGGCCTCCAAGATGGTCAGGAGGCTGGAGTACTTGTCCACAGTGCTGTGTGGTAGGAGACAAAGGACAAGGGATGTAGGTTGCGATGAGGTTGAGACTGGCTATAAAGAACCTTTTCATAGAATCATAGAATGCTTAGGGTTGGAAGGGACCTCAGAGGTCATCTAGTCCAACCCCCCTGCACACGCAGGGT